>CAXIVR010000004.1:54161910-54504410 GCA_964035755.1 Teleogryllus oceanicus
CAAGACAAATCGATTGGAACAATTCTTAGAAAGTTCTCTATAAGATATTCTGGAAGATTTCTAGGAAAAAACACGTGTCTCCATGGTTTAATACCTTCGAATTACCTTCGCACCTTCGAATACAGTGGTGAAACCATGTGAACCACTATGCACTCTTTCGAGCATATACTCGTACTTGAATCTATACGACTTGATTCACGAGAATGACTAAAATAAAACTTCATTTTATAATGAAAAACACATTTAATTATGTATTTTACTCGTTACTTTCTCTTGTAACTTTCTATGCTCGAAAATGAACGTCCCAGGCAACTAATATAATTTGCTTCTAATATTACTTTGCAAAGCGCAAATAAACCTTTTTAACATGAAAATATCCACCGAAGGCGAAACGCTTAACTACTACAATTTAATAAGTTTTATTGTTTAGGTTGATTAACTTATGAACTGGTGGGCCTCGTACCAACGTTTAACATCCAAGTAAATCTACACCTTATCTTATTTAATCATAAAGCTTTCATTTGGCTCTTTTCGCCGTTCTCACTTAAAGTTTCTTAATATTTGAAGCGTTCTGCTTCTTTTGATGATTTATGTAACCTCGATTCCATTACCGCATAACTACACTTATGCCTCTCTTATTAAATGTTTGTATGCATGAGTGATTTTTTTGTAACATCACCTCGCTGACATTTACTCTGCACACGCTTTTGTTCTCAAGGCCAAAGAGGAGTGTTTTAGGTAAAAAACATGAATCGGATTTCAGTAGAATTGAATATTTTTCTTTGCAGTCAGAAAGAATCTATTTGTAGGGGATGTAAGCTAGTATATTTTTTTACAAATAATAAATTCCATTTTTTTCACTGTAAATTTTATTTTATATTGTGTAAAACGTGTTTGTATTTGGCTTCAATGCAGCTAATATCATTTTTTTGTATCTAAATTATGAAAGAGGATTTTTTTTCTCTGCAACCAGAAAGAATGCTCAGTTGGCATGTGAATAAAGGTCACAATTTCCAATTATTAAATGGGCGCATATAATGATATTACAATACATAATGCGTATTTTGCTTATTTTTGTATTAAGCGTCATATTTATAAAATTGCACATTATTTTGCAATTTTTTTATTTTTTTTACATATGTGACCAACTATATTTTTTACAAGTAATAAATTTCATTTTTTAATCTGTAAATTTTATTTTCGATTTTGTAAAATTTGTTTGTATTTAGGTTCAAAGCAGCTAATATTTTTTTAAATCTCAATTACGAAAGATTCAGTGCAGGAAAAACGCCCCTAACGTCTTATTTGTACCTTGACAAACGCCTAGGCACTTTTATAGAGTAGTTTCAAAAGCAAAATATATAAAAAAAAACTTACTTCGTGCATCATTATCTAGATACGCGATATGTGTTAATTTCTTTTCTCCCGCTGGCGTAGCTCCTTCCTCGCGTTCTCAGAAATGTAGATTCCGCAGTAAGATCACACTGTTTCAATCTCTGGATCTAACAAAGTAAAACTCTTTCACAGTGACCGACAAACACAATAGCAGAGGAGGGAGGAAGAGAGGAAGTCTAGGTCTGTGTCATTAATCGAAAATGATATCCAAGCTCTGAACACAGGTTCATTTCCCCCGATAAGGACTGCACTAGAAGAATTTTCTTTTTTTAACCACTTTTAAGGGGTTCCCGCTTGAAAAACTCCCATATTCATCGCCAGGGATCTGCAAATAAATGCTTCCAGTCATATTCATCCATTAATTTTGTCGTTCCCTGGCGGAACAGAGTATGAAATGTGATTCGGATGGAATCGATCTGATTTGAGGGGACATTTACCAAGGATTCGTTTACGGGCCGTAAGCACACCATAACCTTCCTATTCCATTCATTGACAATCCCCGTATCGCGCAGGGACTGAATCAGCTCTCTGTGCGGTTTTAAGCGCAGTTAGCCGTTTACGCACTCGCGATATACATCTACACTAACTATAAAAACGACTGTTATCGAGTTTTATTTTTACATTGTCTACCACTAAATGAAATAATATATTGTTCGCCACTCGTAGATCTTTGCCATTTTAATCTCTAATATCCTCTCTACAGGAACATTCTCCACAAGGGCCTCAAATGTATTTATCCGTTGTTAAATAGTTCCCTGGCAGAGCAAATACGAGGTGGACAAGACTTATTAGGGATTTAATTGTGTTTAGGCTTTGGGATGAATTTCAATATGCAAAATTGGGATGTTCAATTTTAACTTTTCTCAAATCCTTGTACGTGGGACGGAGACAATCCATCGTCCTACAAGTTCAATGATAACTGAAGTGATGACTCGAACAATGATAACTCGTAGTTATTTATAGTACTTCTTGAAAAAAATAACCTTCTGTATTTTATTTCATATTCACTAAAATTGTTTGTAAAATTTCTAGAATTTTCTTTTAATTTGAGTCATCACTCACGATGAAACAAAATCGCCACCTCTACTTATAACAGAACTCGCCTTAATTTATCATTTGTATGAAGAGAAATGCAGAATAAAAGGGCCATCGAGGGAATTAATATATTAACAACTTAGGTTAAGAGCGTTTCCCGGAAGTAAACCAAAGGATTCTAAAGTAAGGAGAAACAACCCCAAATGAAAGACCGAAGTGAACACCCATCTTACAGGCCAAGGGAGCGCGTACGAGCGCTGTATCTCGTTTGCCAGATTTCTCTACCACTCCGTGCTCCCGAGAGGAAAATAACAAGATGCACAAACTCACGTTAAAGAATCTTAATTATTTCAAACTTTGCGTTCCTAATAGGGCCATACGTTTCGCGGCAAATCCCCCGCATGGTAAGGTGAACGTTACATCCATCCCCCTTGCTCGAGGAAAACTGTTGCTCTTAACTTTCCTTATCGTTTACAATTAGGGGTGCCGTGTTTCTTTCCGCGCAGCCACCCTCTTACACAGTTCTTATTATTTTAGGCAGATAATCTGGTTCCCTGCGTGAGGGTGCGTCGCGCCCCCTGTGGTTAACACCGCCCTCAGTCCCCCTCCCTCACGCCCTCCCCGGCGCCCTTTGGCGGCTCGCCCCCACCAGCAACATCGCCCGCTCATTAGCACTCAGTTACCATGTAAATAGCTGCCACGAGCCCCTGCACAGCGTTTTCTTGAAGAATAGAATTTTGTAAAGTAATGTTAACACCGGAGATCGCCGGGGCAAGTGTTTTATGCGTGCGGGGTCGACAGGTTTATAGAAGTTGTGAATGAACTCTTGAAGGATCTGTTGTGAATGGATGTTTGATGTTATGTTACGATGAAATTTTGACGTTGAGAGTATGGTTTTTTAATGAATTTAAAGTTACATGTTATTCATAAGTTTGTTTATAATACATTCTAAGAATCTGGGGGTGATATTTATAATAATTAATCTCTCGGAATTATCTCGTCCACACAATTCAAAATAATGCAAAACCTAAAGTGATTAGCAAGAAGAAGTAAGGAATATTTGGTGTAAATGAAATATTTAAAACAAAAAGTGGGGTCCTCCCAGATTCAGCTCATGCAGCCAAGGGTAAATGGAATTTTGAAGTGAAACAAGTAATAATTTAGAAAAAACACAGATCTTTTGGGTTAGAGACGTATTTGAACTTTTAAAACAAAAATAATACATAAATAAAAATTAAACACAACGCAGATTGTTCGTTGCAGTCCGACCACAGAATGTACGTCTACAGCTAGACAATTCTTTCCTGTTTTGTAAAAATGTATTGCAGCCGAGCAAATAACTGTTCTTCTTTTCTTCTCCTCATCTTCTGCCTCGTTCATCAACGCTGACAGATTCTCCACCGCACCTCGTCGCAGCCGCCGCCGCTGCCCTCGCTGCCACAACTACCACCGACGCTGCCTTCCCCGCCACCACCATCGCCTCCGCCACCGCGCGCGCTGACAATGCCACCGCTGCAACCACTGCTACTACGGTCCCCTCTTCCACCATTTCCATTTCCACCTTCCACCATTTCCCCACTTCCACCACTTCACCACTTCCCACACACACCACTACACCACGTACACCACGTACACCACTTACCCTCTGCGACCACCGCCTCTTCCGCCGCACCACCTGTGTTTCCGCCCTCGCTGTCGCCCTTTCTGCTGCCAATACCGCCACCGCCACCGCCACCGCCACCGCCACCGCCACCGCCACCGTAGCCGCCGCCGCCTCCGTCTCCGCAGCGATTTTCCGCGGTCTTTCCAGGGACAGGGCTTTGCGGCTCTCAAGCAGATTTTGGGGCGGCAACGAGTGTGCCCCCACAAGGGCCATCGGCGAGGCCGAGGAGGGGTGGGATCAGGACGATTGAAGCCGAGAACAGCCGCTCGAGGTGCTACGAAGACGTTTGACAGAATACAGTGGTTCAATAAAGAAGCTAATTTCAAATTAATTTTATCCCATAAAGCAAATTGTCTACTGGTATTTCTTTTCAAAAATTGAAATCATTTCCCAAAATATTTTAGTCTATTTTCTTAAACTCAAAATGTGGTAAATATGTTTGATTTCAGAATACATTCAATTCAATATAAATCTGTCCTTACACCTCTTACTTCCGACAGCCCGAAAATGTTTCCTTTGTGTGATCGGTCTGCACCAGGGTCATTCTATTTCTTCCACCTCTGCTTTGCGATCCACCTTGACTGCAAAAGGCAAGTGCGTCGTCATTTCATTGCCAAATGAAACTTGTGAGGCGCCGTTGTGTACGGCGGCCCCGCGCAGGCAGCCTCCGCACCTTTGTTCAGTGGCGCCGGTGCTGCTCTCCGCACCTGTGGAGCTGTTGCTCGGGGAAGCCTGGGCTCACATCGCCTTTTTTGCCCTCGACGCAATATACGCCAAGTGCGAGACGTCGTCGAAGACAACGATGCGACGGCTACAGAGGATGAGGATTATGATGATGATGGAAATGTGGGACAAAACAGCGTCGATGATAACAATGACGATGTCTACGGTAGGTCGATGTCAACGGTAGGTCGATGTCAACGGTAGGTCGATGTCAACGGTAGGTCGATGTCAACGGTAGGTCGATGTCAACGGTAGGTCGATGTCAACGGTAGGTCGATGTCTACGGTAGGTCGATGTCACGCGGCAGGTCGATGTCAACGGTAGGTCAATGTCAACGGTAGGTCGATGTCAACGGTAGGTCGATGTTAACGGTAGGTCGATGTCAACGGTAGGTCGATGTCAACGGTAGGTCGATGTCAACGGTAGGTCTATGTCTTTGAGGAGGCAAGGATGTCGACGGAAGGGGAACGTTCGTATATGGCAGAATGCCGGTTAATAACCTTCATAAATGTGAAAATGATATTCGTGATGATAGTTGGGTCCCTTGGAATGGTGATGGTAGCAGCTACCAAATGCAGGTGCGACGGTTCGAACTCCTCGATAATGGATTATTTTTGCTTGCGGGTTGTGGCATGGAGGGACCTATATCAACCACCATGTAACATCTTCAATTCTTAGTTCTTTCCCATTCCTCCCCCTGCCCGAAAATGTGAGATAATACTGATGAGAGTTAATAAAATTTAATGTTACAGTCATGATATACAACTACAACTACACCGGTCGTTAATATTTGTCCAGATTCTTTTTGTTTTTTGATTCTTGACCTCACTCTTCAATGCTTATGTCACTAGCTCGGATGGCGACAGCGAATGCAGTGATGACCGGCACGGTCAATGCAGCCGCATCGTACGTATACACGCCTCCACCTCCACCCCCGCCCCACCGAACCCCCTCTCCCTCCAGCGCCGCCGTCAACAGGTGGCGAGACCTTGGCCGCGCGACACTTACATAAGCCGCGCGATGCGACGTCCGGACGGCAGGCGGCGGTCGAAGTGAATGCTGCGTTGCTGACGGCTCCCCCGGCGAGTGCGCGCTCCGTGGCGAGGCGTTCTTCTCTCGTTTCGATGCAATCGCGAAGGCACACCGCCGCCTCCACCCACCTCTCACTTGGTCACTCACTCACCCAACTACCACTTACCTGCTTACCCACCTCTGCATCCACCTCTGCATCCACCTCAACACCCACCTCAACACCCACCTCAACACCCACCTCAACACCCACCTCAACACCCACCTCAACACCCACCTCAACACCCACCTCAACACTCTCCTCTGCACCCACCACAACATTCACGCACCTACCCACCCACTGGCGAGCCGTATATAAGTTGTACTCAGAGCGTTAATTGATAGATTTAATTAGGGTGATTAACTCCGGAAATCAATGTTTCGCATTGCCTCGTGACTGAAACTCCGTTTTATGAAATACTTTCCTAGGCAGTTTTCCTGCACACGAAACTAAAACGGTTGTTCGTTTTAAAAACTATTCAAAAAATTAACGAATAAGTATTTGTAGTTCATTAAAATATTTTATTTCAACCTATTTTTCGATATGTGTTAGAGATAAATTTAAATTTTCTAGAGGAACAAAGTTGATGGCAATTGCAGTTCTTTGATTTACTTTCTTTGGTTTATATTACGAAGTTTTGAGGATCTATCTTTGATCCAAATATCATTAGAATATTTGAAATAACTTGTGAATAAATAAAATCACGTTGATTACAGGTAACTAATAAATAAGTTAGCCTGTGAAGTATCTCACTTAAATATTTTACGAAAACTATGTCGTAAATTGGCAGAAAATTTTGGACTCTCAGAATCAGAAGTATCAAAATGCCAGCCGGAATACAACATTTGACAAGACAATGTCTACTAACTGAGGCTCTGGGATTCGAAAAGAGAGCAGCACGTTTGGGTCCCCGGCAAATTTTCGCTGAAAAATACCAATAGGTTAAATTTAAATTTTACCTTGTGTAATTATGTCGTTAGTCTGCATGCATCACATAAAAACGTATCGGTTAGACGTCATCAGAGCGAAACGGGCGATACGTTGCAAAGCTCTAATTTCGAGCTTCTTAATGCAATTTAGACCGTTATAGCGTATAAATGTAGGATTAGGGGGCCGAAATATTTATTCAGTCTTATTTAACAACGCATTGACCATTACAAATTAAAATTGTTGATTTTTGTTTAGATACGTGGTTGTATTAATTACATGAAAAATATATCTCAGATACAACATTACTTTAACAAATCAATTTTTCACAACCCACTCAATATTATGTTATTACATACGACATAGTCTCATATCTTGAACGTGAGATTCCTATCCAAAAACTACTCTTCAGAAAAATATCCATTTCTTCTTGATTCAGAGAGGAGTTCTCTCCGAATTCGCAGGTGGATGAGGATGATGACCCTTAGGCGGCGCTCTTCGCCGCTCCCCGGACCGCTAAGTTGGCCTTCCGCATCGCATTTGCTTCCGGCTGAGGCCACAAAAGCGTCGCGGCGGCGGCGGCGGCGCCAGCGTGAGCGGCAGGGGGAGCGCAGCCGCTATGCGGAAGCGCGCACCGCATGGGCCGCCCCCCCGCTACAACCGCTCCTCCCGCCCGCGCTCCGGCCTGCCATGCCCCGCCCCGCACCGCCCCCCGCCCCGACCCGCCCCGCCCCGACTCGACTCGACTCGACTCGACTCGACTCGACTCGACTCGACTCGACCCGACCCGACTCGACCCGACCCGACCCGACCCGACCCGACCCGACCCGACCCGACCCGACCCGACTCGACTCGACTCGACTCGACTCGACTCGACTCGACTCGACTCGACTCGACTCGACCGCCCCGGGACCCGACCGACCGGACCGGACCCGACCCGACCCGACCCGACCCGACCCGACCCGACCCGACCCGACCCGACCGACCCGACCGACCCGACCCGACCCGACCGACCCGACCCGACCGACCCGACCCGACCCGACCCGACCCGACCGAGCCTATTCCCACCACTGCTACTCCACATTGCATTGGTCCTCCTCGATTCCTCTCGTCTTTTCTTGTTCGTACCGGCTTTGCTGGCTCAGGAGACACTGCAGTGACTCACTGATATCACTGCAGTGCTTCTGACTGAGAGGTCGGATAATTCGAGTCCCCACGGTGCACTGGCAAGATTTTCGATATTAGCTGCACAGTTAGGTCGAATTCAGTCGCTGTTTGGAGGTACTGCTCTGATCGGTAGTTTTCCGTGGTTTCTCCCATCAAATTAGGCGAATGACGGAGCAGAACCCAAACAAGAAAGGGCCACGGAAGCACGTGCTATCTTTCCTTCTTCTTCCAGGTTTTATCCTCATGCATACATGTTCTTACTTAAATGCACTACTCTTCCACACATGTCGGAAGACCAGTCGGGAGTTTAGAGTTCGTCCCGGGTGGGGTGGTATTACTTTTGTGAGAGAGATACCTGAATGGAAAAATCACCGGAAGCCAACGTAGGCCGGCGCCGGATTTCGCCATTCAGCAAGGGAATAACACCGCCGCCTCCTCCGTTAAAGAACATGCACTGTACTTGGGGGCTAATAACCTTAGCAGTTGGCGTGCCCGGAATCATCAATAAATCAATCAATCAATATTACGGTCAATCAGGGGTTTTGTCTACTTCCGGTCCTATCCTGATCCCGCCGTCCCGAGGTCCTTTTGTTCAGTTTATTTGCTGTATTCTATTTATTATCTTATTTCGTGTGAAGGGGCCAGTTACGTACAATCAACAGCCACAAGTTAGGTTTTACTTTTTAATTTTTTCTTGATGTTTTCAGACATACCATATCTCAACTCAAAGATTTTCCTGGTCCTTCGTTCATATACGTGTGTCCCACAAACATGAAGAGAAAGAATCTCGTGAAGTGATTTGACTGGCTCATGATTATCCCTCAAAGACGCCTTCATATAACATTATTTCTTGTCCCGTCTCGTAATGTTCGTTTCGAATCCCTCTATCTAAACTTCTTCGTCCTCATTCCTCTTTTTTATTCCGACCGGTCGTTCAGTTTCGAATAGTTTTCGTACCAACTCCACCAATCATGTCTATTCTCGTCTTGATTTGATTTCTGTTACTTCTTATCGTCTTCGCCTACAGAATCCTACTCTTTCGTACTTCGCTCCGTCAAATCACTTTTCTCGTAGATACTATGGACCCCTTCTCGTTCCTCGCATCCTGTGTCCTCGAGACATTCCTTCTATACACATAATAGTATTCTTCTTCCCTTCATTGTCCTCATTTCATTCACTCCCTTCCATTTCGGATTTTCTCTTTATTTTTAGACTTGTCTCATTAACTTCATGGTCGATCTGCTCACCCATTCTTGGGCCCTCTCACTCCGTCTGCTTCTGTCTTGTTTCCTTTTATATTTACAGACTCCCTCTAACCTAGATAAAATTATCTCGCCTGGCTTTATTATCCCCACCTTTCCTACAGAGACTCTCCAATCGGTTAAATGTCAACTCATTTTCTTATTTTTTTTCATCCCTACCTCCCACCGTCTATGATCGGAATGTACTCCCTGTATCCCAACGTACTCTCCACGTACTACTTTACACTTTTCATCCTTTTTCGTCTCTTTTTATCACTTCCTCCTCATTACATCAATTCCTTCTCCACTTCATATTTCAGTGTCTTGTGTCCGTATAGATTAAGAACATAAATTCACATTCGCCTTAAAGTTTTGATCAAAATATGAGACGAGCATTCAAAATGTGTAAATATTTATTGAATACTAAGCGCACGATATGAACACGAACTTTAGCAAATGATTCTTCTTTTCCTTCGATTTTCGACATACGAACTCCATACGAAGTAACACTCTACCAACTCGAATCTTGAAATTTCTTCTCGCCTCCGACGCGAGTGAACTCATGTCCGCGGTGTTAGCAAGTAGCCAGCTGCTGCCGCCGGCGGTGATGTGTGCGCTCGCCGCGCTTTGAGGCTGTTTACCAACATTTCTTGGCCGCGGTTCGTGACTTACACGGGCTGCTGGAGAACCCGTTGGCTGCGCATTCCGCGAGGGGCCGTTGAGCCTTCCACGCGGCCCCGCTGGCTCCGCCCCGCCCATCCGCGCCCCGCCTCGTCCACTCCCTCCATTTCGCCCCGCCCTGCCCCGCCGTTAAATGACAAGCTCCCCGCCCGGACGCCCTCCGCCCGTCCCCTGCCACGCCTTCGCCTCGCTCCCCGCCATCCCCGCGACGCTCCGCGCCATACCCGTCCCACGACCCACGCCCCGCTCCCACCGGCACATCCTCCGCCACGCTCCCCCCGGCACGTCCCCCGCCACGCTCACACCGCCCTGCCCCCTTCCGCCCCGCCACCTCACCTCAGACCCTTCCACTCTGCCTTACCCCGCCCCTTAACCCGGCCCCCTTCGCCCCGCCCCCTCCTCCCCGCCCCTCCTCCCCGCCCCTCCTCCCCGCCCATCCTCCCCGCCCATCCTCCCCGCCCATCCTCCCCGCCCATCCTCCCCGCCCATCCTCCCGCCCATCCTCCCCGCCCATCCTCCCGCCCTCCTGCCGCCCCATCCTCCCGCCCTCCTCCCCGCCCCGCCACCCCGCCCCTCCTCCCGCCCCCCTCCCGCCCCTCCTCCCCACCCCTTCCTCCCCACCCCTTCCTCCCCACCCCTTCCTCCCCACCCCTCCATCAACTGATGTCCCTGCAGTACCTTTGACTGGGAGATCCTGGATTCGAGTCCCGAAGGTGGCAGGATTTTCCACACTAGCTTGTCAGCTAGGTAGAAGTGAGTCGCTATCTTTTCCGTGTTTTTTCCGATCAACAGCAGGCGGATGCCGGAACAGTACCTTAACAAACGGGCCACGGACCACGCGTTACCTTTCGTTCCTTTTCTTGTCTTATCCTCACCCCTTACACAGACACACACACACACTAACATGCACTACACTACTACACAGGAGACCGGGGTTGATTGTCCCGGCCGGGGCAGGGTCCCGCTGGTGGGATATACCTGGAAGGAAAACCCCGCTAGCCGATGTATTCGGCATCGTATCTCGTTAACCAGCCGGGGAAGACCTCCGTCACCTTCTGAGGAAAAATTATGCACTATACAAACGGGACGGGGCTAACACTATACATACGGGCATCTTTATTATGAACCTTCATTCGGAAACCTCTTCGGAATGACCTGAGATGAATAGTTGACGGGTGATGATCTGAGTTGAATGACGACGGATTGATGGATTGAGAGGGAGGAGAAACGGAAGATTCCCTAGAAAACGTACGGCGAACCCTCTTTGTCCACCACAAAATTCCACATGAATGGAATCGACCAAGGGTGTCAACCTCGGTTCCTAGGGGGAGGTGAGCATTAGAGTTGCCTAGAGGAACGCTACAAACTTGCAAATGACTAGCGGCGGGCGCTGGGGAGGTTGACGAGTGGCGAGAGCTGCTGTCTGTCGCCGTCTCTCGGGCGACGTGTGATGCTGTGATAATTCACGTGTACAGGAGCTCTCGCGCCACGTTGCTCCGCTGCGGAGCACCAGAAAGGGGGTGTGGGTGGAGATCGGCAGGTGTGAGCGGGGGGGATTTGGACAGGGCGAGGCTGTGGAATGGATAGGAAGGAGAAGGGATTGGGGCCGATCGGGAACGGGTGGAGGTGGGGGATGGAGGAGCACGTGAAGGGGTTTATGCTTGGAAGGGATGTGATTAGAGCGGGACGGGTAAAGATTTGGGAGGAGACGGAACGGACACCCGGTAGTGGCGTGGGAGAGGAAGCGGGAGGCGGGGGGGGGACAGGATTGGGAAGGGTCGAGACGAGAACTGACGGAAGGGAAGAGGAGTAAGGTTGGAACTGGGAGAGGAGAGAAGCGTGAACTAAATGAGTGCGTGAAGGGGCAGACAGGGGGGGGGGTGTGTGAAGAGAGGGAAAGGGGTCAGGGTGGAAGCAAGCGGCGGCGGCGGGGGGGGGTGAGGGGGGTTAGGGGGGGGGGGGGGGGTGGGCGGGCTCCTGAGGTGCGCACGCCGCGTTGGAGCTAAATGACGGACGGTTGGCGTGCGGGGGCCGGGAGCCCCGAGGGCGCGGCGCCGCGCCGCTCGCGTGGAAGGCGGACAGCGGACGCCGCTTAGCGATGCGCCGAGACCCTATTCGGGGCAGACGCTACGAACCCACAAAGGAGTTGAGGCGTCACTATTGCGTGCGATGAGTGACATGCGCATTTTTAAACGTCGGTTGACAGGAGGATTACGTCCGTTACGGCTTTCTGGAGGTTTGGGTATACCTTCCACTGTGTAAGGCGGAATGTACAGTAATCAGCAGAGGTGAATGTTGATGGTAAACGAGTGTTGATGGTTCAGAGAGGTTATGTGGTGGTGTGAAAATCCACAACCAGCACTAGAGTGAACGCACACATAATTTATACGGGATTCAAACGCTCAGAGTTTGGTTCTATGTATCTGAACGCTCCATGCCCCCCTCTCAAGTCCCATAATCAAGGACAGAACAATACTTTACGGAATTGCAAGCATTACTTTGCAGAAATTGATGGAATATGCCAACAACTGACTCACATTTTTTTCTGATTATTATTATGATTAGGATTATTTTTGTTACTCCTTTTGTTTTTTAACATACTTTCAATAATGGTTTGTATCTCATATCCTTTTCCAAAAACGAATAGGAAACGTAGATATCATCAGAGTTCCCCTTTCCATTTTCGTGAGCCTCTCAGCTTGAGAGACTCGCTCTACACCCTCGAATTCTTTCCAAGTCACTTTTCAGCCTGTATTGCATTCTTTTGACGCCATTTCTATGCATTTTCTCCGCGCTGCGTCATATCGCCTGGACCCTAGGTCATTATTCAGCGTCGTTCTCTGTGTACTGCCAGTGTCGCACTCATTCTCCTCTCGCTTCCATAACCTAAACCTCCCAGCCATTCTTCCTGTCCCTTTTCTCTCCCTTACTGCCTAGGATCAGTCCCCCCCCCTCTCTCTCTCTCTCTCTCTCTTCGATATCCATGGCTTCTCTGCATGAACCCGCAGCCGCAGTTAAATTCCTTGCCCTCCGCATGCTTCACTCGAAAATCCACATATGCAGTCCCCTATGCTTCCTCAAAATGCGTTCCTTCTCCCTCTTCCGCAGTTGCAGCAGTGGCTGATATGAATGATTGAATTGCTGATATGAATTGCTAGCGACTTAGGAAAACAGAGATACTGACATGGCATTTCATCTGCTTTTAACGTTGCTCCGGTTGCAGCCTCACTACTAAAAGCATACTCATAGCTCTCGCTGTGTTTTTGGAAAACGAAGAGAAGAGATACCACATCCTAGGAGAAAGTTCACAGTTTGAAGTTAAAAGAACAGTACTAGAGGAAAAGTCTAATTTTGCCGACACCTTTCTCAATATCAGATTATGTACGATATGATGTATAAATTATAGATACGTACTTTTTTAAACAGATCGAGTTTTTATTGTGGGAATCTATTTGTGGTTAAAATCTTTTGTTAACAGATATTTGAAGTACTACTTGAATTTCATCTTATGTTTGGCATTCGTTGGCAAAGTTCTCATATATTTTTACGGGACAAACAGATCCTGGATTTGTTCACAGTAGTCTTACTATCTGAAATTCGCCAGGGAATTTTACCGGAAAAGGGCCATATAAATATATTGAGTGAGCGTAATGTGGACCATCAAGTATAATCGTATTGAATAATTAATTGTATGAAGTCTTTTAGCTATGTTCATTAGATAAATTGAGAGACAGGAATTATATTGGAATACACAATTTCACAATTTAATGTTATATGTATAATAACGTTTACGTAATATTGATTTTTGCTGCAGGTAGCTTGAAACTTGAGTAATGGACTTTATACGTAACGCACTTTCCGAACGCTTGTATGATGTATCAAACACGTAGTGGGACTTTTTTCGGAGAAAGTGCTTTTATCGGTTTAAAATCAGCTTCTCGCTGAATGTTCGTTCATTTATTTGAAATTTAAGATTCAAGGGATAACATTCAACCCATCTGTGATGGAAATGAGAAATACGTACATTTATTAACACTAATGTAAACGTTAAAACTGAATTTAAAAATGACAACTAAAAATGAACACGTATGATATAAGACGTAAAGAGGAGAACGAAAGAAAAGAATAAATGAATGCTGGTAACAAGGAGTTGTAAGAATAATGTAAATGATTTTCTTGCTTGATTTATTTTATAGTATGATATGTAAATAAATCAATCGTTCACGAAAGTGTGCAAATAAATGAGAAAGATAATTTGGATTTATTCTTTCAATGTCTTGGGATAATATAAATATTTATCACCATCTTTATTGGTAATTTTTAATTTTTGAAAAGTTGAAAAAGATCAAATGCGGAGGACGGGAAATAGAAATAGAAGAAAAACAATTCCGGAGAAAGAAATCAAAGTTCGAAGAGGAGGGAAGAGGAAAGAAAGGACAATGATGGTCGTGGGAAGGCAACCAGAGGCGGAGGTAAAGGAACAGTAAAAGAGGAGAAAAAAGAGAGCTTGAAGGAGGGTTGAGAGGGGGAGAAGTGAAGCCAGAAACGAGCAAGGAGAGCAAAAAGTCATAGGAACGAGCATGACGATAACTGTGGCGTCCGTATATACAGACAGCAGTGCATACCTTTGCGCCGTCGTCGATTCCTTCATAATATATCCAGTTTGTTGTGTTCGAACTGTGCGATATCCTGTGTATTAGAAAACACCATCTATCCATAACTAATAAAATTATGCTAGTATCTCTCCACAATACTTTCAATTTGAAGTGTTCATGAAGTAAACATTGGGCATCACCTTAGCAATTGTTTATTCCATCTTTCATTACAATTTTTGAATGCGTTTTCCCCCGCGATAAGTCACCTCACTGCAGCGTTCCTCGTGCTGGGGCTAAGCACGGTAACATACAGGGCCCTCTGGGCCTGGTGCAGGGCCTTCTGCCTGCGGCGCCAGGTCATACGCGTGGCGGGGACTCTCCACGGTCACTTCGTGTCACGCGCAGTCAGCAGTACAGCGATCTCGCGTCTCCCATTTGAATTCGTCCGACTCTTGGACGCTCCTGGGAGGCAAGGCTGCTCGCTCGCTGGGGCTGGCTGACTGGCGGATCAGGGCCTTTCAACTCCCATATAACGTTGAGACCATTAGAGTGGCAAGCTCTCCTCTATCACCTTCTTACAGGAATTAAAATGCCAACTGCTCCCAACGATACATAAGACGTGCGTGGCTGCTGCGTGGGTTCGCGAGACGCAAGGCCGTGCGTGGCGTGGCGCGGCGTGGCGGGGCGTGGCGTGGCGGGGGTTGGCGTGGCGGGGGTTGGCGTGGCGGGGGTTGGCGTGGCGGGGGTTGGCGTGGCGGGGGTTGGCGTGGCGGGGGTTGGCGTGGCGGGGCTGGGTGGCGTGGCGTGGCGTGGCGGGGCGTGGCTGGCGGGGCGGGGCGGGGCGGGGGGCTTGCACCCGCAGCCCGTTTACTAGGGAAGGCGACTCCCGGGATAGGTTCGCTTCGCAGCTCGCCGTCCCGCTGGCTGCCTTCCGCTCCAGCGAGCCTGCATGTAAATAAATAATAAATAAATAAATGTCTTTATTGGTGGCGAGGCTCAGGCCATTTAGCCTGCTCTTCCGCCTGACCACATTTAGAATTTATATTCAATAGTACATAATAAAGGGAGTCATTCAATGAAAAATACGCACGCAATGTGGATGAAGATATACACATGGATGGCAGGAGAAAAGCGAGGGAGGACGAGTTTGATAGGAAATCGTAAAAGAAACGGGATGAATGGAACGGTAGAGAGAAATGAAAGGAAAAAGAAAGAAAAGGAGAAAAAGAATCAGTGAAATGTTAATAAGTTCTGTTAATTGGTTCATTGAGGTTTTGAGGAAGCTAAAATTGCGTACGTATTCTTGAATTACCCCTACAAAAACTAGAAAGGGAGGAAATCTCGTCAGCATCAAGCAAGACATATCAAGTCAAAAGTCCAAGCCTGAGAGAAACTGAAAACATTGATAATGATAAATGATTTTGCGTATATTTCCTAATATTAATAATAATTATTATTATTATATGATATAGTGTCGTAAAACTATTTGGTTTTTAAATAAAGTTTAAAAAATAAATTAATTAAAAATGTGGATATAATCAATTTCTTTTTAGGAAAAGTTAACAGTTAAAGTCTTCCACAAACTAACAAATTGGAAAATTTTAAGAACTTAGGAAATTTTTTCCGTTTAGAGTATTCCCAAGACCCGAAAACCGACCCAACATATCTCACCCGTAAGCCAACGATTTATTCTACCATGTATGCATGCACACCACTGCGCGCACTAGTTTCAAAATTCATCATAGCCCAACTAGCTAACCCGTGCGAAACTCTCGCATGTACCCACCCTTTTAATACCTTTTTATTCAAGACCCTCTTTGTAATTGATAACTATACAATACATCCTTGTCAATACAAATTATTCTTATTTAATTGTAGAATATTTACTCATTAGTTTAATTTCACAAAATTTTTGTTTCAAGGCCCTAAAACGCTTCGTTTAGGAGTTAGTTAACAATTCAGATTAAACAAATAGGGCGAGTGTTGCGGGTTGCATTTAACATGAATATTTATATGCATTTTTGTTAACAAATCCTTCATATTTTCAAATTCAAAGTGCAATTCGTCGAATATACGTGAAATTCTGTTTCTTCAGAGATTTCATATATAAATATTGGTTGTGTGCGAGAACCGCAAAAGGTATGTGTAGGAGACGCTTGTTATCATTTCTCTTACAGACCTGAATGCAGGTTGGCGGAGCTCTCAGGTGAGAGAATATTAAATGCCGCAGTGGCATGGGGAGGGAGGGCGAGGCGTGGGAGGAGGCTGCAGGAGCAGTCGCTCGTCGGGCGCGGCGCGGCGCGGAGCTCCGAAGCGCTCGTATGCGATGGCAAGAAATTAATGTCACGAGTCCTCTGCCTGGAAAGCGCCCCGCCTGCCCGGAAACAAACGGACTGGCGCATTCCGCTCGCAACTGCAAGAAGCGCTGCGCGGCGAGGCGAGGCGGGGCGGGGCGCGACCCCACGCATCGGGCGTTGGCCGCACATTACGTGCACTCATAGCAAGGAAAATAATAATAATAATAATAATAATAATAATAATAATAATAATAATAATAATAATAATAATAATAGTAAATAAGGTAGTAGTATCTTGGTTTTCATAGTGTTCTTATCTTTTCATAGTTTCCTTATCTTGGTTTTCGTAATTTCCCTCGGTCATACAGGCCGTATGTTGGGATGATTAAAAAAGATCATCTCTCATCATCATCTCATCATCATCCTATCACCTCATAATTCAAGGCCTAACAACCTTGTCTTACCGAGGGATACAGCCGAAAACCTGATCTCCATAAAGAAACACGTCAATCACTCTCCGGAATAGAACATGTTTAAGCCTCGGAAGAAAACCTGCAACGTGGCCATAAATGGCCAATACGCAAATAATAATAGTAATGATAATGATAATAATAATAATAATAATAATAATAATAATAATAATAATAATAATAATAATAATAATAGAAATAATAATTGCAGACCCAGTGTTCGAGGATGTATAATGACATATTAACTACGTCCATTCTGCTTGTACCTTGCGTAGCTCCCAAGCCAATGGCCGCTCGACCCCTGTCGTAGTGCAGGCGACAGGAGGGTCACGCGTGAGGGAGGGCGGCGTCGCGTCGTGCAGCTACCGGCGCCGGCGACAGCTGCGTCGTTATCGGGGCGCGCGGATAAGATACGCGGTGCGGCGGGAGAAAGCGCGTGGCGGTGGGGCCGATGGGCGGGGGCGGCGGCAGGGGAAAGGGGGTGGTGAAACCCGTGAAGGAGGCGCGCGGCAATGACTGTGGGCGTGAGCGCTAGTGACGGGGGTGAGTGAGGAGCATGTAGAGGGGAGAGGGGTGGGGGGGGGGACCGGGGGGGGGGGGGGTGGAGGGTGTTGGCTGGAGGAGTGGCGGTGGCTGGCGGGCGTGTGGGGAGGCGGTGCAAGGCGGGTGCGCCCACGCTGGAAAGCGGGGCGCGGGAGCGTCGATAGCAGGGCGGCGTTGATCGCGTCGCTGGTGGTTTGCGCGCGGGGTTCGCCGGCCGACAACTTTGAGCACAGGGATCACGCAATAGGGGACTGAGACAGCGGGGAGAAATATGAGTTCGTACAGTTGTAATGACTCATTTGGTTTCTCAAAATTTTGTAATATCGCGTCGCTTGTTAATATTTATTATTATTACTATTATTATTATTATTATTATTATTACTATTATTATTATTATTATTATATTATTATTATTATCGTTGTCATTATACCACATTAAGAAAGCTCTCACAAGAGTAAACATTTTTATATCAGCTGCAAATAGTTCACTAAAAGTTTGGATACTCTTAACTAGGGCTCGAATTTTGATGACCTAAATAATCTTTGAAAATGATCTAGAAAAAGACTTAAAAAAGAGGAAAATGACCTATATAATATGACTTAAAAATCAGAGGAAAATGACCTCATTTAAAAAAATACTCAAATAATTGTATGAAAATGTTTATTTAATCATTGGAGTTTACGATTTTAACGAAATCTTATTTTTATATATTTATATTCAATATAAAGTCTTTATTTTATAAGGAAATACAATCCTTACCTCCGATCTCCCAACCGTCAGTTTTGAAAGGTCGAGGAACTTACAGGAAGATCCGTGTACTTTTGAGAGATCGAGAAACAGATACCACTGCAGTGAATTTCGTCTCGAACTCATGATACAATAAAAACTTTGTTTTTGTTTGTCTTTAATATATTTCTCTCTTTATATTACAGATTTTTTACTTTTTTAGTATGATCCTAACAATGTCATTATGGCTCCATGGATGAAGCAACCACTCCTTCGAATACATTTCTTCAAGGAGTACAAAATCTTGTAACAGAGCAAGAAGTCGCTCGCTATAGCAATACGTGAATTATCGATTTGTGAATCAATTATTCGCTCTGTAACCAATTCTTTTTACTACTTCTTAGAACTCAACATATAATCCTCAATTAGTTGGGCATATACCGTTGGAATACCTATCAAAATCGTTTGTGAAAGCGCGAAGAAGAAAAACTGTACTATTTTCCCTTTTCTTCTCTACAAACTATAATAAATTCTTGAACATGAACAAGCAGAAAACGGAATTAATGAAACGTATAAATGAAACAAATAATGATTAGATACACGAAAAAAATTCATTAAAATGATAAGCGAAACAAACAACAATCAAATAGACGCGAAAGTAATATCTGAAAGAATACGATTCATATTTAATTGAGTTTCTTCAAGTGTCCAAAAGAAATCATCAGAACCTGTACTCTTCTCCAAAGTTCTTAAACTTAGTTCACTCTGATTTTCTCCAACGTTATGTTAGAACCGGTAAAAATCTTACGTGAGAGTTAACCTTCCGTCAGTGTCCGTTCATAAACGTAATCAAATTAGTTCTTTGTTTGACAGTCCAATCCCTTCATATACACCTATAACACTGTTCCCATTAGTCTATACCAAGTAATTTTAAGGATGTAACACCTTACTAATAAGTTCCTACCAATTTTTCCCATCTGTACTCCACAAGATCTCGACATGCTCTGCTTGTTAATTTTCAACTTCGAACTTACATCAGTCGTCATGACTTCTAATCAAGGCTCTCTATATACATGTAGATCAGATAGTTTGCGACTTGCTAATGCATTACTTGCTTCTTGTTCAGCAGACTTTGCATATAAAATACGAATTCATTACAAAAACCCTGCTACTCCAATGAGACTAGATCACCCTTCAACAGGTGTTTGAGCCATAATGAGATGGTTTTTACGTTGCCATTAAAAAATTACTTAATGGGGGAAATAAAAATATCCTTTTAATTATTTATTTAGGACCGAAGATTCTATGGCATACGTTATAGATTTCTAACTTACTGAAATATTAAATCAAAACTCTTTCGAACTTAAAATAAAGAACAAAAAACTTAGCACAAAATTGTTTGTAAACTGAAAAGAACGATACAAAACTTAATCAATTCAACAATTTTCAAGAACAGTACTTAAGTTTACCGTCTTCACTTTTCAAAAGACCTTTCTTGATGTCTAATTCTCCATGTACACTTCACTATCGACTCTCCCAAACATTCTAGCCTGTTTACTTTTCCGTAGTATTGTCCTCAAACAAGCATACCGCCAATAACACATTGCATTTCTTACATTCAAATTCTCCTCTGAGTTATGCCACTCCGACGGAAATGCTCTATCAAACATTTATGTCCTTATTCCAGAACCTCCATTTTCTATCTAGTTGTTGATTCCGTCCGTCTTAAGTCTCCATCCTTCTTACGTCCGTCTCCATTACATCGAAAACTTCGCCAAACTGTTTTTGTTTTTTTTCACTAAGCCAAGAATACACATATTATCTTGATGCCAAATATGTACGAAATATCACCTCTAAATAAAATCTATCGGAATTCTTGAAAGTTTATCCGTGTGGCTTTGTGCATGTTTAATTGTATCCTGAATGCGGCTGCAGACCTATATCACCTTTTGGTTTTTACCGCATCTCTTATTTACGAAATAAATTTCCCCTTCACAGCTTAAAAGCATTTAACACATTGATTTTGGTAGACGTGTGTAAGTCTCATTAATGAGTATAGGGCATGTCCGTAGTTTCACACGAAATAGTAAGTCGCAACAATGGTCGAAAAATAGAAATTTCAAACATTGCTTCAGAATTCACCGGCCGTAAAGAATTGTTGTAAATTTTATATTATGTATTTATGTATATTACATTCTATTTTTAGCGAATCATATTTGTAAATCAGCAGGAATTTATTTTTGCCCATTCCATTACAATTTATTTACGCACTAGTTAATATTAATTTCTGGTAATATTAACACTATATATTATTGTAAGATAACATTTAACTTTATAAATAGGTAGACCCAAGAAGTCCCTTTTTAATCATCGCTAGTATGCAAAACAACATACCGGGTTATACAGACCCAAGCAGAACAATCGTATACTAAATTCGAACACTGCAGCGTATACTAAATTTGAACAGTGCAGCGTATACTAAATTTGAACAGTGAGCGTATACTAAATTTGAACAGTGCAGCGTATACTAAATTTGAACAGTGCAGCGTATACTAAATTTGAACAGTGCAGCGTATACTAAATTTGAACAGTGCAGCGTATACTAAATTTGAACAGTGCAGCATATACTAAATTCGAACAGTGCAGCAGAGCATACAAAACTGAACCCGATACAAGTTTGGATGAACAGACGTACAGGATACGATCGAATAATGAAACATGAAAATACTCTACGATCAACGATTTCTTTCGGGACAGTTTGGATCGTGAAGTTGTAGTCACAAGTTCTCGAGTTTTTCCTGCTGGTAAAACAGTCACGTACCCCGAACTCTTTCATTACACGATTTCCCTGTTTAACCGCCACTCAAACGGCCATCGCCTCTTCTCGTTCTGATTCCTTATCAGAATGTTCGCAATTACTGTGTAAAAATTACGTTTCATCCTCCAACATTTCCGCTTTCGTAACAACTTTTCCTTTCTATTTTTATTTTCCGGACTCCCATTCCTCGTGCATATATTAGTTTTACATTGTCCATCTGTCTGTGGCCCTGAAAAAAATTATCGTCGTTCCCAAGCCGAAGCGGTTACAATTATTGCCGCGGTCGCTCGTAGTATTCTCACGCGGTCGCTTCTTGCGGACAAATGACCCGCGCGTGGGCGTTGCAAGGTCGCACGTGGCTTAGGCGGCGGACGCGGGGGCGGCGCCCGGGACAAGTGACGTACTTCCTGGAGAGGCCGCTCGTTGCACTCGGCAACACTGTTTGACGCACAAGTTGTCAACTGGGACGTGGTCGGGTAATGTAAACCGAAGATTTAGATGCAGTAAATTTTGCGGGCCGAACTAAATGTCCGAGGTGGTTGAGAGTGTGTACCGGCTCAGCGTTTCGGGCCGAAGGGTCGAGGGTTCGAGCCCCATCTTGGGCAGGTTGTTTGTTCTTTGTCTCTCATGTATGTGTTGTCGCGAAAGGTCTCGCGTTTTGCTGACCCCAGATTAGAGGAACCCGGAAGTGTGTTGGTGTGTGGTCGAATATGCGTCATCAGGACGTAAAATTTAACCAGCTGTCGCCACGAGAAAAGCCCTAGAAAAAAATTAGGGCTTCATGTAATTCAATAACATATAAATTAGGAAGAACATGTATATTTAGGTTCACTAGGTTGTCTTTTTCTGAAGTTTTTGACGTGTAACTAAGCACTTCTGTATTTTGGTATCAGTTACAGTTTATTTTTCTTCCCATCTTTGGAAGAACTTTTAATTATCCCTTGGTCTGCCATACATCGACTTTACTTCAAATATTTTATTTTGACATATATACCTCCGGAAGGTCTGCAATGTGAATTTTAAAAGGGTGGTACATACAAAGTTTCAGATGTTCTACTTTGCAAAAACCATGTTCCGAGCTCTTGAATGTCAGCCAGAAGACCAGCCGCATTGTTTGCTTTAGAGTTTAGACCAAATATTCACGAATTATGTAACGTCGGGCAATGACTGGCATTTTGTGACGCTATTTCTCGGACGTCGAGGAGTGTGGTTGACCTTGCACTACAACGAGTGCATGAGGAGGACGCAGGCTAGACAACGCTTTGAATCTCTCTCCTAAAAAATGACCACATTGACTATGTCATCACAGACTGACACGATCGGAGTTTGAACGTCCTTCCTGCAAATTCAGTGAGGAGTCTTTCTCTTTAAATAGATTCAAAAATTTCAAAATTCCTTTATGGACGCAATAGTATTAACTAGTAGATTGTGGGGCTATAATTCAACACCTATAGATATGTGGGGCTATTGTCTTAACTTACCATCTTCACTATACTTTTTTGTAAAATAGAAATAATATATAAAACAAAACATTTTTTTAGAGAATTTTGTAATTTTTTTCAACTTTCTGTGAACACACCAAAGATATAACAAATAAAACAAATATCGTTAACGTAAATAACGATAAAAATAATTGTCCCGTGAGAAAATGTTAAATTCTATGTCATAACCACGCATTATATTTCATATTGAAGTAAAAATATTAATAACTTTTGGTCTTCATTTAACTCTCAGACTCCCGTGTGTATCCTTAACGATACACAAGTAAATTTTACCCCAGCCTATGTATATATTTTTGATAGACACAAGAATGGCCACTTCATTCTTCCATGCATCCTCCTGCAACACAGATACAAGCAAATGAAATGATAGAATTATTTATGTGGACTCTCGGAACAGATCAGTGTTAGTCTGAAGTTGAATGTTCTAACATGACGTCAATTCCACTTTTGAGATATGCTTAACATCAATAAGATCGACAAAATGACGTACATCATCGCCGCTTGGGTATATTGCCCTGATAGTCCTAGTGTGACGAGGACGACAAGTTGGTGAAGGCAACAGCGGAGCGCCTGGCGGAGCAGTGTTAATGGGAGGAAATAATACTGCACCAGCAATGCAAAATGGTGCAGCGGGGTCGATGGAAACGATGGCGGCGGAAGTTCCTGTTTCCACCAACGTGGCACTACGCTTAGAGGCCACTCGTGTTTGATCATGCAGCACGCCGGGCATCCGGTACTCATCTGCCCTGAGTCTGGATTGTACGCGTCAGGCGTTTGGATTGAATGATTTTTTCGAGTTTCCGGGCGCGTCAACTGCTTTGGTCATTAGTCCCGTTAGTGTAGAGCATGTTTTTTCCTCGGGAGGTGGCGATGATCTTCCCCTGCCGGATGACGAGATCCGGCGCCGACCTCCCGTCGGCTGGCGGGCTTTCCCCCTTACCCGGACTCTCCCACGAGCGATGCACCGCCCCAGCCGGGCCAAGCTCTAAGCTCCCGACCGGTCTCCCGGAATATGTGGTAGTGTAGTGCATGTTAGTTTAAGTGTGTGTGTAAGGGGAGAGGATAGGGACAAGGAAGAGGAAGGAAAGATCGCGCACGGTCCGTTTGTTAGGGTGCTGCTTCGACATTCGCCTGGTGTTGATCGGAGAAACAACGGAAAACTACTCATCAGAGCAGCCGATCGCTAGAATTCTCCTCGTAGCGACTGAATTTGACGTAGCTGAAAAGCTAGTGTTGAAAATCCTGGCGCCGTCAGGGCTCGAACATAGGACCCCGGTCAGAGGCGCTGAAGTGACATCAGTTGATGCACTGAGCTACCGCTCCCGGTGATATTTATGTGAAAATGTTGATGATTTTCACATCAACTTATTGTAGCCAATGTGTTTTTATCGATGATTTTTATTTTATTGCTTTTTTAAATGAAACAAAATAACGAAAACAAACTTCCTAACAAAACACGTTCGTAGTTTTACATGGTCAATTAGTTCGAGGATGAAGGTTCTGAGGAAGAGGGCGAAATTCTGCATTTTAGCTGCCGTTCTTTTATATAGAAGGGACGACGTCATATCTAGCGAGACAAATTGCTACCAAGGCTAGTAATGACAAATAATTTTGATGTTTCCATAAAAAATGATAAATATAGGTCTTATTATTTGTTATTTAACCTGACAATAAGATATTTGAAAATTGTTCTCCTATTTTATATTAAATTCTTTGCTCATTATATGTTCAACTTTTATGAGACTTTATATAAAACGACGTTTTCTAAACGACAATTTTCTCCTAAAATTATTTGCTCCACCAACCTGTGGGCAGATGTATTTCCGGAATACCATTTGTAATTACTTCGATCTCTCGACTGGCATTTCTATTGTGGTACAATTGGAATGTCAGTCAGATTATTTATTCTTCTGATATTCACGAATAAATCCCCTTACTGCTTCACTCGGCCACCCAAAACCTGTCAAGCATTTGTAGCTGCCATTTTCAACGATTCACGTTAGCCCAAAATTCAAACATTTCTGAGTGTAATGATGGCGCAATAATTTGTCGCTTTGAACTCTTCTGTTCTCCCACCAACTGCGCCGCTCTCACCGACTTCGGTGAGTCGTGATGGGTAAAATTATAGTACATAACAAAGATTAACTTTTTGGTAGTCTTTGAACAATAATAGTAATTTCCTGTTTGTCTATGTCTATGAAGTTCAGAAAATCGTCATTATTCTGTAAATGTTTGTTTTTGTGGCCAGGATATTGATACGTGTAATTGGCATGTCGTATTACATTATGTGATTGTTATACATTTACATGTGCTACGTATATCCTCTCTCTCGGTATATAATATCGAGGGCAACGAGAACTTGCAAACATCTAGCAGATTACTTTTCAATGTCTTTGATGAATTCCTCAAGGAAAGAGCAAAAAACAAGCATCACAACGAATTTGTGCAATCAGGCATATTTTGGATTGCCAATTGAAGATCAGGATGAGACAAGACAATTTCATTATCCTTGCGATGTTTTCTGTATATCACCATAAGGAAAATAAATTTATTTTATGTTCGACAAATAACATTACAAACTTTAAGTAACGTGGAGAAGAGAAGTATAATCTCACATTTCATTGAGCTCGAGATTCTCAGAAGGGTGACTTCTCTGAAAGGTAAAGGGATCAGTACGAAAATGACAGTCCCCGATGTTATTTTCTGCTTCCTTGTTTTTTCTTCTCTTGGGTTTCTTTTCGTCCTCTTCTTGTTGGTCTCTCCTCCTCCTCCTCCTCTTTCTCCTCCGCCTTCTTTTCCTCCAAATCCTCCTCTTCCTCCTCCTCTCAAGAAAGAATTTGGATCACAATAGGGAAGGAACGATCGCCTGTGACCCGGTGTTAAGTTAGGACACATGCATGTGCATGGAACTGCCCTGGGACCCAATAGAAACGACTAATGAGTACAGCCAATTCCTAGAATTATCTGGATTAGGATAATTATGTATGACGTGGTAGACGTCGGTCCAACTATATAGCTAGCTGGTGACGAAAACCCACCACTGTAGGGACTCGAACACACGATTCCCAGTTTACAGATATTTAGTTGTGTACTCACAATATTGTAGTTTCTCACATACCCGATCCACTCGAATTTTACTTTTCGGAATTATGAAAGTTTTTAATAGAAGCTAAAGTTCATTTTTAACATTGTAAAATTTTGTATCCACTAATAAATTCAGTAACACTGAAGCTGTGTTTATTTAACGTGTTTTTTGTAGTGCTAGACTCGACGGAAGCTCGAAACTGAATATTTGCTCCCGAGAAACGATATAAATAATTCACAAAAAGATGGTTCTACGAAGGATAGTTGAAATAACACACCTCGTTTGTATAAGTGCTTTCACACTTCCTTCGACCATTATCAACAACATTCAGGGAAAATGTTCGTCCAATGTACTCAAAGGTCACATAAGGCTGTTACGTAACATTGCAGATAACTCTGGCTGTTGATAGGAATTTCCTTGACGTTTTGTTACCTGTCATAACCTTGAATTCGATCGTGTGGTAATGGGACAATGTATCCAAGAGTGAAACGTAATTAGGGGCCATCCCTCCAGCAAATACAAGCGGTGTTCAGAGCATATACAAACTACAACAACGCGTTCATGTATTCTTTGTGATTAATATGTTTTTCTTACTTCTCTTGTAAGGTTTCATGTAGGAAGGTCATTGATGATACGTTACAAGTTCTGGCCACTAAGTGAAAGGATTGAGCAAGTAGACGCTGAACTATCGGATCCACATTAAATATTCTTTAAATCAAGAATGGAATTCAGTTAAAATATCACGGGAAGGTACAAAAAATATTGTGGGAATTCTGATTTGGTGTTGTTGACGTTCTTATAAGAAGAAATAAAAGAGGTCATCATCGTCAACATATTCGCTTTATTAAGATAGCCGGCTGTCGACGGCTATGCCGTCATCGTCAGTCTCGCTGCTGTCGGCAAAAGTCGACCGACAGCAGCGAGACTGACGATGACAGCAAAGCCGTCGAAAGCCGGCTATCTTAATAAAGCTAATATGTTGAGGAAGATGACCTCTTTTATTTCTTCTTACCAAAAATATTATCTAATATCAAAAAAATGTTTTATTTGGTTTCGAATGCATAAGTCAAATTGAACGTAATTCAGCTCATACTTCATATGAAATAACTGCATGTTTCGTAACAAATGAAGCGTCTCTTCAAGCGAAACATACTTTTCTAATGAGTGTGACAGCATACGTAAAATCACTCAGGGAATCAAAACTAACCGTCCCCCCCAAAAAATTAAATTGTAAGAGAGATAATACATAATAAAGACTCGATCTTAGATGATATTCGAAATAAAATTCAAATCCCTTGATCTTGGATTAGGGAAAAATATAATTCCAAAAATTATTTTAGAGCGTTTTGCGATGGTTGGGAAGAAAAGAGGAAGGTCGAAGCACAATGGGTTAAAAAAAGATCATACAATGAAAGAGAAGTATTTAACACAAGATAATGATGTAGAACGTATTACTTACCAGAAGAATAAATATGTTTCAGTATTTTGTTAACAAAAAGTTGTTTAAGGGTATACTAGGTTTAGTAGACTTACTAGGCATACTAGGACATTAGTTACGCCAACGAACATTTTGTATTTATTGATAATTTTGTTTGCAATTTAGTTTGTGATTCGTTTCCAATTTCGATATCTCGTATTTTTGTTTCTTTGTTCACTTCTAGAAAAATCTTATTCGAAAACCCAGAGAAATCTCTTTGGCGTGGGTCTGAAGTCTTAAAACGGTTTACACTAATCTTTCCGCAATAATCTTGGCATTCTGTTTTCGTAATTTTTATTGAGGTTTATGTTTACAGCAGATTTTACAAGCCGGTTGTGCATTCGTCTTTCAAGTGTTCAAGTTCAAGTGTTCAAATGTTCAAGTTCAACATTCGTCTTTTAACAATAAACGCATTATCTGTTTATTGTTAAAATCACCGAATATGTATCAATAACTTAAATATACAATCTAAGTAAGCAAAACAATACTAATGCTTTTGGTAAAAGGATTAACCTCGTATTGATTTTTCTGTGAGTGATAACATGGTCACTTCCCTCCGTGGGCACTTGAGCCCTGCCCCTCGCAACGCAGTCTCAGTGGCGGCGGCGGCGGTGCTTCAGTCTGTTTTCCAAGCGAAGCCCTGTGCGGCGTCGAAGCAGGGACCGAGGCCGTGCGAACCGCTCCCCGTGGCGACCCGACGCGCGGCCACCTGAGCAGCTCGCAATTCGACACCGCCAGGACTCCGGAGGGAGAGGGCTGCGAGCACGGAGCGACCCCGCCCGCCCAGTCCACCCACCCACACCAATCGCCCAATCCACTCACCCATCCACAAACCATCCGTCCGTCCGTCCGTCCGTCCGTCCCTCCGTCCGTCTTCCCGCCCGTCCCTCCGTCCGTCCCTCCGTCCGTCCCTCCGTCCGTCCCTCCGTCCGTCCCTCCGTCCGTCCCTCCGTCCGTCCCTCCGTCCGTCCGTCTGTCCATCCATCCATCCAAACCACCCATCGGCAAGCTCGCCTACCCACCCGCCTGTTCGCCTGTCCGCCTATCTGCCATCTGCCTAACTACCCATTCGCCCACCAATCCGCCAGCACGCACGCCGCTAACTCCTGTCAGAAAAACACACACACACACACACACACACACACACACACACACACATAGAGTCGTACACTTCGTCAACCGTAGTATACCCATAATCCAAGGAACACTACTGTTGGCAACATTTGTGTGCGATATTATTTTAGAATCTCACCATGTTCAATTGACGTCTATCAGAAGAATATTTACTATTTCCAACTGCCAGGAAGAATGACGATGCACAGTTGCACAGGAGAGATGGTTCAAGGCATCGACTGATGCCACTGCCTGCGTCTGACCGGGAGTCTAGGTGCGAGTCCCGACGGTGGTAGGAATTTCGCCACCAGCTACATTGCGAGGTCAATTCTGCTACTGTCTGGAGGAGAATTCTACCGGCCAGCTGCTCTGATCAGTTGTTTACCATGATTTCTGCGATCAACATCAGACGAACGCCGCAACAATACCCTAACAAATCGGCCACGGACCACGCGCGATCTTTCCTTCCTCTTCCTTGTTCTGTCCTCATCCCCTTACTGACACACACCACACACACACACACACACACACACACACACACACACTTACATGCAGTACACTACCAGACATGTCGCGACACCGGTCCGGAACTTAAAGCTTATGCCGGCTGGAACGGTGCCCCGCTGGTGGGAGATACCTTTCTGGAGAAAATCCTGCTAGCCGACGGTAGGTTGCCGCCGGATCTTAGCATCCAGTGGGGGAAGATCTCTGCCAGCTTCCAAAAAAACAAAAAAAAAACGTGCAGAACACGTACGGGACTAATGACCTTTGCAGTTGATCGGAATCACTAATCAATCAAGCAATCAAAACGCAAAGTAACCACATTCTGCGTGATCTACACGCCGACATAAAAGCCCATTGTTTCCACCTCCTGCTTGTTACCTTCATCTGACCCCCCCCCAGCCGCCCACGTAGGCTAATTACTTCGCCGAGGGCGCAGATCTGCGAGCGGAGAGCGCATCTGCGGATTTATGCAGCCGTAATGGGCCGGCGCGGTGCAGCGTTCATTTTCCTCAGAAGGGGCGCGAGCGCGCGTATCTCGCGCCGGAGTTCCGGTTCCGGCCAGCGCGACCGCCAGGGTCGCGCTCCGCTCTCCTCATCGTCGCCCCGACCCGGACGCCGGCGCCGTCATTTGCGCCTGCCCTTCCTTATGGCCGAGGGCGGCGGCGACGGGCCGGCGGATGAAAGCCGCTGCCCCATACCGGCTGCGGCGAGCGTCTCATGATCTCCCAGCACTCAATGGGTGTTTCGAACCGCCGCCGCCTTTCTCTGCGGTCCGAAAGATTGGAAACGGCTCTGAATAAAATCATGTGTGTTTCAAATCTTCTTCGCATCCTCTCTTCCTTTTCTTCTCATGTTGTATTGCCAATCCCCTAACCTCTTCCCCGATCTCTTCCACCACTAATTCCTTCTTCTTCTTCTTCTTCTTCTTCTTCTTCTTGCTTTCTCCCTCTCTTCCTCTTTCTCACCTTCCTTCTTCTCTCTCTCGTCCTCTTCCTCCATCCTTCTTTCTCCCCCTCTTCCTCCATCTTCTTCTTCTCTCTCTCCTCCTCTTCCTCCATCCTTGTCTTCTTCTTTCTCCTCCTCTTGCTCCATCCCATCCTTCTTGTTCTTCTCTTCCTCATCCTCCTGCTTCTCCTTGTCCTCCTTCCTGCCGCTTCTTCTTGCTAGTGCTATAACCCTAACGAGATGCAACGAACTACAACGAAGTGAAACACTTGGGGAAATTACGAAATAATGTTTGATTATTTAAAAGACTAAATGACGTACATGGTAGATTGCCTTTGCCCGTGTTCATACGTGACTTACGTAGATAATTGTATTATGACGAAAAATAAATTGTAGGCTGCTACATCTCGTCGTTAAGAATGATAAACCTTCAAATTCTCACACTCAAAAATATTTTTAAAAACGTTTAATACAGTGTGATTTGCGTTATCGTCTTTACTATACGTCTTATTTTAGGATTGGATACACACAGCTCAAAGCAGTCTGTATTGAACTGTCATTTTTTAAAAAATATTGGGCAACCTATTTTGGTTCTTCTACGATTTAAATGCGAACTACGATGTAGTTGTGATGTATATGTGATATAAAAGTTGTGAAACGTAGGGTCTTGTGCAGATATAAATATTATATATTAAATTTACGAAAGGGAATATTAATATTGACAAAATGGTTTCACGAGCAATTTATAAGAGGTAATAAACAAATTACTTCAACAATTACTCCAAAAATTGGGAAGTTAACATAAGTCCCATTGTACACAGCCGTTTTCAATCTCATTCTATATACTAAACTCTGGAATCTTTTAGTGTTACATATTACCGGCGATTTATTTTCCAACTCTGGCATAACCGAATCACAAATGAAGCCGCTCCTATAGAACCAATGCAATTATAGGCATAAAATATTTTGTTTTACAATGTTCCCGCGCAGTGTTTTCAAGGGAAGACGTTTTATCGCGGAATTAAAAACGGAGCTGTCGCAGAGTTACAAATGACCTGACAACTGGAGCCAGTCCGGGTTGCATTTTTCATCAGCGACATTCATCTGCTCGCACTATCAGCTGCCTCTATCACCGTTAAGGAGACACTGCTATTTTCGTCCCTCCCGTTACTTGGAGGCTGGAACGCGTGTCCGGTGGCGCCCGCACGAGAGCGCATTGCAGCTGCAGCTGCAGCCGCCTGCGGCCGGCCCCGCTCGCGGCGTCGCCCCGCAGCTGCCGACCGGCGAGCGGGCCTCGTGATGGCCCCGGCGCAGCGTCACACTGCATGATTCGTTCAACCCTGTATCGTTCAATCTTGTATCGTCAAATCATGAATCGTATCTGTTCAATCATGTTACGATCAATCGAGCTGTATTTATTAAATTACAAGGAAATGAAGAAAATTCATGGTTATTACGAGTGTTGGGATAGAAGCCATAGCAACTACATTACAGAGAAATGCCCGAGAATATCACAGAGATTTAGTGGAAGCTCTAGGGAATAATACCCTTCCATACCGGTATGCTCGACATTGGCATGAGTGTTTCGATGAGGACGCGTACCAACCATTGATCAGCAACGCACGTAACGACGTACAGTGACCTGACCAATGTGGCTCGTGCGGTAATCGAGCATCTGCCTAATCGACTATCTCTTTTAGAACGGGTATGTAATGTTTTTGGAATGTTGCGAACTCGTATACGATGAAATACAACGGAACATGAAACCAGTACTGTCATTTCAAATACGTTAATAAATAGGGAAACACAATTCTCAGTGTGTCGTTAAATGCTCATACATTCAGCTCATACCTTGTCCTTTCAAGTGTATTCTTCACATTTTCCGCCCGTGCTCGTATTCGCACAACAAAGAAGTTGCCATGACTCGTGCGCCAACTCTCAAATTATTATGTCAGCTGTTTTTCGACACTCATCAACGCCAAATCAAATTCGGGGGGGGGGGCGGCAGCGTGAGCGCGGGCGGTGTGTAACACGAAGAAATAATCCCCATTTATTACACAAACGTTGGCTACATACACGTGCACACAAGCAGGGGGGGCAATAGGTTTCCTGAATTTCTTAACGGGTCCCGTAACCTTAAATAATAAAACATGTTATTTTTATAAAAACAGGGTTTGTCCAGTTTCCGTACTGATTTTGTCTCAGCGCTGGAGGATTCTCTGTCGCGCTGGGCCACATGGGTTGTGAGGAGTCAATACTAAACGGGGAAAATTCTTGTATTTGCCTCGGAGCCTCAGGGGTGCGTGGATTGTGCAGTGATGCTGTTGAAGTTCACTTCAGGCTGCACGCGTCGATGATTAGCTAATTTGTGCTGGTGCTTTTTTTTGTCGCATCATCAACTGGATAAATTTCGCAAGGAATTAATATATTTATTATATTAATAATATTATATGCATAATTAATAATATAATACATACTTAATAATATTATAATGCATTAATAACATTAATTATATTAATAATATAATTATGTACCTAGTATACCAGAAAATAACACTTTAAAACTTCCTTTTTAAGAAATAGTATTTACAGGCGTAGTTCTTTGATTAAGATTTTTGTAAATCCATAGGAACGTGATAAGAGTGTGAGGAAAATCAGTATCACATGTTCTTTAAAATTGGATAATAATGGCCTAGTCGTAAAGGTGTACATCCATTGGATAACTTAATTCACACACATTTTAATTCGCATCGTCTTTTCGCCAAGGTTTGTGTGAATTCTATACTGTTCTTTTCAGTGACGATATCGGATAAATCACTCGTAAAAACCATCCTTTAACCAAACCTGTAACTGCACGTACTAAACCCACACTTTCAGGCCTAAAGATCTTGCGCTGGCGGAACGCTTCGCGGAGCGAAGCGATTTTCGGCAACGCTTGACTGTTTTAGAACCTGTCAAAAAAATCGTCTTGTGGCCTGACCAAAGCATAAACAACATCGCGTTACAATTCACCGCTCCGAATTCATTTTAAGTTATGATCGACGATATTTTGTATTGGAAAATTTGAGAATGTTCGCAATGGACAATCTTGAACACACATGAATTTTTCTTACATATGAAAAATAAATACATAAATAGGAGAATCTACTTTTTATTGCAGTAAATTTCGTTTGTTAGTCTTATTACTTACAAATAAGAATAAATTTCAAAAAGCGAAAATGAAATACAATCTCTGATGGTCGGAGTGTGTTAAAATACAATGAAGATTACAAACAAAATATATTTTCATGTAAATACTGATGTAAAGTTTGGAGTTGGAAACAAAATTATTTGAATTATTATGAATATTTTTACAATAATTTAGCTAAAGTTTAGATTTTTCATTGCTTATATAGCTTTCGCATGCCTATTTTAGTAAAAGTAGATGTTCTTTTGCTTGCCGTTTTCTATAAAATAAATCCCACAACTTCCGGACTGTAGTAATAAAATGACACCGATGAAAATGGACGGTGATGACGGCAGCAATTGCGACGAGACACGATGGTGGCAACGTGACAAGACTACCTGGAAACGCTCGTAGAAATAGTGATATGGAGTAACGCAACCGCCGACATTTAATATCCTCTCACCCGATAGCCGCGCCAGACACATTCTAGAGTTGAAAAGGAAATAATCACTATCGACGGCATTATGAAGAGTTTTGAGTAAATTAATGTTGCATTTTGGTAGATATGTGGTTCCCAACCCATACATTTCCGACAGTTCGAACTCCTCTGACAGCTGAAAAACAACCTTCGCACGCCTTCCTTCGGAGGGGAAGTAAAGACGGCTGTAAATCCCACGTTGTAGATTTAGTGCATGTAAAAGATGAAGCCTAAAATAAGGCTCTGAGCTACATTTAAATCCTGTTTACTAATGCTAAATTTAAAGCCTGTTTCGCCGCCCGAATAATACGAACTTCCTTCTCTGCTAAAAAGGAGCGTAGCCAAAGGAGCGAAGTCAGACGGAAGAGGTGGCCTGATGGCCTTAATCTCGTCATTTAAAATAAAGCATCACTAAATCAAATTTTATCCAATCGAACTGAATTTAACTGCTTAAAAAATGGAAGAATCGGCGACGTAAAGTAATGCGCTGCTGTGTCTGCATGAGTGAGGACTTCATACCTGGCTAGAGTCCCTAGATGCAGAGAATAGTGAATTCCATTGGTCCAACAATCCTGCCGTTTTATATACAGTTGCAAGAAGAATTGGAACTGTATGATTTTCTGTGTATTGAGAACCATGAATATATTCCAAATCAATATTAATATTCTTGAAAATCTCCGTAACGGAAGCAATTGTGATAATTTTCCTTCAGCTCCTGATTGCTGTGTGTTTGGTCTGTCGGGTGAGATGATATTAAATGGCGTGGGTGGCGCATTTAGAGACTGTAATTTGGCTAAGCTCCTTTCACCTCTGCACAAGGAAGAAGGTATTATTCGGGTGACGAAACAGACTTGAGAAACTTTTACATGTTTCGTCGCCTGAGTGACACCTTCTTTATGTACTAAATGGTGATAGGAGGGTAGCCAAATTTGTGTAGTCAAACGGAAGAGCAGGCCTGATGATGCAGTAAATCTACAACTTGAGATTTACTGCCGGCTTTACTTCCTCTACTAAGGAAGGCGTACGAAAGATTTTTTTTCTTCAGTTGTCAGAGGAGTACGAACTGTGCGGAAATGTAAGATATGGGAACCACCGATCCACACATAACCAACATCAATATACTCGTAACTCTTCCTAATACTGTCGTTTATTTTTTATTTCTTTTGAAACTTCTGAATGTTGTCTGGCGCGACTGTCAAGTGAGAGGATATTAAATGGCGAGAGCATATTAATGGTGGGCCGTTGTGCTACTCTCTGTATCTATGGATTCTAATTTGGCTGAACTCCTTTGACCATGTAGAGGAGAAGGAAGAGCTTTTCACTTGAGCGTCGAAACAGACGATTTAAATTTAGTTCAGTGGCTTCCTTTTGGCTGGAGGATCTTTAACATGCAATAAATCTACAAGATAAGATTGGCAGCCACCCTCCCAAGGAAGGCGTGCGAAGGATTTTTTTCCCCTTTCTTCAGGTGTCAGAAGAGTTCTGTGCGGAACTGTAGAAGTTTGAAACGACCGACCCTCCCAAAATCAACATCAGTATATTTAGAACTCTTTATAATGCTGCCGATTGTCATTTTTTCCTCTTCAACGCTGAACGCTAGCTGATGGAGCTGTCGAATGAGAGGATATTAAATGGCAGCGGTTGAGCTACTCTCCGTATGTGGGAACTCCACGGCTGGCGTCAGCGCAGCGACACCTGGCGACGGGCGCGGCGGAAGGTCAGCGGGCGCGGCCCAACCGGACACGCGCGCCGCCCGCCGCCGCGGGCGGGAACGGATGGGCTCCGGGCGGGAATGTGACGCACGGCGGCCACATTGGGACCCAACGCGTGTTTACGTAACCGCGGGCCTCTGGGTAAAGCTGCGGCTGCCGCCAAAGTGCTACCTTTGCGAGCAGAGGATGCGTGTAGGCGGATGGCGTCCAGGGTCGGTGCTTTTGACAGAGGGAATCCCTTCGGTAAACGATACTAGGCGAGGGCCTTCGAAAGGTGAGGTTCTCTTTGAAATGTATGATTCCCTTGATACTAGGTAGATCCCCTAGTAGGTGAAGTTCTCTTGGCAGGAAATTCCGCCTTGCCGGATGCGGTCGATTTGGTAGAGAGGCTCTAGGGAAGGGAACTAGGGAGAGAGGCTGTAGGCAGATGGATTTTAGACAGACTTTAGGCAGAAGGGGCTCTAGGCAGTGGGGCTCTAGACAGAGGGAGGTTGTAGGTATTCTTTTAGGAAGATACGCAATAGAAATGTCTCATTGCCGACGGCAATATCAAAGCGCGTGAGTACATCTCTTCCAAAGATACGATTTCTATTGAATGGGGATTGCCATTTTCGTATTTCTTGTTTTCGTGACTAGTGTGCCGAGAGTTCACTTTTTGCTTGTTATAATTGTCCTCAACTTGACCATCCACTCTCGAGTGATGCTTACAAGCATGGCTTGTGTCGCCTGTAAATCTGACGAGATCGCATTTTCTTACTGTGGAACAACCTGTGGGAGCAATGCCGGTGCGATGTATTTACAACTACCATAATCCAGGCTGTGAACCCTCACCGGAGTCTGTATAGGACTCTCAAGGAGTTTGGTGAATTAGAGGACGCAGGTCTCCTAAACTTCTGGCTAAAGGAATACGAGTACATATATCTCATTGGGTTACAGCACGTTAGTTTCCTATTTATTCTCTCCGACACAGCTGTGTCATTTTAATTTCATTTTATTTAACTTCTTGTTTACATTTTCAGAATTCTTTCGGGCACCTACTTGACACATTCTGAGCTAAAAGGTCCCTCTGCCTACAAAATATCACATGACTCCTCGTCAGTCCGACAACCGGCGACGACGTGAAGTATTAGCGGAGGTGGTAACCGGTGTGTGGCCTCCGCTGAGGTTTGCTTCGAGAATTCCCAGACACGCGGTCGTTGTTATGACAGTTCCAGGCGATGTAACTGCGGTCGTCTTAGGCCCTTCGGGACATCCCCGTGTGCTAGCAGTGATTTACTACCGACAGCTTTAGTGGCCTGAAGACGGACGCCTCGACGGGTGCACAGGGCGTACTTCTGCACCTCAGTCAGGGTCTGAGTAAGAGTTTGCGGGCCCATGTCCCTAACTAAGGGCGGGGTCTCCTATATTGTCATTAATAACAGTATTGCGGATACTACTGTTGATATAATAAAAGTAATAGATACAGACAAAATAGTAACCATGGGAGCCGTGCGAGCATTCTGCACTTTGTAAAGAATGTTGTGTTGATTGCATTTTTTTAATCGTACAAAAAATACATATTCGCTTATAATATTGTGTATAAAGATACTAATAATAACAATAATAATAATAATAATAATAATAATAATAATAATAATAATAATAATAATAATAATGGCAATGGTTCCTCTGGGACACCGGCAGCTACAGATAGGACCAAAATTAAGAGAAGTTGCACCCAGCATTGGACAAAAATAGCAAGTTTATTAACGTTCCGAGTTAATTCAGTTGATTTTTTTCGAAATTGCTATTTAAAAAAGTTTAACCGTTATTTATTCGTAAATTATAAATTTTGACCATACATCTACTATCAAAAAAATACGTTTTCATTTCGAAGATATTACAAAAAGAACATAAAAGAATTACTCTCTGGTAGGTCATTGTAGTGTAATGTGAAATTACTTTCCGTCCCTTCTCTGATATTTTTACTATTGCCAAATCCGGATACTATTTCAACAAACATCTAATACTATGAAGAGAATTACTTCCCCTGTTATTGATAATATTTTTATTTGTACCGTTGCCCTGCTATGCTCACAAATTCTCTTAATGTTAACACTGATTTATCAAATTTATTCTATCATTAAAACTAAACCCAGGGTTCTTGGCTTATCACACTATCCAATCTCAGAAATGAGTAAATTTATTCTTAAAACTTTATAATTCATAATAAATTACAAAGGTACTATTTTCAAAAAAAAAATATTGTTTTTTGTAAAGGAAAGCGGTATCTCACTCAAAGCGCCTTCCAAACAAACTACTCTAATCTCATTTTCGTAACAAACTGTGGAACTTTTGCGAGCTTGATTGTGGTATTAATTCTATGTATAATGGGAGCATAATTCTCTTTGCCGAGGATCAGAACATTTTGTAAAATATAAGAAAAATATGGAGAGTTGGATTAGATGGGGCGGATTAGTTATTCCGTTTCTTTCAGCGTCTACTGATATGGTTATTGGTCTCGTGAGTGTGGTTCCGTTTGTGTTATCACTGAACGTGGTGATGATCTCCCCTCGCTCGATAGAGAGATCCGGCGCCGACCTCGTCAGCTTGCGGAGTCTCCTCCAACCGCTAGAATTCCTCATCAGCGGGGCACCACCCCAGCCTAAATCTAAGCACTCGATTGGTCATCCGACAAGTGTGATAGTGTTGTGTATTTGAGAGTAAGTGTATGTTATTAAGAGATGAGAACAGGACAAGGAAGCGGGAGGAAAGATCGCGCTGGTCCATGGTTCGTTAGGATACTGCTCCAGCATTCGCCTGGTATTGATTGGAGGAACCACGGAAAACTACCGATCTGAGCAGCCAACCGCTATAATTATCCTTCAAATGGCGGCTGAACCCAACCTAGCAAGCTAGTTTGTTTCGAAAATTAAGCCACTGTCGGGATTCGAACCTACAGACCTCTGAGTTAGAGGCACTGCAGTGACATCACTTGATGTTCTGTGTCGTCTCAGGCCATTGAATGAAGCCACTGCAGATCTCAGCCGGTAGGAGTGGGCGGGGCGGGGCGAGGCAAGGCGAGGCGGGGCTGTGGGAGAATAGAGCGGGGATAGGGTGGGGAGGAGCGGCGCGCGAGGGACTGTGTATACGGGGGAAAGGGATGGGGCCGGTGCGGGCCAGACGAAGCTTGGACGAGGCTTGGTGCTGGTGGGCGGTCGGCGATCGATGCCCGTGCTCCAGCTCTCTCCCTCTGAGAACGCGACCCGCCTCAACGCCACCCACCCAGACGCCGGCAGCCGCTGGGCCCGGGGCTGTCTGCAAAACGGAGCACCTGAGCCCGTGCACCAAATTTTGTTAGCGGGTCAGTACGTAGCTCTCCGCGAACGTAGGTGGCGGAACGTAGGTGGACGGAACGTAGGTGGCCGGAACGTAGGTGGCCGGAACGTAGGTGGCCGGAACGTAGGTGGCCGGAACGTAGGTGGCCGGAACGTAGGTGGCCGGAACGTAGGTGGCCGGAACGTAGGTGGCCAGAACGTAGGGGGCCGGAACGTAGGGAGACGGAACGTAGGTGGACGGAACGTAGGTGGACGGAACGTAGGTGGCCGGAACGTAGGTGGCCGGAACGTAGGTGGCCGGAACGTAGGTGGCCGGAACGTAGGTGGACGGAACGTAGGTGGCCGGAACGTAGGTGGACGGAACGTAGGTGGCCGGAACGGCGCAGAACAAACCGCAGCGCATGGTTCGTTATGGAACTGACTGGGACAGAACTGACCGATACGGAACGGAACGGAATTGAACGGTGCGGTACGGAATGGAAGCAGCTAGAATAAAACGGAGCGATAGTATAGTATCGGAAAGAGCGATGCGGTGCGGAACGAAGCGCGTGGGCGTATGCAATGGAACAGGATGAGAATGGGGAGGGACGGGGTTTCAGCCAATCCGGGATAAGGCAGGATGATATCGGAGAAGTATGAAGCGTTGAGTTGAAACTCACATATATGTGGAGGTCAATGCGGCAACGTGAGGATTTGTCCCTCAATGGCTATGACGAATGACTTTGGTGACACGGTATCTTGGATTTTGATTATCTTTATTTCCTTTCGACAGTAAGAAAAGGTTTATGTTGATAAACCACGCCGGTAGCGGCGTCGGTTAAGGCATCACCCTACGATTCGAGATGGAGTCTTGTTATGAGCGATAGGATGGGGATTGGATTGCTTGTGTCACTCGTCCCTCTAAATTAGGAAATCTACAACCATCGTGAGCGGCCGTAACCAGAAGCGAGCTGAAGAACCAGGAAAGAATCTATGCATAAAAATTATGGAACTTGGTGAGGGAAATTTGGGACATGTGTCAGAAATTAAACAAGTTCCAAATAGAAACTCAACGTACTGGAACATCACCATGAGTGTAGAGCATTGAACAGACATGAATATTATTTGTGCTTTATTTACATTATATTTATTATGTGTGGAGGACAATATTTATAGGATGATCATTTCATGATATTGAAGTCCCGTTGCGCTAACTCCATCAACAGTTCTCACGATATGGACTGATTCGCCCTGTGTCATCAGTTAACGTTTGTTTTCCGCGTTGTTTAGTCGAGGTTTTGTCCCGGAGTAATTATTGCTGTGGACGCCGCATTGAAATGTTGTATTAATTATTTTCTCCATCTGCTAATACTAGTCTATGGTTTCTACTGATAATTAAGCGTGTAATTAATTCGGCACATATTTCCAAATGGTAGTTATATGTGGAGATTTATTATATTGTCCTGTGGCCATATTGTGATCGGAAAACATGGCGTTCGGTGGTAGATGGAACGGAATTTCATACTCTGGTGGTTTTCCCTAATTATAATTCACGGGCTATTTTATTGGCCGTTTACACGGTTCACATAAATCAGAGGCATTGCGGATAGACGAATGCATAAAAATATAGTGTTCAATGTGCCACTTCTATGAGCTTTCACTCAAAATATGTTCCGCTTCAAGTATCATAAAAATCAAAGATAGCCGTTTCACAATGGTCTAATTTTCATTTAAACGTATTCCGTAATGTCTGTGATGTATGAGAGACAATCGTTCGTGCATTACACAATTACAAATATGTTTTCACATGTTGAAACCCAAGAATATTTATCATCGCATTACTGGAAAGAAATTTTAACTCATTTTGAATCACAAAACGCGGTTATGAATGGACATAGCATAGACCACAATTTCCTTAAAGATGTTTTAGCACATTTGCTCACTTATCTTTCTTTGTGTGTACGTTACGTACCACCTTAAAATAGTAATGAAACATAATGTAAATGTAATGTAAATAGTAATAGTAAAAATATAAATATAACTTCATTTTCTGTGCACGTCTTCTAGAATTCAGTGGGAAATACAATTATTCAAATTATCGTTTCCATGTTGTCGCGGCAGGAAGTATTATTCCGAAGGACAACATGGATAAGAGCCAAAATTTATTGCCTTTTTATACTTGGAATATAGATTTTATTACATGGAAGATTTTTTTTTTGTTTTTTGTTATTGCTTTTTTTTCAAAATTTAAGTAGTATATGACTTAGTGTAGAGATCACAGAATTTCGAAAATGTGCACACAATTCACTTTTCCCCATAGCACGTCATACGCAGTTTTTAACTGTTTTTTGACGTAAAATAAATAAATAAATAAAAAATACTTTTAACAAATACTACTCACAAAGGGGCATTAAAAACTTCTGGGAGAAAAATCTAAAGATCCGTTTATTCCTCCAAGATTTATGAAAATGTTATATTCCGAGACTCCACTAGTTCAGTTCCGATTAATTTCTCACGATTCTCTCATTTTTTCAAGACAAAACTATAAAAAAAATATACATAACATCCATGTGTACTTCATCAGTTATTGAGACCATGTTCAATTAAAATGCAAAAAAAATAGTAATCATCAACAAACAATCAAAGAAAAACACACTACTTATTTTGTACCATCGTAAAGTGAAGCTCCTCCCCTTGTTCACAGGCGGAACAAGCTGTAATGTCCAGACAGGTCTTCCGACGTGTGTGGTAGTGCAGTGCATGTAAGTGTAAATGTGTGTAAGAGGTGGGGATGGGACAAGGAAAAAGAAGGAAAATTGGTGCGCGGTTCGGGGGCGGTTTGTTTAGGGTACTTCTGCGACATTCGCATGTTGATTGCGGAAAAAAACGGAAAAATACCCTTCAGGAAACCCGGTCGCTAGAATTCTCTTCCAGACGGCGGCGGCTGAATCCGACTTAGGTATGCGGCGAATCGTAGTATCGAAAATCCGCCATCGTCGGAACTCGACCCTTTGGACCTCCCGATGAAAGCCCTTGTCAAACGATATTGTAATTAGACAATCTATCGTATTATAGAAGACAACACTTTTCCCAAGCAAATTGATTTTGTACGTTTTTCCTTTCCTTACTTAATTGGGAGGGATGTGGTTGCTCGAAAAATTTTCTCTTGTGTAATTTCAGGATAAAGTAACATAATTTTTATGTGTACAACTTTTTGACCTTGCATAATTTATAATTTCATTTTTGAGTTCGTAGTGTACTATCACTTGCACAATCATCGGTGCAATTGATATTATTATTACAAGCGATACTACAGTCACAACCCGTGTCCCCACAATTACCATCACTTTCACAACTATCTCCATCTCTCTCTCTCTCTCTCTCTCTCTCTCTCTCTCTCTCTCTCTCTCTCTCTCTCTCTCTCTCTCTCTCTCTCTCTCTCTTCTCTCTCTCTTCAAATCTTACGTCAACCCCCCCGTCTGTTCACCGACATTTCCTTTACCACCACTCTTTCCATTACTTCCGCCACCGTCAGTGCGGTAACTCTGTCATCGACGCTACGCCACCTACGCCCCGCACCGCACCGTCACCGTCACCGTCACCGTCACCGTCACCGTCACCGTCACCGTCACCGTCACCGTCACCGTCACCGTCACCGTCACCGTCACCGTCACCGTCACCGTCACCGCCACCGCCACCGCACCGCCACCGCCACCGCCCTTCGCCCCCACACCATCACCGTCACCGTCACCGCCACCGCCACCGCCACCGCCACCGCCACCGCCACCGTCGCCGCCGCCTCCACGAACTCCGCCGCCTTCGCCGCTGTGCCACCGCCCCCCCCGCCCCGCCCCACCCCCCCCGCCCGCCGCCATCAGCACTCCCTCGCCGCGTGCGCCGGCCCGCCCCCCGCGGGCGAAACGCCCCCACTTTCACGGAGCTGCCAGGGGCCGATACGCGCCCCTGCGCCGCGCAAGGCTGCCAACGGCCGCTCTGCACCCGGCCACTGGGCGCCCTCGGCGCAGATGCTCTTATTCACTGGCTCGCGTTAAACTGACATGTTTACTCTTTGGCATTCTTTCACATTCTCCTACCCTAGACTACAAAGGCGACCTCTATCAAACATCACTACAAAGGCATAGTTTGACAGACTATTATCATTAAAAATAAAGAAAACTCATTTTTACAATGAAATACTCAATTGAATCGTTTGAACGTGTGTGATACGGAGTTAAAAAATACATTTGAAAGGTTTTCGTAGATACATCTAGATGACTGAGCTCTCACAGCAGACACTTGCTTGGTGATATCCTTACATGACTTTTGATTAGCAACCGCAGAAGTACCTCGTCATGCGACTTTTGTTACGATATCCATCGTCCCATTATGACCCTTACATGTTTACAACAAAACGTTACATAACTATGATGGCGTAGTCTACTGGACGATGCGTGTTAAAATGGAGTGTACCTGAAATATGCACGTGCACAAGGTTATATGTATTTCACTGGCTAGTCACACAATGAAGATACACAGTGTTTTAGGAACTGGGAGTGAGGGGGAGAGGATGGGGGAAGCTTTCGACACTAGTTGCGTCGTCTGATAGACGACGCCTTTGTAATAGATTACCTAGAAATAGTAATAGATAACCCTAGAGGGTTAAGCAGGATCAGAAATTCAGATGAATATTCCCACTCGTATATTAGTAGGGAGCTGAGGTTTGCAAAATAATAAAAAGGATAATTGCGTAAAGGAAAATTGCGTAGAATAGAGAATCGTGCTACATCGTCGGCAGTTCCCACGAATACGGATTTATCCGGTTTTCTGAGATAGTATTGATTACATTCACGAAGAATTATGGAAATATAATTGTAGTCGGAACACAGACATTTTCTGATACAGCATCCAAACTTGCTTGCTACACTTTCAAGACATCTCATTCTTTACCTGAATTTCTTTTTACTTTTACTAGAACACACTGATAAATTACAACAAATAAAATACTCTCTGGGCCTACTGTGTAAACGGGCTGTTGGATTTACAGAACGCAGTGTGTCTAAACTCCTAAAATCAGAGAAACTAAATTGGATTCTTCAAAACACGTGGCAACTTGTAGAAACAATCGCTAGTAGCCCAAAACTTCACTGGATGAACCTTTCATGATCTCTCTAAAATCACATCGTGGTCTCTCTAAATTCACATGGAGGAGCACGAACCCCAATTTCAAATCCTATTACTGCCAATATCGGAAATTTGGAAAATAGATGAACCGAAATGTACTATTAAAGACATTAATTGTGTTTTGCTATTCGTTCTAATGAATAATTAATATAGGTTTTGATTTCATCATTTTTGACAGGGTACCCTTAGACATTAATAAAATATAACAAAACTAAAACAGCAAATCCATTCAAACATATTCTTAGCACTTGAAGAAAATTATTACACACAAGACAGAATGTAAAAAGAAAATAATCATGAAAAAAAGTTATAAATAGTAGGTATATAAAATATAAGTTCAAGTAATGAGTGTAAATAATATAGTATACTAACATAACTCGAATATCTTTTTGTGTGATAGAGAGCATGTGGGAAACATGTTTTCAAATGAAGCAGCTATTCTACGAAATACTTCGTGCATAATTCCTCGCCACGATGGTTTGCATGTGCGCCCCTTTGAAATTGAGAGCGGGTTCAGAGGAAGTTGCCTATGCCTGCAAGCGCCTGACGTCTCAGGCAAGCAGGTAGTAATTCGTGCGGGCATATTTCGACACGTGTGATTTAAATGTTCAAATATCTTCAAATTGTCTCGATACTTTATTCTTGTTCTGTCCTCTCCAGTAATCTTTTTTATATTTGGAAAATATTCCTGATAATGATGCTGTTAGTGATTTTGTTTTCAAATAACGGCTTTATTGCACACTAAGACACGAGAGTCATCATCGTGTTTGTGGCGTAGAAAAAGAAGCAAATCATTCTTCATCATATTTTGAGCTCGTTTTGTGCTTATTTTTCTCATTATAGCGTGCTCCTGTACACCCCTTTCTGGATTTGGATTGGAAATGAATGAGAGTGGAGTGAAATGGGGAAGTTGCTCGTGCCGGCAGGAGCGCGGGCTACCCGAGCGGGCAACTGGAGACGACTAGTTTAAAAATTGCAAAAGACATCACACGGGTACATTTATCTTTCCAGGACATGAATGCGTAGTATATATTATCCCTTGTTCCTTGAATTTTATTTGGCATTCAATTTCTTTTATGAGCGCTCTGGTAGAAAAGAAATGAGAGAGAGAAAACGAGACTACTTTGAAACAAAGGATACGCCTATAATTCAAAAACATATCATGTGTCTTCTAAATTATATACATAACTGAAAGAATATTTTGTCTCCCGTACTCCGATCCTTATATTTGTACAGAATCTGGAATTGATGTGGATGCTTTCTACGTGAAAAACAATCCGAACTTCTTTTTATTATGTAATTGAAAAGCGAAACTTTCAACATATGTCATTGTAACTTTAAGATTTTCACCTTACTAAAAAATAAATAATTATATTATTAAAGATAAATGTAATTGTTTTAGCAAACGCTCAAATCCAACGTCCGTAATGTTCGAATCCGTACGCGGAGCCCTAACAACGTAATCTTGCTTACCTCCTGCTCACACACAGCTGCGGCCCAACAGTTCGTCGATCCTGCAACGGGTCCGGTACGTGGCGCCTCTAGCGGCCACCCACAGACTACTCCGCAGCGCGCGCGTTTCGAATCAATGTTACCAACCGCCAGTGGTTCTGAAATCACTGATCACATGATCCGATTACATAAAGTTCGTGATAATATCATGCATTTGATGTTTTTATTTTAACACTATATCATTGTTCTCAATCGAACAGTGTAAATGTTATGCTGTGAAATTGTATTTTTATTTCCTTGATTTTGCAATCTTGACGTTGTTTTTCAATGTTTAGATTTTTCTTCGTGAAAGACACCGTTCTTGTAATATATTATTTCTTCATTAATTTTATGCATTACTTCCTTATGTAATAATCATAGTAATACTATTAATATTAACAACAATAAGAATTATTATTATTACTCTTATTTTGATCTTCACCTTCCGCAAAATGTTCGTCTGTCTCCGTTATTATTAAATTGGCTTGCAATACCTTCCGCACACATCTTCTTCGTGTCCGATACAACTGTATTGGCTTGCTCATCCTAACCACTAACAGTGAGTGGCATGAATGAGCTCTGAAGGTTAGTCTTTCGCCCGTCATGCAATGCATGCTAATCCTGTAGACGGGTGCATCGCAAGTAATGGTAACGAATACCGCGACGAACGTACTGTGAGTATCAGTGCACATCGAAATTTCCGCACGTGATCGTAATGCGGAGACGAGAGATGTTAAGGAAGGGAAAAAATGGTAAATGAAAAGAAGAAGAAAAGCGATGCAGAGGGGAAAACGAGAGAATTTTAAATGAGAAAATAATGGTACGTGTTCATATAGAAATTGTATAAGAATGACAAAAAAGATAATATTTCTTGAACTACAAATTCAAATGAATAGATAATGAATTTCATTTCTAATTTATGAATTTTATTATCTCTAAAGTCATATCGCTGATTTCTATTTCTGCATTTTTCTCTTAGGCTGAATATTCGTATCACAAATAATGTACAAATTAATACAGATTCAGCAATAAAACTCAATTAGAAATAAACAATTTAATTCCTAAAATATAGTGGGTGTATTCAATTCTGTTGCTAGGGAAATAAGTCATTTTCCTTCCGTCGTCGAAAACTAAAATTAAAGCTTCAGACAATGGCCTTGGCAAAAACAAATTCATACGGCTAAAAAAATTGAAGCCGCTGCCTCCCAGTGTTCTGGAGGTATAAACACTGCACCTGACGCCACAGTGACTATGTCTCGTCATGAAACTGCCCATCACGTGTCGTCAACTGCCCGTCGCTCTCCTACGATTCACTGCTGCTATTCAGCTTCCACTAAAGAACACGTTCCCCCCGGTCTCTGCCTCGGGTCTGTCGAAGTGCACATGCGTCGTCCCTTTCGCCACCCTATCCCTGGCTTCATACCACTTCCATAGCCAGAATATCTCCCTTATACCCGACCCGGTCCCCGACCCGGTCCCCGACCCGGTCCCCGACCCGGTCCCCGACCCGGTCCCCGACCCGGTCCCCGACCCGGTCCCCGACCCGGTCCCCGACCCGGTCCCCGCTCCCCCCAGCTCTCGGCCCTCACTTTGAGCTCTCCCCGCTCCGGCATCCCGTCACCGCGTCGCCCAGCGCCCGTGAGCCGCGTGGCGCGCCGGGCGGAAGGAGGCTAATCGCTCGATCGTGTTACCGCGGATGAGGCGCCGGCAGCGCAGATCGTCGCCGTGATAGGAACTCAGTGCGCGGCCACGATCGCGGACAACGGCCTGGCGAGGGCGAGGGCGAGGGCGAGGGCGAGGGCGAGGGCGAGGGCGAGGGCGAGGGCGAGGGCGAGGGCGAGGGCGAGGGCGAGGGCGAGGCGAGGGCGAGGGCGGGCGAGGCGGGCGAGGGCGAGGGGAGGCGAGGCGAGGCGAGGGCGAGGGCGAGGGCGAGGGCGAGGGCGAGGGCGAGGGCGAGGGCGAGGCGAGGGCGAGGGCGAGGCGAGGCGAGGACTCGTCCGCGATCGCGAGCGAGGGGGCAGGGCGGGTGGCCCGCGCTGAAACACACGTCTCGGGTCAAGAACCGCGGCCGCACTCCTTGGTCGCACCGCTGGGCCCCGCCCCCTGCCCGGCGCGCGCGGATGCCTCAGCGCGGCCGGTTCTGGAGTGAGGAAGGAGAGTGCGAGCATTCTTCCGATGACCCCTCAGCTTGTACCGTCTGCGATTAGAAGTTCTGTAAGTGCAAGCTTGATGGCGGTTAATTTTGGGAACCGCATTATCATTTAAACGATATATGTTAGGAGAATTCAAGAGACTGGAAGCTTTGATCTTTAGTTTCTGTGATAATCTTCCTATTATTCACTTCCGAATTGAGAGTAATATCCGAAAACATCTGTCCATGCATGATCAGTCGCCAGTTCACTTTCAAATCATTGTAAACTGACTACTTAAACTACCTAAATTTGCACAAGAAAGATACGTATTCACAAAAGCATTCATGGTCTGGCATGTAGTTAGGTAGGCATTTCGCTTCGAAAGGGCTGTGAATTGAATCCCTTTTAATGACAGGCGTTCCAGATCGCTGATAACTACGTACGTCACTCATTTCCGAAAAGATGAGGTTGGAAAATTTTAAATATTGCAATGAATAGAAATCGCCTTCATTCGAGTTTGTGAAATCTCTGAACTACGATCATTTTACAAATGTTGCTATCTTTTGAAGTTTTCTTCACTAGAAAATCCATTCAAGTTTGTTTTATGACGACGTAGGTGATCCAGAATTATTTAACTATGACGTTGCACATAAACGACTAGTAATTCCTTGTCAAACAACCAACCTATAGTCAAAACAATTTAAAAAATTTAACATCGAAGAGTATCACATGAAATATCGATAAAGTGATTTTTAAATCACTTTATCGATATTTTACGACGGGATGGAACTTAGGGCGAAATGAAAGGGTCTTCACACCTTAGGAAATTACTCTACAGTATTACTACAGTACTCCAGATTATTTCTTTAAACTTGACAGCCTTATTGAAAACGAAATTATTCTACATTGACAAGATATTTACTTGTAGTGGCTTTTCTGAAATTCGTTGATACTGTTACGTTTGATGGTAATAGTTTCTGACAATTACAATGCATTTTGTGTACAATTTTAGCAGCAACACAAAACACGCGATCGCACTTTTTCTTACTCCAAGCGTCCACTGGGACGCTGGTGACCGTAAGGCTGACGTGGCGAGAGTGAGAGTGAGGGATCAGCGGGTGACAGGTTATTCCTGTTCCGTCACACTAGAGCAGGAGGACGCGTGCAGACATTTCCATCTCGACCAAGCAGTTCACGCTCGCAATTCTAGAGGAACGAGTAGCTTTATAAAAATGAGCGTAAAATTGTTTTTGAGGTAACTACCCATTTTTCGCTTCAATTCCGCATGCTCGTTTTATTGAGTATTAAATTGCATTAAAACCACTGTCGTACTCACGGGGGAAAATAGTTTGAGCCCCCATCGGGGAGTTCCGTTATAAATTACTATGAATCAGAAAAAAAAATTAATTCTGCATAAATTTAAAAAAAACATGCTTTGTAAGAAAACAACATCGACTGCACACTTCACTTACTGCACTTATAGCCTTTCACCTAAAGGTCCTAGTTGAGCCATTCATTTAAATTAAATCTTATTTAATTGAATCTGGGCAAAACCTGTTACAATAATTTTTCGAATACATGAGAATTAAAGAGAGAAATAGAATCCAATCATTTTACTTGTTTTTTTTTTAAATGAGCCATGTATAACGCAGCCTGCCCCTTCCACCTGTGCCTTCACTTATTTATTTATTTATTTATTTATTTATTTATTTATTTATTTATTTATTTATTTATTTATTTATTTATTTATTTATTTATTTATTTATTTATTTATTTATTTATTTATTTATTTATTTATTTATTTATTTATTTATTTATTTATTTATTTATTTATTTATTTATTTATTTATTTATTTATTTAATGTCAAAGACAGTTAAAAGCTGTACGACGTACTATGGGGAAAAGTGCAGTATATGCTTGGTTTCATGAGACCCGTGTTGTCTGTTCTCTTACACACATTAAGTTGAATTGTGAATACAAGTAGCAACAAGCGTTTTTGTCGAGAATTGATTTGAAAAATATTCGCTCTCGTGCAATAAAAACTATTTGCAAAGGTAAATCAGCTACAGATTGAGACTATTATCCCTAGAGCGTTACGTGAAGGAATCAACTGACTGCCGGGATAGTAAAATGGGCTTGCAGAGCGAAGTGGCGCGGGGCGGCTGAGGGCGTTGCGGAACCGAACCGCTCGGCGCCGCGACGCGCCGCGACGCCGCGCGGCAATGAACTCGCGCGGGCGGAAGCTTCGAGAAGCGCGCGCGGGGGCTTTCGGGCGCTGCGGGCGGTGGCAAAGCGGAGGCGGGGACGCCGACGCGGCGTCCGCCGCCGCCGCCGCCGCCGCCGCCGCCGCCGCCGCCGCCGCCGCCGCCGCCGCCACCGCCGCCGCCGCCGCCACCGCCGCCACCGCCGCCACCGCCGCCACCGCCGCCACCGCCGCCACCGCCGCCACCGCCGCCGCGGCTTTCCCGGGTCTGCGGGGACGGTGCCAGGAGCAGAGCGGCGCTTTCTCCGGTACGAGCGCGGGACGCTCGCGCGGCGGGGACGTATGGGAGGGGGCGTGGCGGGGCGGGGGACTTTCTTATGGCGTGGCCCGGGCGCGGCGGAGACGCGGGCGGAGGCGGTGAGTGAGCGGCAGGTAAGACGCGGCGCGAGCAGAACGGTGCGGCGGCGGCGTCGGCGGCGTCTCGTTGCTCAACCGAGCGCGGCGAGCTCGGGGCAATGTTCTCGACCCGGCGCGAGCGAGCGAACGGGCGGGCGAGCGAACTGAGTGTGCCGTCGCCACTGCTGCCTTCGCCCCCCGCTTAGGGAGGACTTCCGGTCCCCACCCGCCCACGCCACACGCCCAACCGATGCCCCCACCGCTCGTAGACAATTCGCTCTTTAGAATGTTGCGTGTCTCATCGGTCGTCCGAGTGGGATGCTTGTCGTATTTTGCTTGGCACGCCGATGTTCTCGCGGGCTTTTTAGGCCGCTTGTGAGGCCACTCGTTTAACCGCTCGTTCCGACCACCTGTTCATACAATCACTCAGCCTACCGCTTCAGCTGTCGCTCATCCTGTAACTCATTTTGTTGCTCACCCTGTCGTTGATCCTGTCGTTCATCCTGTCTCTCTTCCTGCCGCTCACCGTGCTGCTCATCCTGTAGCTCAACCTAACGCTTATTCTGTCGCTCAACCCATTGCTAACCCGTCACTCAACAACCCCGTTGACCAATCGCTTCTATTCGATGATCAAGAACAATGCTGTTGCAACTGCTGTTGCAACCTCTCATTCAATGTTGACCCAAACACTTCCCTACTATATCTCCTGATGTTTGTATTACTTAGAACCCGGTCCACAAATCACTTGAAAAACTCCCTATCCAATCGTTTTCCGACGGAATAGGCAAATCTAATAGCACACATTTGACCATCTCAGTGCTGTAAGTCCCTTCGGACACCACTCTGCCACCAGAGTGCTTCGTACCTTCCGGTGCCTTAACCAATTCCCACCTGCGAACCTAAGCTCAGAAGCGTCGGAATGTCACGAACGGTAAGCCTTTCACCGCGATATACTACCCCGCACCAGTAGCTCAGTGAATCAACTGATGTCACTGCAGCGCCTCTGACCGGGAGGTCCTAGGTTCCCACTCCCCACGGCGGCAGGAATTTCGACACTAGCTTTTCAGTTAGATCGAATTCAGTCGCTGTCTGGAGGAGAATACAAGCGGCCGGCTGCTCTGATCGGCAGTTTTCCGTGGTTTCTCCGATCAACACCAGGCGAATGCCCGAGCAGTACCCTACCAAACGGGCCACGGACCGCGCGCGATCTGTCCTTTCTCTTCCTTGTCCTATCCTCTCCCCTTACATACACACTTACACTAACATGCACTATACTACTTCATATTCCGGGAGGCCGGTCGGGAGCTTAGAGCTCGGGCGGTGCCCCGCTTGTGGGAGAGTCCTGGTTAGGGGGAAACCCCACTAGCCGACGGTAGGTCGGCGCCAGATCTCGCCATCCAGCGGGGGAAGATCACCGCCAGCTTCCGCGAAAAAAATGCACTACACTAACGGGACCAATGACCAAAGAAGTTGACGCGCCCGGAAACACGAAAAAATCAATCAATCATTTAGCACCTAGAATGAACACTCCTACCGACACCTACGTGATGGCTCTACCTACAAGCATTAACCGGTGTCACTGCAGTGCCTCTGACCGGCAGGTCTTAGGCTTCGTGTCCCGACAGTGGCAGAATTTTCGATACCAGTTAGAGCTAGGTCGAGTGACTAGAGAAATCTAACACCCTGGTTGCTGTGTTCAATAGTTTTCCGTCGTTTCTGCGATCCACACCAGGCGAATGCTAGAGCAATATCTTAACAAAAGGGCCACGGACCACGCGCGATTTTTCTTCCTCTTCCTTGTTCTATCCTCATCCCTTACACCTTTACACTTACACGTACTACACTACCACACTTGTCGGGAGACGAGTCGGGAGCTGAGAGCTTGTCCCGGCTAAGGCGGTTCCCTACTTGTGGAAGATACCTGGTTGGGAAAACACCATGAGTCTCGACGGATCTCTCCATTCGGCGGGGAAAGATCGACGTCTCCCGCGACGAAAACATGCACTACACTTACGGGACTAATGCCATTAGCTGATGGCGCGTCCGGAATCACTAATGAATTGTACCCCACGCCCAGGTCGAACGCTCCTCGCAGCACCGTCGATCAGGTCGTGTGCCTCGCAGGCAGGTGACTGCATGCCCCGCGACCCTGTCACCGCTTGCGAGGCGGTATTTCGGATGATGAGTGCGCCGGGGTGATGTCACAGGCGCTGGTGGTTCTCAGTGCAAAGAGCTCTCTGAGGGACTGGTGAATGTAGATTCATTGCCTCGCTCGCTATTAAAACAGTATTTATTGTAGGATTTCAGTTGCAGTCTTGGCGTAACAGTGAAAGGCAAAGAGGCGAATGTCGCCTTGAAGTTTACGAAACTCAGCTCTATTGTGAAGCAAACGCCCGCGGGTTTTGGGCGCATTCCAAGGGATAAATGAGGTTCGTGTTCTAGTCGAGGATATTGCTAAACACCGTTTAATATTTTGAGTATTTTTTGATCGAGAGGGAAGCAGAGTAGAAAAGAATACTGCACATGCTTATTATTTATGAGCGTCTTTGCATAATTTGTATGTTGCGGAAAAAAACTTGATTTTATTTCATTACGTATTTAACACATTATAATTCCTTTAATGTTATACTGTTTTTTCAAGACGGAATTGAGAGAGAGACAGGTATTTTTGAAAGCACAAAATTTTTAGATTACATAAAGTCATATATAATTGTATGGCTTTGTAAAACCCAAATGATTTAAAATAGTTCTAAAAGTTGAATGTGAATCACCAAACGTAGAATGCTTATTCGGTTGAAATATACTTTAAATTCTGTTAGAATTCATATTCAAAGATTTTCTGCAAGCCGATACTTCCATGTTTTACTATTGTGAACTATTTTCTTCATTTACCTTAGAAATGTATGTAAATGTTCACATGAATCAGTGTTCTTACGAAACGATTTGAAATGTACCTTTCTGTGAAACGAAGGAATCCATCCATCAGGTGCTTCCCTCTAGTGACGGATTTCTGCACTACACTGCGTTTGAATGGATGGGCATATGGAAATGAAAATAACTCCTCCGCCAGTTTATTGTTCAACAAATAAAACAAAATATATACGAATCTCATTATCCATACAAATAACTGTTTTAAATTACACAATTTTTATAGATTTATAATTGCAATACGTATTTGTAAGGCTACATTACGTATCCACAGACTGCCAGAAATTGTATTCTAATGGGGTTGAGAATAATGACGTTTTGATAATTTATCAATGCAATAAAAATTCAATTCACACTGATCATGATAGATTGGTACACCAAGAAATAAGAACAATAAGGAAAACTTTCTTTAATCTCAAACGGAATGAAAATTGAGTCAGGGTTTAGATACATTTTAAGTGTCGTGATATGATGTTCATTTAAATATCTGTAAACTGAATGGAAATATCAAATCAAAACAAAACTACAATTTTTAAGGAAAGTTAAAAAGCTGAATACGTTTCCCTGATTGAGACTAGTTCGCATAATTCTTAGTAATATAGACTAATACAACTAAAGTAATTCATCCCCTTTTTACAATGAATGTTTATTCTTGATATTTTTCGTTTATAGGTATTTCCTAATTAACGTAATTTGATGTTACTTTTTTTCTGCACTCTATATTGGACCGATATTTGGTACTGATGCACTGTTCACATCTAGACACTCAGTAATTTGTTCTTTGCATGTCTGTCCACTACAATTCATTGTTATTCATTACAATCTGAAATAAGATTTAGTATGTCTTGTGCGCTCTTATAGCAATTGTCGAACTAATTCTTTTAAATCACAAGTCATTGAAGTGTGGATAAACACATAATTTAAAGAACGAGTGCCTATATACTACGCCACACTAATCAGTTTAAACTGTCTTGAATGACTATTCTAAGTCTGGAATGGACATATTTTGATTATTCTAAGGTTCGTGTTATGAACACAGTGGGAAGATTTTGAAAAGTCAAAAAATCTAATATGCATTGTCATGCGTCCAAAGCATGCAAAAACGTATGTACCAAGGAGACCAATTTGTGCGCCCAAATGGCGCCAAATCTGAAAATCCATTTACAACAATAGAACACTTACCGTCCAACGTCTTAACTCAACGTCTGCGCAAACAATAGGCAAGTTTCTAGGTCAGCACATTAGATAACAACACCAACACGGACAACACCTGCATTCTAAAATTTGAGAGCGTCTGTGAATGGCAACCGACCGAACATCTGCAAACAACGGAAGCGCATCGGCGCGACCCATCGAAGCGTCTTCATCTGTTGCGGCCGCAGCGATCGGATGCGTCATGGGTCGTCACGCACGTTTAGAGCGGAGATCAGGCGTGCGTGGAGACGGCGACGCGGAGATGGGAGCGGAAGCGGAAGCGGAGACGAAGCAGCGGGCGTAAACGGAAGGACGTGCCTCTTGGAAGTACTGGATTGATTGTTACTGATTCCGGACGCGTCAACTAATGAGGTCATTAGTTCCGTAAGTGTAGTACATGTTTTTCCTTGGGAGGTGGCGGTGATCTCCGCTGAATGGTGAAATCCGGCGCAGACCTGGCGTCGACTAGTGGGGTTTTCCCCAATCAGGTGTCCCCCACCGGTAGGGCACCGCCCCAGTCGGGACAAGCTCGAAGTCCCCGACCGGTCTCCAGGTATGTGGTTGTGTAGTGCATGTTAGGGTAAGTGTATGCGTGTGTGCAAGGGGTGAGGACTGCCGACCTAGCTGAAAAGCTAGTGTCGAAAATTCTGCCGCCGTCGGGACTCGAACCTAGGACCTCCCGGTCAGAGGCACTGCTGTGACATCAGTTGACACACTGATCTTCCTCTGCCGGTGGGAAGTGCTGGAAATTGGGAAAATTTTCATCGCGGTTTGACATTTTTGATGGTGTATTGGTGTGTCGTGCGGTTTTTCCAGAATGCTCCAGATTGTTTAGACCCAGGCCGGACTCAAGGAAAGTTGAGGGAAATACAATACTTCGGAAGACAACTTCTTCGTGGAACTAGACAACATCGATCTGCGAAACTCGAATCCTCGATTGTATTTACTGGTTTGAATATAATTTATAAAATGTTCTGCTTCTCTTGCACATGCAAAACAGAATAATCTTCCAAAAGGTACAAATAATTACAAGTTTCATTTCACTCAACAGTATGTTTGTAAACTATTCTAATTCTATTTTATTATACATTGTATTTGTGCAATATTTTTGTGATGTATTTATTTATTTGCAATAATAATAATAATTATTATTATTATTATTATTATTATTATTATTATAATTATTATTATCATTGTTTTTATAATTAAGTCAGTTGTCCTATATAGATATGCGCTTTGTCAAAACACGTGAAATTTAGACTTCCGACATCTACATGCCGCCTTCCTCCAAAATTCTAAAAGCATCCAATTCGGTAATATTATTTATCCTTTCGTGTCCACATTGGGACGATAAGCTTGTTGGCTCATGCAATATGATAAATATTAGTGCAAACTGAGCCAAACCAAAGCTGAAATAGCTAGATATTGTTTTTATCTGAGAGACACCAACACGTAATGTTGGAATCTTCCTTAACGAAAAAACCAACAAACCACATTGTTTCATAATAACCACGGCTCGTTTTGTAAGAATGTAGAAAACTGAAATGCTCAATTTCAAAGCCCTATTTATTTTTATTTACTAGTAATTTTAATTCTTGAAAGGAAGAATAGTAACGATTAATGAATGTTCAAGTGCAAATTTTGGAACATATTTTCATTTACAATCTAGACAAAAATTTGGGATACAAATTTTCCGAAATTAATTTGAAAAAAAAAATACTTTTTTCAAAGTAACGTTTCTCTACCAAATGTTCCGAGGATTTCATGTTCAGTGACATTTATTACCCAAAATTTCTTCTCAACGTGTATGAACACATTCAATATCTCTTGTACGAAATGCAGGTATCGACGTGGGTTCCATCGGCCTCAAGGTCGCCGCATGTTCGTATTCCTTTTGCCACCGGTGCTGTACAGTGTGAATTATGTGTTCTCGCGCGAACCACGTGCTTCCGGTCCGTGACGGGCTAGGTGGCGTGAATTATTGGCACAAGTCCGTAGAGTGATCGAGGCGAAGGTATGCATCTGCTTGAAAGTTGTGGTGCGAGGTGAATCTCACAATGGGATACCCTTGTCTAACTAACATTTGAAGCCATGTCTGGCTTACCAGTGGTACTAAATAGTATGGTATTCCATTTGAATTACGAACAAAAATGTATGTCGAGTGGAGAGATGTCGAATATCAGCTTGGCCCAAAATACGATCGTATTGTTTCTTGTGATATCGAATGTAGATTTTTAGTTGTCTCATCTTCATCTTCAACAAGAATACCAAGTATGTTTGCACACCTTATATTTCATGTACGATACAAATTGTAAAATGAAAAAGGAAAATGAATTTAGTTCTTTCGTTCGAATGCATTAATTCGCTTAAACGTACCATATATTGATGAGCATTTCTTTGTCTTCGTTTTCTTGGGAGTGCTCGTTTCTAATGGAAGTAATTTGAGATATTAATAACGAATTTCCCGAGTCAAAATAACGAATCGTAGGTATTATCATTACGGTTTTTCACTGCCATTTGACAGAACAACTGCTCACTGTAGACAGTTTTGCTTTGGTATTCGATACTACGAAATACCATTTCCTCCTGTAACGAATGCCAATAACAGACACTATTCACACTTCGTCTATTACCATGGGTCTCTGCAGTCTATCTTCCTTTGCAAATCGAGAATATCGTTGTTTCTCTCTCTCTCTCTCTCTCTCTCTCTCTCTCCTCACTCACTCACTTCACTCACTCACTCACTCACTCACTCTCTAGATAGAGAGTGAGTGAGTGAGTGAGTGTTCTCTATCTATGAGAAAATGATGGTGCGCAAAGGGATAGGGCGTTGTAGTCATTTGCACAGAGAATCGTGTCGCGTTGCGCGAATCGGCGCTGCCAGACCCAGGCCACAGCGTGAGCTGCGTGTGCTCGTATGTCTGTGCAGGAGGACACACTTTGCGGGCGGCGGCGGACAGTGTGCCATGAATTCCAACTCCAAAGGCAATGGAACAAACTAACTCAACGAAAGAAAAAGGATTTGAAATAAAAACTACAGAGAAAAAAATACCCAGGTTTTTGAAGGCACATGATAAAAAAAATACGATCTATAAACGTGGAGAAGATCTTTTTTTAAATCAGTAAGTACATCGATTAAAATAAAGGCTGAGATATGTTTAAAAAATAATCGTGATATATAGTCCAGTATTCTGGTTTAGGATCAAAAGTTTCAAACATGAAATATGCTCGCTTTGAGAATTTTGTATTTTGAACGCTCGTTGTTCTTTCTGTGTCCCAATGAAGTAAAAGTGTTCTTAAATGATAATTGTATAAAATTCATAATTGTCCATCCTTGTCACAACGAAAAAAAAAATTTAAATTTTTTTTAAAAATCCTGCTAATTGCACAGAATTGTTTAAAAACTGAAAGTGAAATGAAACTAAGACGTTTCTTTCGATTGGGATGAGAAAACACCTTTGTGACAAACTTCTATTTCATCCATTCGTGAGATAAACCTATAGAATACTTTTATGATTTTTGTTGGATTTCTTTGCGCTTTAAAGTGAATTATTGAAAATGTTTGTTTAAAGGAAAGAGCTAATGCAAATCGAAGTGATCATAGAACATATCAATAATCAGGTAACGAATTTCACCTATATTAAAGTTTCACTAACAATATTAATGAGAAAGTTCCATTATTCGAGTCTTATAACACAAAGAGACGCGCATGACACAAAAATAATTGATGAAAAATAGCTGGAAAATGTAGAATGAAATGTCTCAACTCGCAGAAGAAGCAGAATGAGCCAACAACTTAAGAACGAATTTCGCCCGTCAGGATGGGGAAAATCTCGCACTGTGCTGCGGCAACGGCTGGCGGCGGCGCGGGGCGGCGGGGGCGGCGGGGGCAGCAGCGTGGCTAGGGCGCGTGGAAAAAGGCCACGCTCTGGAATAACCGAGCAACGGAACGGCCGGCGCAGGCGGCACGGCTCGGCGCGGTGCGGCGCGGAGCGGCGCGGCGGTGACGGCGGCGGCGGTGGCAGCAGCAACGCGTCGGTGGTGGAGGTGGAGGCGGCGGCGGAGGGGAAGCGGCCGCGTGGTGGGGGCGCAGGGGAAGCGAAGAGGGGAAATTGGGCCCGGTGGTGGGGACGCGTGCGCCCCGGGTGGGGACGGCGGGGAAGTAGGAGGTCGCGTATAACTTACGGCTTCATTCAGGGGAAGGAGAGCCCGCTCGGCGCGGTGTTGCCACAGTGTTGCTTATTGTCTTTCTCACGCGCGGCGCGGGCGGTGTGGCGCGCGGCGTGGCGGCCGGGCGCGGGTGGGGGGCGGGCAGGGGGGGGCCCGGGGGGATTAAATAAGCCGCCCGGCGGGTCGGTGGGCGGGCGGGCGGGACGGGCGCATTGGAATACAATGACGCCGGGCGACGGCCTCCGGTGCAGCACGTTCCGTTGCCACGGGCGCCCCATGGGCGCTGCACTCCGAGACGCCCGGCTCATCCGCCTTGGCGCCGCACTTGTCGGCGCTCCCTATCCCGACAGCAGGGCCTCCTTGGGTTCTCGCACGGTTGTGTTCGTGGGCCACGTGGTAGTTAGTATACGTTGCTATCCCCTGATGGCTCAAGGTCAATGGTGATTCCGTACGCACGCGATGTGGTAGGTAACAATATTGGTAGTCAGCTCGTTGGCCATTGAGGTTATACCTAAAGACTAGATGTGCCTTGACCATCGAAATATTGGCATTGGGATGCATTGGTGCAGCTCAAGGCCGAATGGTGATTCCCAGGTAATGACGTATATTTTGCATGTTGCAAATGTTAACATTTTCCACATTCGGTGGATCGTTCGGACCCTGTCTTTTGAAACTACGTTTAAACATTTCCAAAATCAAAGTCAAGCTGAACAAAGACAAGTTCGTGTGTTGACTTCCTAATAGCGATGGCATGAAGCCTACACCGCATGAAGGAAAGAACAAGACATTTTGTTTATACGAAAAACAGGGTATGTGGAGTAAAATAAAAGTAAAATGGTAATTGTAATAAACAACAAGAAATGTAATTTAGAATATTTTTTCAACCCCTAACTTCATAGTATCTCACGAGAAAGGCCCTGAGCTTTGTCTACCAATATCATGTGTCGATGGGATTTGTTTATGCCATCATGCTACGAAGTCCATCTGGTGCCAACTACTTTGACAACTCTGAAGTACAACAATGGTTTCCTTGTGTGTGTTCACTGTTGTTCTACTTAAGGACAATATTATGTATTCTCAAGCTGTTGCACCTTGAATGCTGCCATATTTATTATAGTAAATATTTCCGTAATTTTAAGCATCACTGATCTCCAACATTATTTAGTTCTTATTATTCTTTGGCATTCAATCAGCCGAATCTATTTAGCACTGGAGATGTAACAAACTGTATTTCAGCTATGAATTTGAAAACGGCCGATTCGTAAAGCAATTTCCAAGTGATAAGCGTCAGGTATATCACAACAATGTCCAGTAGTAGCTAGAGGAGGTAAATATGGGGCGATTAAGAGTTGCTCAGACATTCTTTATTCTTCGTGTTTTTTACGCCAATGTATCTTTCATTCACTCGCCAAATTTGCAGTTACGTTTCACTAGTTGCACCGTATAGAAGACGGCCTTGGGGTGAGGCATGTCTCTCGACGTGCATACAGCCCCGCGAATCTCTTACCTGACGGAGCTCTTCGGGTATGGCTTCTTGGAGCAATGCAACGGTGAACTGATGCTACACGATCGCTTGAATAGTATCAACTGTCACCGATTCCGAGCGCATGGCGATACCGTGTTGAACGACGAAGGGGAAGTCGTCGTGGGGCAGACGATGATTGGAGAAACGGCTCAGCTGGTAATCAAATTATATAGCGCATGCGCAATTAGAAGTTTTTCACTTTGTGGTTTAGCTATCTAGCCGACTGTGCTATCTTGGCCCAGGACTCAGTGCTCCGAGTAAAGGACTTGTTAATAGCTAACAGATATCTGTATGATGTGTTCAGGCCGTTAATAAGTAGCGACCCAAACTAGTATAGTTTGCTGTAGAAACGTGGAAATTTATTACATAACTGCGCACAATTCAGGCATGATATCAATCCAATATTTATATTTTTTTCCTGAAAAGACGTTCAATGAGCCACATTTCTCTCAGTTATATCGTTCGTGGGCTGCAATAATGTCACAACTCAAAAATTTAGGTGTTAAAATAAATGAGTTTGAAGTTTTCACCTGATATTGAAATGCAACATTCTTGCATTCACACTTCTACCATTTGTTGGTGAAATGCTGGACTGTAAGGTATGCTGCTGGAAGGTAGACCAATCTGCCTTTGTGGTGAGTGCATTAGCTCAAAATTCGTAATAATTGAGTTGTGTGACTATTGCAGCTCACGAGCGATATTTATGTACTTTTTCCTCAGAGTGTAGCTCAGTGGAGTCAGTGTTGAAGGTTGACCAGTCTGCAATTCTGGAGACTGCATTAACCCTTAATAGCCTGAACCAAGAAAGGAATCAGTCACAACTTTGTAATAAATTTCGAATAGGTAAATAATAAGCATCTAATTTGTTTCAGATTTTTATTTTTACATATAGTAATTATTAAATACGCATAAAAGAATCTGGTACTTGTAAGTACCGACGGTATTGAGTTGTGCCACTATTCTCCCCCCCCCCCCGGTACACACACACACACACTATTATTTTCTCTCAGTGTGTAGCTCAGTGGAGTCTTCGTTGAAGGCTGCAATTCTCAATTTGACCAATCTGCAATTCTGGAGAGTGCATTAACTCAAAATTCGCATTTTTCGAGTTCAGCCACTGTTGCAGCCCTGGAACGATAAATACGTTTCCCTCGCCGTGTAGCTCCGTGGAGTCCTTGGCTGTGTCGGGCGGCCTCCAAGGACGGGCGGGCGGCCGCAGGTGGTTGGGGGCGCGGGCCCGGCCGCCGCCGGCGCCGGCCGTCTGGGAGGTGGGGGAGGCGCGCTGTGGCGGCGGCGGCGGCGGCGACGACGGTCGTGGCTGTATCGTGTCGGATCTCCGGCCGGCCGGAATTCCATTCAAGAGACGATTTATGCTTCCATCACGGGATTATCGGAGGGCGGAGGTGAAGGACCGACTGTGACCAGGCGCGAGGTGCCCACCGCGGAATGTGAGCCCGCCGTGCGCCACGGTGCGCCGGCTGCGGGAGGAGATGTTTGTTTTAATAAGCGCGTAATTACGTCTCGTCGTTTCTGTGTTTGTGGGTGTTGAAGCGTTGGAGTAAGATTTGATTTGATTGATCTTTTCGTGTTTCCGGGCGCGTCAACTGCTTTGGTTATTAGTCTCGTTAGTGTACTGCACGTTTTTCTCGGGAGATGGCGGTGATCTTCCACCGCTGGATGGCGAGATCCGGTGCCGATCTACCGTCGGCTAGTGGGGTTTCCCCGTAACCAGGACTCTTCTTTGCATCCAAATAAATACTCCCGTAAAGCAATCTGTAATTCATTTTCAATCTCATTACTATCGTTCATGGGCGCCGAGAAAGGGGTGCATTTGCCCCCAAATGACTTATGAAATGAATAGGTGGGAAACTCGTCTGTGTTAGCTAGAAATAATCTGATTTGAAATAATATTAACCCTATCATTAAGCATATTTATGCTTAATGATAGGGTTAATATTATTTCAAGCATATTTAGTCGAATCAACTCACTCAACGTAAAATAAATGTAAATAATAATTTTTTGCATTGCTGTTCCTTGGTTTTCAAAAAATTACATATAATGGAGTAACTGAACCAATATTCAATTTGTAATTGTCAAAATAAGACAAGGCAAAGATTCCTTCTTTTACTACGATGAGTACGATTGACGTACACGTAATTTCAACTCACTGACCTTTGAAGATGGTAACGCCACACGAACCCGACAAAAGTCAGGGACACAAACTAGGTAGGATCAGAAGAGGCACTCAACAGTGGAACCTCAGGTGACCGGCCAGAGTGCTAGTGCATCATGTGGGCTTCGCATGGCCACTTATGTGTACTACGTGAGACGATTCGACTCATGGTTAGTGTTCTAAGATTAATGAATAATTTAAGTTAAAATTCAATAAGTATCATAGCAATTGTTTCAAAAAATTGTAATTACTGGAAATACTTCTGAACCCTCTGTATTTATGTAACCCTTTCCCCGGAAGCGCCTAACGGCGTACATCAGTAAATTTTCTAACCCGTGATGATAGGAATGGATAAACCGGTTTAATAATAATTTTATTATTATTATTATTATTATTATTATTATTATTATTATTATTATTATTATTAAAGTAAAATTACTATCATCTTCTCCACCACGAGAAGAGAGAAATTTTCAATACCCAGGGAAGGAACCAGGATTTGAACTCTGCTATCCGATGGTGGACAGTGAATCGCTGTTTCCTGCAATATATTTGACAATCACCCACGCGACAACACGCCGGCCGTGAAAGCGTTGATAGATTGGAAGGAGAGTTGAGGCGGCTAGATTGGGCGGAGACGAGTTAGATTTGAGGATCGTGGGATTAGAGGAGGACGAGGCGAAAGATGGTTGGGAGATGGAGAGGAGGAGGAGGAGGGAGATGTGATGGGGGAGGTTGGAGATGTGATGGAGGAGACGGGAGATGAGTTGGAGGAGGAGGAGGGAGATGAGATAGAGGAAGAGGAGGGAAATGAGATGGAGGAAGAGGAGGGAGATGTGATGGAGGAGGAGGAGGGGTGGAAGATGTGATGGAGAAGGGATGACTTGGAGGAGGAAAAGGAGGGAGATGGATGGAGGAGGAGGGGGAGATGGGGGTGAGAGGGGTGAGGTGGGGGCGGGGCGGGGCGGGGGCGGGGAGGAGGGGCGGCTGGAAAATAACCGCGGCGGCCTTCCGATTCATGAAAAGAACCGTTCCTGGAGGGGGACTCGGAGGAGCGGTCCGTGCGCGGCCGTGCCCACGACGCCCGGCGCGGCTCACCCGTGCCAGGGGTGGCCAAAGGCGCGCCGGAATTCCTCTGCTTTGTCTAAAGGTCACACATATAGAGTGTTCAAGCATCAGGCCCATTACGTGCAACCTTCCAAGTGGCAAATAACGAAGAGGGTGCATTGAAAACATTAGAAACTTAAAATATTCAGATAGTGACAAATTAGTTCTTAACATTCGGCCTCGGTGGAGTAAAATAATCTTCGCAGAACTCGTGAAGGCGAAAAGACGAGGTGATTAGTGTTGTGTTTGCTTTGCTTGTACCTGACAATTCCACCCTTATTTTAATAGGAGAGTAGTGATTGTGTGATATTTACTTACAATATTCAGCTTATTGAGATTGATTATCGAGATAAAAGAGATGTAATTTCAAGGTCGTTATGTGCGTCGCGTTTAACTTGTATCTGGGATTGGTGTCAATCATTCCGATACAAATCGAACAAGAAATGACTTGATTTCTTGTTCTGCTTGTTACTGTTTTTAGTGTAGTATGCTCTACCACGTCATTCCTAAATACCGAAATGACCGTACAGGAACTATTACGAAATCCGTTTTGTTTCAGTAGACTGTTTGGTGTATGGCAAAATAACTAATATCTTACATGGACTACAAACCTTCCTACTGTTTACAAGTTGTTTTGAATCCGCCACTTTCGAATGGAATCAAATTGAAAAAAAAATATTTCGTAATTTAATTTTACTTGGTATAGTCTGTTGTTTTAACACATGCTTGAATTCATTATTTCGATTGCTAAGGTGATCACAATCTTTGCGTAATATTTAATAAGAAATATATAAACACTAACATCAATTATACTAAGCATGTCTGTTATGCATATGCATGCAGTTGTTATGAGCACATCTGTAATGTAAACGAACTGAATGACAGTCACATTAGTAACACCGTTATAGAGGAAGCACTTGGTTCTTATAAATATTATTCAAGATTTTCTTATGCAGATCGTCGTTCAGAATGTCTTATTTCTGTTGCAATTCTTCTGGAGGCGTGATGGATTATGTCATCATGACACAAATGTGTCATCATGACACAAATGTGTCATCATGACACAATGCATAGAGATTGTGACAATCCATTGACACATCCATTAGACCATGGAGTTCTATTGTATCACTGCAATAATTCCAGATTTTGATTTTCAATATCTCTACAAAGTTAGGTTACCGAGTTTTTGTTATTCCAAGGACGCTTTTAATTGAGAAAACGAAGATAACTTCATTTACATTTATGTAAGTGTTTCAATATATTATCAGAGATAAAAAATATATTATCGAGATCTTTCTCTCGTCAAACTATTTTTATTTATTTATTTAGTCAAAAACTATGTGACGTACGGGGGAAAAATCATCTGCGCACGCTTTCTTTGAGCACGCTATCGAACCAATATTTCAACTGAAATTAGTCCGGATTCACTGAAAAACATAGTAATATTTCTGTACTATAAAAACACAATAATCAAGAGTTTTCTAACAATTCTATAACATTATAAATATACTTTCAGGAACACTAAATGAGACTCGCGGACATTTCCAGGACACATTTTCGTGTTTGATTAATTGATTATTTCGTGATACCGAGAGTGTCCACTGTTATGATGATTAGTATAGTAAATCGAGTATTTTCTATCACGGAAGGTGACTGTGCTGTTCCCCGCTGGGTGGCGACATCCGGCACCGACCTACACGTGGGCTGGTGTGGTTTTCCCAAACTGATATATCCCACCCGCAGGGCACCGCCTCAGCCGAGAGAAACTTAGAACTTCTGACTGGTCTCTCGACGTGTGAGGAAGTTACGTGATGTAAGTGTGCGGAAGTAAGAAGCGAGGATAGGGAAATGAAGAAGAAGGGAATATCGCGTGCAGTCTGTGGCCCGTTTGATAGGGTACAGCCCCGACTGATGTTGATCGATGAAACTACAGACAGCTAACGATCAGAGAAACTAACTCCTTGAATTTTCCACCAGACAGCGGCCGACTGAGGGCCTGACCGACTCAGGGCATCAGTTGAAGTCACAGGAGTGCCTCTGACCGGGAGGTCCTGTGCTCGATTCCCGACAGTGGCAGGATTTTCGACACTAGCTGCGCGTATATAGCGTATTTCGCCAGCGAGCGGGAGATCACCGCCACCTCTCGCAATAAATACACACTCTTCACTTACTTGATTTGATTTGATTTGATTTTTTCCGTGTTTCCGAGCACGTCAACTGCTTTGGTCATTAGCCCCGTTAGTGTAGTGCATGTTTTTTCTCGGAAGATGGCGATCCCCGCTGAATGGCGAGATCCGGCACCGACCTACCGTGGCTAGCGGGGTTTCCCCCTAACCAGGATTCTCCCACCAGCGGGGCACCGCCCCAGCCGGGACAAGCTCTAAGCACCCGACCGGTCTCCTGGAATATGTGTGCAGTGCATGTTAGTGTAAGTGTATGTGCGTAAGGGGAGAGGATAGGACAAGGAAGAGGAAGGACAGATCGCGCGCGCTCCGTGGCCCGTTTGTTAGGGTACTGCTCCGGCATTCGCCTGGTGTTGACGGAGAAACCACGGAAAACTACCGATCAGAGCAGCCGGCCGCTAGAATTCCCTCCCGACAGCGACTGAATTCGACCTAGCTGAAAAGCTAGTATCGAAAATACTGCCGCCGTCAGGACTCGAACCTAGGACCTCCCGGTCAGAGGCGCTGCAGTGCGCGTTTGAGGACCGCAGTGAGGCCGGTGCTCAGTGCGCCTACCTCCGCGTGCCCTTCACGTGTGCCCTGCGAGGCCTTTCCGAGCCTGACCTCGTCGCGGCGGTGTCACGCCTCGCCGCACCACGCGGCCCCGCGCCGCCCCGCGCCACGCCGCCCCTCGCGCAGCCCGAGTGGGGCGGGCGGCGGGCGCTACCTGCAGACGGAGCCAAGGGGAATGGCCGATGTCCAACAAGCGTCCCCTTGACAGGTGACTTTAATGCTCGGTAGTGTTCTTCGGCTGAACGGCGCATTAGGCGGAGTGTTCGAAGCAAATGCGAGTATTCTGTGGGCGTGACTGTTTTGGGGCGGTGACCGGACTTATGAACGAACCGATGCAGTGTGTCTGCCGTTACTACTTACCTCCCATTTCTTCTTAATTCCCTAACTCTTTCTTTATCCTTTTGCTTCTTTCTTCTCCCTTTTATTCTATTTCTTCCTTTATCTTTCTGCTTCTTTCTTCTTTTATTAATTCTTTTTTATCCTTTGTTTTTTCTTCTACTTTTATTCTATTTATTCTTTTATTTTTCCTTTCTCCTCCTCTTATTGTTCTTCCTTTTACGTTCCTTGTTCTTCTTTTGATTCGTTATTTTATCTTTCCCCTCCTCCTCCTCCTCCTTATCCTCCTTCATGTTCGTTTTGACCATCCTCCCTCCTCCAAAGTAATGCGTAGTTTCGGTCCTCAGTCCAATGAAATTCTTCTACTTTTCGATCCGTTAATTCCCATTCTAGTCCTTTCGATCTCAGATCACAAGTCTTCTAAGCCGTGTCGAAAAACACGAATATTTTCATCAACCTTTATTTTAATTCCTCGATACAACTCGCAATAGGCTGTCAGTATTCCTACCTTTGAACGTAAGTTGTCTGTGAAATCATTTACGAAAGCTATGAAAAGGAGACGTCCTTTAATACTTCCTTGAGGATTGTCCAGACGTAGCATAGCCGAAAACTGCTGTCCTACTCCGTCTGTTTCCTGGTGCGAAGAAACTCGTTTCTCCAACATATTACAGAGAATCGAATATGGACAATTATAAAAATAATTCATATTAAAACTTTTCGAGCTGATTTTTAAATTATAAATCAAACGTTTTACAGGTTGTATCAACTTTTCCTCACACGGAAAATACAACAATGATTGGAGGGCGGATAAAACGTGACAATCAATGTGCCCTCGCTGATTAACAGAGAAACACAAGAGGGGCAATTTTACCCCTTGCGATATGCCGAGTGAACCCGCATGAGGGTACTTGAGAATGGCCAGTAACCACCGAATGGAGCGATGTAAGTTGTTTGAAAACAATAACTGTATACGCAAATATGATAATGGGGTTGTGATAAGTCAAACTGGTATCACGCCAAGTGACTATAAGTCGAGAACTTAGAAGAAAACTGGACTGCACATGAGCGGAAAGTGGGGGAGGGGAAGTTTCCTTTAGAGGCTTAACATCCCGGTCTGAGGTGGAGCCGCCGCCGCCTCGGCCTGGGCGGGTGGGGTGAAGACAGCCTGGCCTTGACCATAGACTACAGAGGTACATATTTATCTTTACTCTATGCCTTGACGAACGTCCCAAACCGTACAGTGTTGTAGGGTGAGAACGAAGTTGCAAGAGCGAACCAGTTATCATTGAAGGCGGTTCTTTAGTTCAACTGAACTCCCTCTCGGGAGCAGGGGAGACGGCTTCGTCACGCCTGCTAAGGTAAGTGACGTCTTGTTGGTATTTGTCGAGCTATAGGAAACTGTTTTTGCGGACGAAGATGACTGGATAAAGATGAGCGACTCTTGCATCCACTTGTCAAGGCTCAAAATGCTTCTTGATGTTACGGCAACAAAACAAGGCACACACCTAATTCTCGATAGCACACGCCCCAATGTTTGATTAGTGACAACTAACAATGACCGGCTGAGTTGGCTTAGAGACATCATTGTCGTTATATCTGCAGCAAATCTGATGAGGAGGTCATAGGAATCGACTCCCATCAGTGGTGGATTTTCTACACCAGCTACATAGCTGGATTGAATTCAGCCACTGTCTGGAAGACAATTCTAGTGATCCGCTGTTCTCATAGATTGTTTTATTTAGCTTCTCGTACCAATATCAAGTGAATGACGAAGCAGCAAACTTAAAACGGACAACGAACCGCGCGATTCTTTCCTTCCTGAATCCTATTAAATACTCTCCTTTTACATTTACACTAAACATACTCTATACTACCACACATTTCGGGAGACAGCCGAGAGCTCAGAGTTTGTCCCGGCTTGGGCGCCGGGAGCTCAGAGTCTGTCCCAGCTGGGGCGATGCCTCACTAGCGAATAAACCTAGAGGAGGGAAATTCCACAAGTCGACTTGCAAATTGCGCCGAATCTCATGTTCCAGCGAGCGAGGAATACCACCACTACCCGGGATATAACATTCACTACATTAATGGGACTAATGACTGTAGGAGATGACGCGCCCGGGTACAATCAGTCGAACAGTTAGTCGAACAAACAACGACCTGGCGGTAAAGTGACGTTCAGCCCTGGCGTCATGGGGCGTAATAAAGACCTGCCTCGATAACATAGTGTTTCCAAATTGCAGCAAAATCATCGGCATCCCGACGCGGCGGAGCACGCGTTCTATCCCGTACACTCTGGTGTTAAGTTACGGAATGTTGCTTTGTATACGTCAATTGTGATTTCGGCGTTGTTAACAATCTGTTGTCTGCCATAAAATGAACGGCGGCAACTCCACATACGATGCATACAACGCTAACTTCCGTCTGGGGGTTGCTTGGTTGTTAGTGATTCCGGGCGCGACAACTACTGAGGTCATTAGTCCAGAAAGTGTATTGTATGTTTTCCTGGGGAGATAGTGATAATCTTCCCCGCTGGATGGCGAGATCCGACGTCGACCTACTGTCGGCTAGCGGGGTTTTCCTCAAGCAGGTATCTCTCACCAGCGGGGCTCCTCCCCAGCCGGTTCAAGCTTTAAGCTCCTGACCGGTCTCCCGGCATGTGTTAGTGTACTACATATTAGTGTAAGTGTGTATGCAAGAGCTGAGGATAGGCTCCCGACGGGTCTCCCGGAATATGTGGTAGTGTGGTGCAAGTGTGTGTGTGTGTGTGTGTGTGTGTGTGTGTGTAAGAGGAGAGGATAGGACAAGAAAGAGGAAGGACAGATCGCGCGCGGTCCGTGGCCCGTTTGGTACGGTACTGCTCCGGCATACGCCTGGTGTGGATGTGAGAAACCACGAAAAACTACCGATGAGAGCAGCCGGCCTTTAGAATTCTCCTCCAGACAGCGACTGAATTCGACGTAGCTGACGAGCTAGGGTCGACAATCTTGCCACTATCGCGACTCGAACCGTACCAGACTCCCGGTAGGTTCGAGTAGGTAGGAGGTTCCCGTACCTCCCGGTCTGACGCACTGCAGTTTCATCAGTTGATACACTGAGCCACCTCTCCCGGTCCGTCTGGGGGTAAACTGACACGCCCTGTAAATTGGTAGATTTATAGAAGGTAAATCCAAGCCTGTCTCCGGGGCGATCCGTATCTCGGGTGGGTGGACGCGCTCCAGTTGGGGCTGCCGGCCCGCGCGCGGCGCCACCGACGCCGAGCCGCCGACCGGAACCGCCTCAGCCAGCGGCCGGGCAGGCGGCGCCGCCGGAGGGCCCCGCGCTAGATTTGTCCTCGGCTGACGCGTGCGGGGCATTGTTCTTTTTGCAGGAAAGCGCTGTGCTTGCTCTCGTTGCGGCCGGTTGTGAAAGGTGGCGTGCTACGCCGGCAATAAGGACAAGCGGTCTGTGCATCTCGGTGCGAGCTCATGTGCAATTGGCCTCGAAGGCCCTGGTAGTACGTGCTGTTACCGAAGCGTCTGCTGACGAATACGGTTTTGCGGGCGCGGTAACGTATTTCTGTTTTTCCTTCAAACTCGTTTCCATTATTTTATGGATTGGCCAACATCACATTCCAGTACTTGTATTTCTTTGGTTTTATTCTCGTGTTCGATTTTGACATCTTCGTTTCTTTTCTTCTGCGCGAAACGATTCCCTGACAAAATTAATTCACAGTAGCTGAGTGGATACTGAACAAAAATGCTAGACAGTTGTGGAGGAAAAATAATAATTTCCTATCAATTTTCACTGAAAAGAAGTAATGGAATTTGTGATGGAAGAGTTGCAGTGAAATTGAAATTAAAAAAACAAAAGATACAGGGAAAGAAATCATACACAAAATTTATGTTTAACGGTCATGGTTCAGTATGGTTTTGAAATATAATTATTTTTCATTTCTTCTCTTTCTTTTATGATAATTTACCAGCTGCACAAATTCCCCTATTATAATTCCATGCTGCTGTTCATTTATAATTTATTTTCCTGAATGTCGGCACTCGTGTCCCTCGCTCTTTGCGGATGTTCTTTCGCTCCTGTTCTTTGCTCCTTTCATGCTGCTACTTTCATCCGACACATCTCTGCTGCCACCGATCATTCCAAAGCCTAGCAATGTGTTGCCGCAGCCACCACGGCTCCAGCCGTTACCGCCGCTAGGACCCCGACCCCGACGTCAAGGCCCCAGCCTCCACCGTATCCTTGTTCTCCCCGCTATTGACCTCACCTCCGTCCCCGCCTCCGTCCCCGCCTCCGTCCCCGCCTCCGTCCCCGCCTCCGTCCCCGCCTCCGTCCCCCCTCCGTCCCGCCTCCGTCCCGCCTCCGTCCCCGCCTCCGTCCCCGCCTCCGTCCCCGCCTCCGTCCCCGCCTCCGTCCCCCCTCCGTCCCCGCCTCCGTCCCGCTTCCGTCCCCGCCTCCGTCCCGCCTCCGTCCCCGCCTCCGTCCCCGCCTCCGTCCCGCCTCCGTCCCCGCCTCCGTCCCCGCCTCCGTCCCGCCTCCGTCCCCGCCTCAGTCCCCCCTCGTCCCGCCTCCGCCCCCCCCCCCCCCCCCCCCGCCTCGTCCCCCCCGCTCCGCCCCGCCTCCGTCCCCGCCTCCATCGACATTGTATTCCTCTCTACTTCCACGCAGCCGTCTTCCTCACAGCATCTCCGCAGCCACACCGCTACCATTTTCGCTTCCACCGCAGCCACATCGCCGTCGCCATTCTCGACGCGGTGCTGGGCTGGAGCTCCTCCATTTCCGCTGCCGCTGGAATCCTCCTCCTCCGCCTCCATGGCGGGGCGGCGGGGCGCGCGTGGCTCGGCGGTGGCAGCGGGTGCAGACGGTTCCGCTCGGCGGGGCACGGGACGCCGCGGCGAGACGGTAGCGGAGGCGGCGGGAGCGCGCTTATTATTCTGCGCTGACGCGAGGCGGGCAGCCGCGCCGCCGCCCCGCCTCTGCCCGCCGCTCCCCGCCCCGCCCCGCCCCGTGGCGGCGCCCGCTTCCTCTCTCTTCTCGGCGCGGCGGCGCCGCGCCGCCATCGCGCCCGTCCCGCCCCTGAAAAAGCGCCCGGGAGCCCAACGGATCGACGGGACGTGGGTCGACGCTGCAAGAGGCTGCCACCGCGCCCGAGGGCGGAGTGAGCGGCTCGGAGCGGAGCGGGCGGGGCGCCCGGACGCAGGCAGGCGGGTAGGGCGGGACGGGAGGGACGGGGAGGAACGGGGTGGAGCAGAACAGGAGCGGGGCGGGGTGACAGCGGGGCGGAGCTGGGGCGGTGCGGTCGGGCCGAGGCGAGTCAAGTGGGCCGGGGCGGGGCAGGCAGGCGGGGGGGCGCGCACGGCCGATCGATGCCCAGGCCAGGCGGAAGGCTAGGCGAGCGCTGTGACCTATGCTCTAATGGGGCTTGGGGCGTCTAGGACGGCGCTGACGTTGCCAGCTTCCACCCTGCATCTATTATGGATCGTCTTCTCGCTGAAATATGTGCACCGCTGTTCAATATGCAGCAACGTAATACAAGGAAACCCCAAAACGTTGGTTCTTTGGAAACGTGTGCAATTCAGATATGCTTTCTGGTTAGAGAGCTGCTCAGAAATATTTAGTACTTATACGGTTTCGCGAAAACGTGTCTTTTATAAAGGATGTGCATTCTAGAGATAATTTGTTTATGCAGTACTTTCTGAACTGTTAGACTGCATTATTAAGTATTACCTTGGTTTGGGTTACGTGTAAGTGGAGATAAAAAAGAAATCACTAGAAAGTACTGAGAAAGAAGAGTCTCTAGAGAGTTTCGGCCTTCTTACCCAGAATTGTTATATAATTCCAATACAGTGGAGTCGTCTGAGATGATTCGTCACTAATTTCTACAAAAAATCTCATTTTTTGCAATGCAAAAGTCGGACAGTACGTCGGCAATAGAATCGCCACCGATCTACGAGATATCCTTTCCCCCTTTCCGTATCTCAAACTTCATCATGTATTTCTTTCTGTCTGTCCTTCCGCCCTTGCCGCGTCTTTGCGCGCTACCACCTCTTCTTTTCAACGTCTTTCTGGCTCTCTCGCCATCTAGACTCCGCCACCTTCCACCTTCTCTCTCCCTCTATTGTTCCGGTTCTCTCACGACCTTACCTTCCGCTCGCCCGTTCTCCTGCCTTATGTCTTCTTGTTCTTCCGACATCGTCCTTTCCCTCCCTCCATTCTACATTTTTTCATCGTTTCATTCAACCTTTTTTTTTCTTTCCTTACTTCATTTTCCCTTCTTCATTTCTCTTTTTCTTTCAACATTTCTTCCTGCCATTCTGCCCTTTTCTTATCGTTTTATCCTTTCTTGGCTCCTTCTCTGTTTTCGTCCTCGTCTTCTCGTCCACATCTCCAGCCTCCCCCCCCTCCGGCGTGCCCGATCTCGCGCCCGCTCGTCCCCCGTGGCGTCGGTGGGCGCTGTATTGAGCGCGCGATCAATGGGGCGGGGCGGCGTTGATGGGCCTTTTGATCGAGGCGCGCTCCATTCAGGGGCGTTGAGCTGCCCAGTGGCGGTTGAGGTGCTCCACCCGCCCCCGCCCTCGGCTCCCGCTTCACGCCGCGACGTCTTCATTGATTTAGCAAACTGGAGCGCGGGCGGGCGGGCGCAGTGCATCTGGCATCCGGGGCTCCATTGTGCTGCAAGTGTCGCATTAGCCCGGGATCTCGGGCGGCGCCGCGCCGTGGGGGCTGAGCCGCGCGGGCGGAGGCGGATCGCTGCGGATGAGAGGGGGATAATGTGCGGCGGCCGCACATGGCTTCCCGGGAGGTGCGAGGACCCGGGATTGGTAGGGGGCAGGTGGAGTAATGACGTTGTATTGGGGTGTCAGAAGGTTGTTCTCTTTAATTCTTTACTTATTATTATTATTATTATTATTATTATTATTATTATTATTATTATTGTTATTATTATTATTAGAATGGTTGAATTATTCCTGTAGATCCCGTTTTTATATAGTAGAAAGATGGATCTTTTTAAATTTATTGGACCAAATAGGATCAATCCACGATGATATCAGGAATTAAGACGTATAATTCATATAAGACATATAAATTTATTTATTGCTTAACTTGTTTTATTTGCTTTGTTGTCAAATCTTTTGAAAAGGCACATGCTAAATGTGCGAAACGTTAAGCAATAAATAAATTTATGTCTTATATGAATTATACGTCTTAATTCCTGATATCATCGTGGATTGATCCTATTTGGTCCAATAAATTTAAAAAGATCCATATTTTACTATATTTTTTTTTTTTATTTTATTATTATTATTTTATTATTGTTATTTTATTTATGTTTACACATTGCTGGTTCACAGGAAGACCTGGTTCTCAAATAAAACGAGCTTTTCGCCAAGTGTGTTATTTGCTATTGATTTAAGAATCTGAATTTAGAATGTTCCGGACCAATGCGGCAAGTATTTAAGATGACAGACTTTTACATTAATTTTGAAAGCCTTGGAGGGATATCAGATTTTTGAAGGATTTCTTTGACGTGTTTTTCTATAAGACCATTACTGGAGATAATTATTGGAAGAATGGCTACTTTTATTTATTATACTTTTCACTTGTCCCACGCGCGGGTGGGAGGACATTGACCTGCCGTAGTCACTTCGCCTAGGCTCACTCGCACGGCACCGGCTCCGGTGAGCACGTACAGGCACTGATCATGGATTCAGTTAGAGTAATCAAGCTCTTCTCCTAGGAATTTTTATACTAAATGACATGAATCCAGAATTACCAATTTTTGCATTGTCATCATCAGTTTTCTGGCTCCTAATGACTCGAACTGAAGCTTTGCCGACTTTAACACTATACCATTATTGAGATTACTACAGGTTGAATGGTGAACTTTTTTCCCTTCCAACTTCTATATCTCATTGCCAAATATTTATATTTACTCATCTTTATATTGTAGGTAGTTCTGATGTTATGCGTGAGAGGAATGGCATTGTCAATAACAGGCAGATCTTGCCTACTTTTGTCCAAGAAGAAGATTTCAAGGCTGTTGGCTGGTACAGTAACTTTGTTCTTATTTCTCTGTCCCAGTATAGCCTCATATTCTGGTTGTCAATGACATTCAAAGGTTCGTATATAAAATAAGGGACTTTCATTGTTTCCTATTAAGTATTGATGAAGGATTTTCCCCACATTGTTTGGCCTCTTAGTGTATTCTGTGATTGCTAGAGGTTGACACGATCCAATTATATGCTCTATGGTTTCTGAGGAGCTTTTACATTTTATACATTTATCATATATGTTTGCTTCTTTTTGGACATACATTCGATAGTTTCTTGTTGATAGCCATAATCTTGTAGAGCCATCATGAGCCCCAATAGCCATCATGAATCCCGTTGTTTCGCCAAATAAGTTTCCTTTTCTAATCCATAAGCGTGTTGACTCTGGTCAACATCCTCGTTCTCCAGCAGGTTGGCACATGTTGCTTTTGATTTTTAATGCTTTTGATTTCCTGTCTGTCTTGTGTTCATCAATTCATTTACCCTGCAAGGCGAAATTCTTATTTGCGAGATGCAAGGATGTTGCATTCACATCGGCTTTGCAGATGACTCGAAAAATGTCGAGAGATGCCTGTTTACTGTGAAAGCGTTGTCTCATGTTATTAATTTATTTGCTGTGGACACGTGCGATATCTATTATGCTCATTCCTCTCACCGATACTGGAGAGTAACTCGTTCCTTTGCAGCTTTCGGGTGTCTCATTCGGTGCCCAGTGACCTGTGTTATGATCAGTCTTGAAATGTCTTTCAGATCTGTTAATGACCATTTAATAATTTCAAATCAATGTATAAGTACTGGGAGTGCATATGTGTAAATGACGTTTATTTTATTTCTGCTCTAAAGTTAGGTTTTAAGTATGTTTCTGATTTTCTTTCAAAAAGCTGTTTCATATTCTTTTTATGTGCACGTGATCAATCCCTTTCAATTGTCAATTCCAAGGTATTTACAATGATCAGAGATATCAAAATCTTTTATCGTGTTTTCAGGTGTCACGTCGTATCCCTCGATGTAACAATTATTCCTTTTACAAGTAGGCGTATTTGCAATTGTCAGACACGCATTACATACATATTTTGAGTGCTCATGTCATGTCAAGTCAAGAAGTTTGGTTAGCTGTTCTCTTGACTTTGCATAAATTTACAAATCATCCATATACAGAAGTTGATTGATCACATAGTTTTCTTTTGATGACGTAGTTAGTTTTATTATTATTATTATTATTATTATTATTATTATTATTATTATTATTATTCACCACTACAGATGTTACGAGTAGGTAGAATATAAAATCTACACCGGCTTACAACCAGCTTCCTAAGGAGCAGATCTGTGGACTGTAGGCGCCGCTACGATAGTTTGCGCAAAAAGTGGGCTGTTCCCAATAAAGCAATATCTTGCACTTTCCAGTCTTTTGAATGATCTGGGAGTCGAGCCAAGTTCTTACACACATTTTGCGGATCAAATTCCAGAGTTCCGATGACTATTGAGACGAAGTACCCTTTTACGCCCCACATTCGACTGATTTCAATTTCCAATCTTCTGTTTAAGGAGTTTCGCTGCCTACTTGGTTACGACGACGTTTTTATAACACGCTGCAGCAATTTCTACTAGTAGACACGATTTTTTCTCCAAATCCTGGATAACAATATCCATTTTTTTCCCGCCATCATGCGATCAGTTTGAATTTGTTGGCCGTACAATATTGAATATCGGCCAACACACGACTCCTGTTTTGGAGAGTGTTCGTATCATTTAGGGCTTGTGTTTGAAACTTCGAGAACGTCACAGATCTGCCAGTGGAGGTAACTAAACTTCACACCGTTTCACCTTTGAATTCTTATTCTTGATATAATAATAATAATAATAATAATAATAATAATAATAATTATTATTATTATTATTATTATTGCTATTATTATCTCTTTAAGAATAATACGCTAAGGAAAGGTGACGATTTTATACCATTTGTAGGAAACCATCGACACACGCCTATGCCAAATGAAAAAGAAAACACTAATTCGCATATTATAAGGGGCAGTGCCTGCGCAAATTCATTACGAACACCTGTTACGCTTCAATACACGTTGCTTTTGCAAAAGTCGGAAACGTACGTTCGCATATCCTATTCCCTTAAGTCTCTATAAATCCCTATGAAAAGTAACTTGAGTCCTTTTGAGATAACGCCGTTATTGTTATTATTGTTACTATTATTATTTTTATTATTATTATTATTATTATTATTATTATTGTTATTAACCCCTAAATTCAGGATTTTTTCCACGACTACGGTTACCACTGGTAAAACGATGCATTGTAAGCAGTATTCTGATTTTTCGATCCATGGATCAAACTAAATCAAAACTACAGGTATAGTGAATTTCCTTTAAATATCCTCCTACGAGTAATAATTGGAATATTTCTTCTACTACTTTCTATCCGCTGTGTAGAAGTAAACTGGTAATTGTAATTCTATTTAAAGTAGTGATAGTAATATTCACACCATTCTTTATCATGTCAATGATCAAGAATCAACAGATCATATTAGTGACTCAGGTTCATTCGCTTAGATTCATGAACCCCAAACACTCTTTCACATTAGAATCATGTCCGCCCCCTGCCAACCTTTTCCGCAAAAAACAAATCTCCTTGCGCCTTCCATCCCTGTCACCTCCCAGAACGCAAGGCAGCTTGTCGTTCCCCGGGGCGGCGAGTATTATTTCATTTTTGAAATTTGTTCCAGAAATCTCGAGAAAGGGATTTCTCGGCACTGGCGCTCGTCTCCGTCGCCCGAAGCGCCTCCACACCCACCCCACTCCAGTCCCTCCACAATATTCCCTCGTCAAAGTTTTTAAACGACGATAAAGGGGAGAGCAAAGGATGCTGAAAGCGCGTGGCGGAAAATGCGCCCCAGCGACTCCGCGCGGCCAGTGGGCCACGTTTCTCAAGCGGAGGACAAACGATTTTTATTTTCTTTACCACCGTATTTTACATAGTAGTTACAGATAGATAAAATGTTTAATGGGTTTGCCTACAAATTTACGCAAGTGCTTTCTGGCTGAGTATGAAACATTTTTATAAAACAATTTTATAAAACATTGATTTTGATGAATTGAAGAATGATTAATGAATGATGTTTGATGAATTGTAAGGATAAAATTAATGAATGACTGATGAATGGATGATAAATAAAGAATAAATGAAAGGTTGATGAATGACTGATTATTGACGAATGCATGATTGGAATGATGAATGAGTTACGCGCAGTACGATCCAAAACAAATGGATTGAATATAATTATTTATCCGTCACGCAGGATCATTAAATTTTAGGAGCAAATCCATAAACGACCGATTAACTTTGGGCTTACCTGTTAGCGTGCATCTTAAATACTTCCTGGAGAACCTAGAATTAGATGTCGAAATTGACATAATTTCGAAACTGATGGTAACGTGCGTTGATAAATAAAAAAAATTGATTGTTAATGAATGATGACAATGGTGTCACTGTTATTACAGAAGTGGTGAATGAGTGAATCACTTATGAATTTAAAATAATAAAGTTACAAATGCGCAAAATGAAAATATTATTTCACGATATTTGTACAGGATTTGACAGGATTGTTCAAAATTTGGAATTAAAATATTTGAAGATTCACCACTACCAAGCACTAAAATGAATTCGTTTCTTTACTGATTGAGAGACAGACTGCAAAACATCACAGCATAAACAAATTCATCGCTGGTTCGAGTGGCATGTACCAGATTGGCGGCCCCTAGGCAGGCCAAAATATATAAAATTGATCATTGATCACAGTAACATATACTTATCGTTCCAATTACTGAGAATATGTCTCCGAGAAACTGAAGACAATTAATAAACTGCAGTTTTGACATGATTGAGAAGATGAACGTTTGTAGCGAGAGCTTTTTCTCGAGTCTTAGAGGCTCTGAGGTCAATGATTAATTTCTTGGTATTCTCTGAAAAGAATAGAGGATTAATGAAGCATTGCTCAATGAATGAGTCTCGAATTAGATGACCTAGGGAGATAAATTTTGTCTTATCGATCCATATCAATCCATTTACCTCAGTCAGGAAGGTTAGAGAAGATCAAATAAATATTTTCCTACGCATTAATTTGAGGAAGTGTTTCCAAAACCCTGCTGTAAAAATTTAAAGGTAAGTAGTTTTGACCTACATTGGTTTGACACAGCCAATGCTTTATCCCTATACTTCTGCGCCTGCAACTGTGAAGCCGTAAAACGCATGTTCGGAATTTATGGTGTTTAACCCGATCGTAATTGCACAACTTGAAATTACACTTATTCCAAAGACACCGTCAAACGAGCAATTTTAGCCCTCCGCATTTACCACGCCCAGGGCTCAATAGAATGAGAATGAGCTCGACGGAATTATCATATACAGACGTATCAAAGTTGTACCCAGTACAGACTTTCACGTGACTGCCGTAATTAAAATCACATATGGTAAAATTAAGAAGACAAACGGTTGCTCTCAAGACGGGATTGTTCACACTGGCATTCACATTGAACCGAGCATGTAAATCTGTACGGGTAAAACACTCACAATCCCGGAAGTCTAAGAAACTCTGTAACGGACGCATAAAACATTGTGGCTCTGTTTTATCCGTTCGGGCAAACACCATCGCCATTAGCAATTAAAACTGCTTCCGAAGAAACCCGCGAGTGATTTTATTCAGATAGAGTTTCGTGTTGTGAAGGTCTGTGCGCATAATTTATTCTGAATACTGTCTTCAGTGTGTCTATGGCGACATGCCCTCTCTCGTCAGATCAATGGCGAAAAACGGTTGAACAGGCAGGGGGGGGTTGATGGTCTGAAAGCGCCTTCGATTTTGGTTAATGGATTTGTAATATTAGTTACTTTTACTTCCCAGTCAATAACAACAGCTTGACAGGAACAACAAGAATGGTTGGGGGGGGGGGTATTGCTCACTTTTCTTAAATACGTAATTATCTCATACTATCTGATTGGTAACTTTTCTTGTTCTACAACAATCTTATGAAGTTTACCGAAAGTACCATTTACTTTACTTGTAAGGTAGCAAGATTTTTGACTAAGTTTCTTCCTATTTTGTTTCTTACATCGAAATTAAAAGGTTCTGTGTGTATCCACATTTTCATTGATGGAGTCTTATATTTCTTTTTTTTACCTTACCTAAAAAACTGAATGCGATTTGAGCAACCAAAATATCCATTGTATTCCAAATTTAAAAAATGTGTATTTTTTTCTTGTTCTTTTGGAATGGATATTAAGGTGAGGGGCATGATTAATGAAGTGTTAAGTTGCTATTTCCTTTTTTAATTAGGTTAAATAGGTCAACCTTAACAAGACTGGTTTAGGCGACAAAGCTACCCGTGAATGATAATCACTTCTAAGGAAAACGGGGAGAAAAAGGCTGCCTCGCTTACATATGCTTCCACATGTAAATAGAGATGCCGCCATTGTCATTAGTTGTGCAACTTTCTTTAATCTGATCAAGAAACTTATCTGTATTGTTTTGTGAATTCTTGAATAGTACGTTTGGTTGCTTTTTCATATCTTTCACTTTCGCACAGATATACAGTCTTTAATTAACATTACACCATAAATTGTAATGAATAGGCAAAATTTAAATTTGAGTAGAAATAAGACCATCACAATTATAAAATGTTTGATCTTATGGTTAATAAATAACAACCAAGGAACCCTATGACACCTAATTTTAAAACCTGAAGTGGATTTTTAAAAATAAGAATATATAAATAAATGAATAAATTACGTAATGAATGAATGAATGAATGAATGCATGCATGAATGAATGCATGAATGAATGCATGAATGAATGCATAAATGAATGCATGAATGAATGCATGAATGAATGCATGAATGAATGCATGAATGAATGCATGAATGAATGCATGAATGAATGCATGAATGAATGCATGAATGAATGCATGAATGAATGCATGAATGAATGCATGAATGAATGCATGAATGAATGCATGAATGAATGCATGAATGAATGCATGAATGAATGCATGAATGAATGAATGAATGCATGAATGAATGAATGCATGAATGAATGAATGCATGAATGAATGCATGAATGAATGAATACCAGTGAACAAATAATCATGGACTATTTATGACATACCCCGTGGTGAATGTGGCGTTAGCCCACGGGTGGAGCGCCGGGCCCACTGCGCCAGGGCGCGCCGTGGGCGCACGGAGGCCCCGGGGGGGGGCGGGGCTGCCTCGCAGCCCACGTGTCGCCGCTGCCCTCCGCCCTGGGGGCCGCCCTGCGCCGCCCCGTGGGCGGAGGGCGAGAGGATAATCTCGGGCGCGGGTTAGTGGAGCGCCGCGCTTCGCGGGAGGCGCCGGCGCCGCGGGGAAGCGCTCGCGCGCCCACCCGCCCGCACGCGCGCCACCACCTGGGGGCGGGGCGGCGAGGCGAAGGACTTCCGCGGAGACAGATGAAACGGTCGCATGATTTAACCTTGCTCTTTTGTTGGTTGCAATTATTTTCTAGCATGAGTATTCTTCTTCTTTCAATTTGTAATTTCAAGAAATTTATTGCTTGATCTTAATGCTATTGGCTGTTACTTATTCAAACAGTCTGCTGTCACTGATTCAGTCCATTGCCACTCTTTCACACTGCCTGCTGTCACTCATTCAATCTGCCTGCCGTCACTCATTCACAATGCCCGCGATTCACAGTCTGCCAATCGCATTGTCTGTCTGCCAGTATCTTAGTCGCGTAGTACGAAACATACTCGTATGTTTGCCGATCTCAGTCTTCCTGTCCGCCGCATAGTTTTTCTGCCCACAGCATAGTTTGCCTACCCATCGCATAGTCTGCCTGCCCAACGCATAGTTTGTCTGACAACGGGAATCGTAGTGGGGGATGGTCTCCTGTCCCTCCACAATCAATCCCTCCAAGCTCCCTTCAAGGTGGAGACGGTGTGATGGTGGTTCGCCACCGACCTTTGGGCAGGATTGGGCGAGGGACTTGCTCCTGATCCCACGCATAAAAGTCCATCAGGGATAATTCCCCTGTCCGGTTGCCTAAGTTCCGGAGGTACTCAATCGATAGCTCAAGGTGGAGTTGGTCGCGAGACCTGAGACCCTAGATGAGTTGGAGATGTCAACCCGGTTCCGAGTCTCTCGGCGGTACTTACGTCGTTACCTTCAAGGTGGAGACAGTGAGAAGGTGTTTCGCCACCGACGTTTGGGAAAGGATTGGGCGAGGGACTTGCTTCTCATCCCACATATAAAAGTCCCACGGGAAGCGTGAACCCCTTGTCAGGTTGCCTAGCATCAGACGATACTCACGTCGATAGCTTCGATGTTGAGACAGGAGACGGATTAGGGGCCCCGATCTACACGGGGTATTAGACCAGGCGGCCCCCAGTTGGGCACTTGGCTTCTTCGTGGCAGTGGCCCATACTCTGGGCAAAGAGAAGGGACTTGTCCTGGCGCATTGCGAGAGACGCTTAATTTGACTTCGGTGCTAGCCTGGTAAGCGAATAGCTCTGAGTTCGCGAAGTGGCCCGACCCAGGCTTAATTGGGAAGGGAAAATTCGTTCTGACGGGATCCGGATACCCGCAAGTAGGTGTGCTTGGGCGGCGGCGGGGCCTGCGGATAAAGGCAAAAGCATAAGTGCCCCCTCCCACGGAGCAACCCTCTTGGTACAGCAAGTCATAGTCTGGATTAGTGACCCCGCAGGCTACATACTGCCACGCACGCGCGAAGTTAAATACCTCTCAGCACCTCCATAATGCGTCGAATGCTACGTGGGTTTCAATCCACTTGTCTCTTGAGCAAGTGATCACAATTCTCACACTCTTCGCATGTCTTTTCACATGCCACTCTCGCCCCAGCGAAGTGCGGTCATTCACAGCTATCGGTGCAACGGCTAGCCAGTGCCGCCCGAGTGTCGGAGGCCTCCTCTAAATGGAACGAGTGCTTTCGTGTCATCCATCGGCTCGTTACGTCACGCGCCCGTCCGCCCGCCCGGTCGCACGCCCGCCCGCCCGGCCGCTTAAGGAGGTCGTTATGACCCCGCGCCAGGGGGCCTTTGTTTCTGCGCCGAAGACGCGTTGCGCAGCGCCGCCCAGCGCCGCCGGTGCGCAGTTGCGCCACGCGTCACGTCGTGGCGGCGGAGGCGACGTGCGCCAATCGCTGGCGAATGATATAAACTCGCGGAGGAGCTCGCGGCCGCCGCCGCCGCAGCTGCTGGACTTTCTCCGCGCTCTGCTCCTTGGTAAACGTTTGCCCCCGTCCCAGTTGGCTTATGCTGGATTATGAGCGACATCGCTCGAGACGGGGATACATCCGGGTCTTCTCTTCTTTCGGTAAACGATTGTTTCGTATGCCTGTTGGATAATGTTGGATTATGAGCAACATCACTCAGAGGCTATGTATCCGGGTTGACATCTTTTCTTTGGTAAACGATTGTTGCGGTGCCAATTGGGTTGGTTCAGTGTCTTGGCTTCTTTTGGTAAACGTTTGTTCCCATGCCAGTTAGCTCATTCTGGATTTTGCGTGACATCATTCAGAGGTACGGCGTATATTCGGATGTCGTCTCTTCTTTTGGTAAACGATTGCCCCCATGGCAGTTGGAATATGCTGGATTATGAGTGGCATCATTCTGGGACAGGGTATCCATAAGGAGCATTGTTTCAAATCGTATTTTGTTCACTCGGGGACAAAAATGAATTTTACATCTTTTCGTTATGTGTCTTTTGCGGTCGATCATTCTGTATATTCAAATCGTTTTCAATCGCATTCTACCATTGCGTATATGAAGCCCGACAACACGGTTATTCCATATCTTATTATGTACTACCTCACGGCTGAGGCAAAATTTTTTTTATCCTTCGCTTTGTAGTGTTACTCCGGAAGTAACCCGCAAAACGGAGTATACTCGTGTATCAACTGGTCTTATGATAAAAGATAATCCCCGTGCCAATTGGGTTATGTCAGGTTATGAACGACTTCAGTCAATGTTAGGATTGATATCAGATTATCTTTCCTTCCAGGTTACGATTTCCATAATGGTAGTTGGCATTTGTCAGTTTATAAGCGATATTACTCAGGCCTAGAGTGAGTGCTCTCACAAATTAACGTTTCGGCTATACCGTAGGTTTATGCTGAATTATGAGCGTCATCGCCCATCGTTGTGAGCAAGTTATGTATTTTACATGTGGCTAATGTTTTATTTCTGTAGGCAATTGTCAAACGATGAACAATTATAAACGCGATTAAATGGACAACATACCAGTCAGACTCTGTAACGGTTAGGCTTGGAGCAGAGTCTACGTACGCAGAGTTTACTTAGGCAGAGTCGAAAACTGTTTAAGTTTGGCTTAAGGGCTGTTTGTTTGTCCTTATTGACTTCTTAGGTCTTCAATATCCAACTGAACTCATTCATATCACTCCTCAGTCGTCATCCTCATTCATTCCCCCAAGAAGTCCTTCGAGATTTTCCATCCAATAGATGACAACGGCAAGCAGCCCCTGTGGTCACCTCCCAGCAAGGGGAATTACTGCCCCTACGTTCATTAATTAATTACGATTTGGGCCAGTGCGAACATTCCTCACTTTTCAGCTATTTGTTTGGAAAGTGAATATTACTTTATGCAGAAACCCAACTTCGAATGTTTCTGATAACGCGTGCTAAATAGTGAGGGTACCCTCCATAAAGGTGATGACCAAAACGATCTCCTGCGAATTACGGAAACGAAAGTGTAATATAAAAGTAAATGAAGTCCATGACATATTGGGTAATAAATAAATTATTTAAAAATATAATAATAGTGCTTATAAAATGGTTTTAATTACTGTATCCTCCAACATTTTTCTTACACCTTTACGAAATCTTTCTTCTGTACTCTGACTTACCGTGTTCCGTGCTTGACTGCAAGAGAGTTATTTCATCTCCAAATTTATTGAAACTTAGTTCACGTTCATCACATCCCTACGCACTCAATAATAAACCTAAATTCTCATACAAGTTAAATAGCTAATAAATAATATGAACGAACAGGTTTAGAAGAACGAAGGAAGTACATGAGAATTCATCTTGTTTTGCACACAGGCGTAATCTAACATGAGGAAGTTAGTTTATCAGTAAACGGAAACCACATCCTTGCGAATGTTCCCTGACAGATTAGGAAAATCCCCTCACGTCCAAGAACCAGCCTTGCGCAAGTCTATAAATGTCTCTTTTGCTGTGATAGATATTCACCTCCAGTGTATATATTACCTACGGATCCACCTTTCGCTGTGTTTGCCAATTCACGGTAATGATGTTCAATAGAACGATTTCTTCCTTACACCCAATTGTCTGCTTACTTTTGTTTCATCTGAATACGGAATGGATATAATTAATCTGTATATTTATATTCAAATTTATCCTAAGTTCAAAGTTAGATAGAATTTAAATTGGCCTTTTTTTTTTTAATTTGTTTACTAATCTGAATTTCCATTACTAATCTGAACATTTACTTAAGTAACAAATTAGTGTTCTACGGCAGCAAAAATACTGCGAATAAAACTATACAAACGGTTTAAAAAACATCATGCACACTAACTCTAAAAATTAAATATTTTACCAAAACAATCTTCATGGATATATCAATTACATGCTATGATGCAGTACAACATATCAATAATATAAAAAAATGCAGTTCCATTACGGAGCACTTGAAAAGAAAATATTTAATGGCAGGCGATCCTTCCTGAAGCTTTTCGTCGTATTTCAGCGTCGGATTTTTAGAAAGCCAATCTTTGTAAGTGACGCACTGAGTGTGAAAATTCAGTGGAAATGCAAATAACGAGAATAGGCACCATAACAGAATCAAATATTTACATATTTTCAGTCGTAATTGTATCATTGTGTTTGGACTCTTGTAGAGTTTCTGGGTATTTTTCGAAACCACAGAAAACTCTCAAAACGCAGGCTGCATTTTTTAAAAATATTTATGCCCACATTGTATGTTAGTAATATAAGTGTGCATTATTTCTAGAGATTCCTCCAGCTATTTAAACCACTCATCTAGATGATACGTGATTCATGATGTATATTGATTACATTCCAATTTGGAGAATGGCGCGGCTGGGGTAAGGAAGAATATTTTTTCTTCTATTAGCAAATCATCTCTCTTGCTCTTCGCTACTGAGCATGATCGTGACCGATGAAAAAACTTTTACGCTTCTGTAAATCACGTATTTTTATGTGATAACATCTTTTTCTTAAAGGATTTTTAGAAAGCTAATCTTTCACAACGAATGTATAATACATGTTCTGGCCCATGAGAGGGATTTCCTCTAGTCTGTGGACGATGTGAGTGAAAATACAGAGGGACGGTGAAGCAAAATTTAATATTACGTTGACTATTCCACTCGTGAAATTAACACCTAGTGTTGAACTGTACTTACAAAATGCCCCAATCAGGGTGGTGTATCTCAAAAAGTTAACCGCTTTTTTGATCCGATTTTTCTTATAGTTTCTCCCTACTGGCCGATCATCAACTGTGACTCGTCTATCTTAGAAGGCGTGTATACATCGATCGCTCTGTGGATGTCCAATATATCGGATATGTACTGTAACATAACCTCTGATTTAAACATAGCTTTCAGTTATTTTCAATATTTGGCGTATGTTGGAACACTGTTGGACATTATTTCACTCGTGAAATATTCCTATTAAATACCACTCGTGCTATGAAAATTCTCAGATAAATCCCCTCTTCGCTTCGTGAGTCGGGAATTTATCGACAATTTCCAAAACACCCGTGGTATTTCCCATGACAATTCTGCATTTAACGAATATTTTTTACTCCTGTTTCCATTTGTAACGATGCGCAATTTGAATAATCTTTTGGCTCCAAATTAAGCTATATAATGCTCTAGTGCTACTCTCGATCAACGAAAGCGTCGATTTGTGCCAGGTTCAGCACAATAACGCCGACCTAGTGTCAAACACGACCACCTCATTACCATCTTTGCCTACTTCTTCGGTTGAGTTGGTGGTGGCGTTTTAGTGTCCTGGGCGATACCAGTTTTAGCTGTTTATACGGCATTTACAACTTCGGTGAGTATTGTGTAGCTTTTAATAAATGTGTATTATGTATCTTCGAATTACTATAACAGTCAAATTGAAATCTTCTAACAGTTACGGATGTGGACAGACGGATGCTGAAGAAAAAGCTAGCAACTACTTTTCTTATAATTGTGTATTCACATTCACAAAAAGTCTTCCCATTCTCTGAAGGTCTGCACATGCCGTGGTGTATTCATTAACTTTGCAACATCTCCACCGTCGCCGTTTCACACGTCACCCCCCTCCGTAACTACATCATTATCTATATCTCGTTCGCATATTATAGTTTCGAATGCAGAATAAATAAAGCACTGAAAATGAGTCAACCATCTCGGTAGTTTGTTGGAAATTGAGTTTGCGTTTTGAGTTCTTGTTATCGATACGATTTTGGATTTTTGCAAATATCCATGCTCCGGTAACTCCATCCGTCCATGCATGCGCCCATTCCTCCACCCTTCCGTCTTTCCGTCTCCTAATCGCTCCGTAACCAGGTTCCTCCTACGTCTCTATATCTCAACATCCCTTTTCCTTTCCCTTTTTTTCCTTCTTCCATTCACCCATTTTCCTACACAATCTTTCTTCAGTCTGACTGTCGTTCCTCATATATATCAGTCTGTTCTCCGCCCGTCAGTCACTCTGACTGCCTCCATTTGTATACCACCGATTGTGTCATTACCAACGTCTGTCAGTCACTCTCTTCCCATTTCTCTGAGTGTCTTGTCTCCGCCTTGACTTCCGCCTGTGAGTAACACTGTTTCCCTAAGGTAATTAGCTAAGGCTAAATTGCCTGAATTTTTGCACCGGCTCAGGTAGCTCAGGATGTCAATTGGTGCCATTATGGTGCCTCTGATCGGGAGGTGCTGGGGTTTGAGTCCCTGCGGTGACAGGATTTTCGACTCTAGTTACGTAGCTAGGTCGAATTCAGCCGATGTCTGAAGGAGAATTCTATCGGCCTGATACTCCGATCGGCAGTTTCCCATGTGTTTTTCCGATGAACAACAAGCGAATACCGGAGCAGTACACTAACAAACGGGCCACGGAACGTGCGCGATCATTCCTTACTCTTCCTTGTTCTATACTCATCCCTTATTTACACACTCTGGCACTTATATGCACTACAGTATCATATATGTCGGGAGACCAGCCTGGAGGTTAAGCTCTTTCCGGGTGGGGCGGTGCCCCGCTGGTAGGGGGTACCTGGTTGGGGACAAAATCCCACTAGGTGATGTACAGGTTGGTGCCGGATCTCGCCATCCAGCCGTGCACGATCTCCGCCACCTCTAGCATGAACAAGCCTACACTTACAGTCCTAATGACCTTACGATTGACGCGCCCGGAATCAATAATCAATCAATAGATTATTGAGGAGTCGAGCCGGTGGGAGATGCACGCGCGCGTGGCGTGGCCCAAGCCGCCAGCGCTTGCGGTGCCTTAGCGCCTCGGAAGGACGGGCTGTCGGCAGCGTTTGACGCGTCGGCGTCCGCGGGCGTTGCGCAGCCCCCGGCGCGGCGGCGGCCGTCAGCCGGCGCACATGGCGTTGCACAAGGCGGCGGCGCGGCGCAGCGGCAGCTTTCTCTCGAGCGCCGCCCTCCCCCACGCCCCGCCCCTGCCCACCACCCTGCGCGCTGCCCGCCCGCGCTCCCGATCGCACAATGTCCCACCCGCCTCTCGCTGGCGATCTGACGCCCACACGCGCCGGCTGCCACTTGCCACTCTGGTTGCCGTTTCTTGTCTTCGCCACGCTCTGGAACAGGCGGAGGTACGGTGAAGGATGTATGGCGACGGAGGTACAGCAATTGAGGTACAGCAATTGAGGTACGGCGATTGAGGTACGGCGATGGAGGTACGGCGATGGAGGTACGGCGATTGAGGTACGGCGATTGAGGTACGGCGATTGAGGTACGGGTGGCGACGGTCATGGGCGGGCGAAGAGAGACTGGCGGATACGGGCAGACGGCGAGTGACTGCCGGAATGGATGGCTGAGTGGGACTGGCTGAGTGGGACTGGCTGAGTGGGACTGGCTGAGTGGGACTGGCTGAGTGGGACTGGCGGAGTGGGACTGGTGGAGTGGGACTGGCGGAGTGGGACTGGCGGAGTGGGACTGGCGGAGTGGGACTGGCGGAGTGGGACTGGTGGAGTGGGACTGGTGGAGTGGGACTGGCGGAGTGGGACTGGCGGAGTGGGACTGGCGGAGTGGGACCATTTCATAAATCTAGTTGTTTCGTTGTGACCAAGTTCACAAATATTACTTTCTCGCCTCGTATTTGTTACACCAGTCATCGTCATAACATATCCAGTACGTCGCCAAACACATCATTAATTACACAGCAATATTCGCTTAATTACACACGACCCGACGTGCCTTCTATAACCCGAAATACCTCGCGAAAACTCGCCGTATTCCAATTTAACCTGCCATCGCCTGTTATACATCATCGTATAGTCAAATTTACCTTACCTTGCCATACCATGCCGTATTCCACCATATCATACCTTTCATCGCTATGGTTCTTACCATACCGATTTGGGCTCAACTTGGTCATATTCTACCAAACCAACCGTTACACAAGGTCATACCTAAAACATGTCACAAAACTACCTTTTCTCCCAATATTGTATCCCATTCTCTAGCACTGCGCCGTAGTCGACTAATTGTCGTCTGTCTACTCCCACGTTTGTCTTCAAAACGCTCTGTCACATCTCCATCCACATCTTGGTTCTTCTTCACCAACACCACCAAAACTTCCTATCCATTCCAACCACATGCAACTGCAACTTCTTGTCGAGCTACCAAGTGTCGTGCTGTACTCTTGTCGCGCTGGGGGAAGGGGTTGGCAATTGAGAATATATTTCAAGGCAGCATTCCCTTGTGCGTCAACTTGCTTTAACCTTCCCACCCACGAACGAATAAGCCTTCCCACTTACTAATACACACACACACACACACACACACACTTACTTTCATTTAATCATAGTCTCACGCGAGATACGTTGACCCGATTTCGACGTATATTTATTCTTTTCAAATAATATCGTTAGATACTTCAGTCTGAAATTCGAACAAGCGGCATTGGTAATTCAAAAGCTACATCGAACAGGAGGAAGATTCAAGAACTGCGATGAATTATGTTCTTATAAACTGATGAAAATATTAAATTTTTATTTCAGTAAAATAGTTTAAATACAGAAACCGAAAAATGCTCTCTTTAAATTATTTGTACGTCAATAATTTTAAAATGTATATCTTGTCAAATTAATCTACCAATTAAGTATTGAAATTTCACACTTCTTGATATAATTTCGAACCATTGGATATTACTGATCAATTTAAATGAGAAGGGGCAAGAGTTTTTTTTCAGCAGATGAGATGTATTTTTCGTGTATAGATTATTAGGAACGGATTGATTTAAAATTATTTGAAATAAACATTTAGGAAGAGGTATATCGGCCGAATTTCGAACTAATTTACGTAAGTTAAATTTGAATGTACCCAATGAAGTGAATATAGTTGCACTTTCGAAACTTCTGTTTCTAAAATTTTGTATATATTCCTTTTCAGTGATCTTGATAAAATAAAGTGTAATACACAAAGTGAGGGTTAATGTGGATTGACCGTCACAGACAACCTCTCATCTCTACGAAGCAATTGCTTAGAGCTGAAGGAATTTAAAGCGATTTCTGTTTGTCACGGTCGCGTGTGAGCTGCGTCATGGCCTGCTTAGCAATGCTAATGGTGCATACACCTTTCCCTTCTTCATTACTCACGTCATATCATCAACATCCGTCTTGTAGCGAGCGGGTTTGACTTAATTCATACCAACGATGACACTCATTGCACCATTGCCTGGCCATCTGTTCTACATATTTACGTCGCTACCGTGTCGTTGAGCTGGTAGTGCTTTTAGAGTTCGACTACTTGGGTGACCCAGCAATTTAAAAGCATTAATTTCAATTAAGTGATGTGCGCTATAAATTTGTGATCTATTCTCCAATTATCTGTCTATTAATCTGAATCAGAATGGGTTTTGATTAAAAGAAGACTTCCAATACTTAGAGAAAAGCAAATTGTGGTACTTTCTTTTATGTCTACTTTACCTTAAAAAATATGCTTATTCTATATCAAATTCATATCTATTTTAATTTTACTGGGCTACTTGTAGCTCAGAGAAAATGGAATCTGTTCAAAAAGACTCCGTTCACATTCCTTCAAAGTGCAAGCTGAAGCGGCGCGAGGGGGAACAGTGGCTTCATTCGAAAACATGTGTGCGAGATGTTTTATGGAACAACCGAGATTTGAAATATCTTTATTTTCTTTACTACAATAAATCCTCTTTAGCACGAACTCACTTAACACGAATTTTGCCGTAATACGAACAAAACTTTGGTCCCGCCAAGAGATTACGGTGATATGGACATTTATAGTACTCGGATAAAACGAGTTTTAAAACACGAACTCTTATTTTGGTCCCTTGGAATTCGTGATAATGGGGGTTTACTGTATTTATTTGCATTATTATTTAATGCTTATTTTCTATTAAACTTTTCCCTTGTGTAAACATTTTTTGTCAAGGGGCGGGGATATGTCTTATGTCAGTAGTGTACACGAGCTTAAGTGAGTCGTTTCTTCTGACCCTGAATTTTTAATTCCATAGTACGCAATCGTAATGAATAATAATGATTTTCCTCTATTTTGTAATTTACTTTTTTATGGCCACTCCCAGATCCCCCGGCCGTATAGTTGTAATTGTCATCAAGACATACTCATTTTATATGCAAATCGGTGCAATGAAAATTACATGACGCAGTTAGCAGTCTGTGAAAGAAGAGATCGATGAAGAAAGACAACTCTTCCTTTTATTTCTTATGAGAGAGTAAAATATCTAAATTACAAATAAATGACAGTGAATCGATAAAATATTTTACTTGTGTGTATTATTTGAACATGAAATAATGTATATTTTTTAATATTTGAAAATGAATACTTAAAATCGGTAGGAATCATGTTCATGGAAAACACGTTATGTAAAGGCATAGCCTCAGATGTCAATTGTATCACAAATGTAAACTACTGCTTCCTATATTTTTGTAATTCTCACATTGGCCTTTCCTTTGTCATCACGACCTTTGCGTCTGTCTACCTCTGCCAAAGCAGGGCAGCACTTCTCTCAGTCAGTGGCACCGCCTGGAGGGGTGGGATGCAAGCGGGCCAGGAGGCAAAGACCGTAGCCTCCTGTCGCCTAAACGGCCCACGCATGACGCCATGAGAGTTCATTGTTTCGGGCGCCGACGGCCAGCGCCGCCTCCGCCGCCGCCTCCTTCTCCGTCTCCTCCCATCCTCCTCCCCCCTCCGCCCCTCCGCCTCCTCTCCGCCCCCCCCCGCCACCGCCACGCCCCGCCTCCGCCTCCGCCTCCCACCGCCATCACTGCCGCCACTCCGCCTCCGCCTCCGCCTCCAACTCCTCCTCCGCCTCCTCCTCCTCCGCCTCCGCCTCCGCCTCCGCCACCACCTCCGCCTCCGCCTCCGCCTCCCCTCCCCCCTGCCACCGCCACTACCACCGCCTCCGTCTACACACCCCGCCACCGCCTCGCCTCCGCCTCCAGTTTCTCCTCCTCCGCCTCTGCCGCCACCGCCGTCACCCCGACCGAGGTGCGTCTCGAATGCCCTTGTAGCTCGCTTTCCTTTGTGCCTCAGTTGCTTTTAGTTGTTGCCCATATGTCACGTGCGCGACTTTCTCTTTGTCTTCTCTGCAGTCTTTTGAAATTTATGTTGCATCATTTCTGTGAAGAGGTCGGGTAATTTTTTGTTCATTGTTTAGATTGTTTGGCGATCATTGACATCGTTTGACAATCATTTCAGTGTTTTTATTTACCTTAATGCTAAATTATACAAAGTAATGTGTGCCTAAATTATACAAAAATTAATATTCATTTTAATGTATGTTCAAAAGGTTCAGCTTGATCTTTTTTGTTTTGTTTTTGTTTTTTGTTTCTCTAACGGCTCGCTTATTTCACTGAATTTTATAGCACTTTCAATGCTAAGAGAGACTGGAAATGATGTACTTTGTTTGTTGGGGTGCTTTAGACATTATCAACATGTTTTGAAATTTCTTGATTTTTAAAAGCAAATAATAAATAAATAAAAAGTAAATATAAAATGTTTTATATTATTAAAATATTACAGTTATCATCTCCCTGAAATTACAGAGGTAGTCGAGAATTGTGTGTAAAGAAAATTAAGCATATCAATAGCAATTCCGATCTTTTCTGGTAACTTGTTATATTTGTTATATGCATTACTTCTGTAGGTCTGCTCCCTACTTTGAGTTTAAGACACCTTGGTTGCCCGAATACCTACATGCTCTCTCCAAAATGAAAAAATATACCAAAATATACCAAATATGTCAATGTAAATTACCAATTAAAAAATTATCAAATATTATTAGCGAGCGGTCACAGACCCATAACTCAAGAAGTTACTCGTCGCAACTGAAATCGTCGAAAATTATCGGGAATTGTGACCAAGAAAATCCAGGGTGTGCAAGCCCCGCGTCTTGGAGTAAGAGTAGAAAAGATACACATAGAAGATATTTTCTTGGGCGCCATTACGTTTGTTATTAGTTTATTATTAGATTATAGACATTTAATTTCAAAATGTATTTCATTGCATTCATCATCATATCATAATATACATTTCAAGATTTTTCTCCATGAGATGGAAATGAAGGGGGAAAATCAAGATTGATCAAGGTGTAAAAGAAAGCTGAATGTCTCTTTATTGTGGGTACATTCAGTTAATATACTCTTAGAAATAATATACTATTGGAAAAACTTCATTCCTTCAGGTAACTTCTTGCAATGAATGAAATTTAGACATGTCCGTTGGTGCTAACTCTTAAATAGTACTCATAGTGCTTATAGTACTTTACCGTTAATGAGATGGAATATAATTAAATTTATGAGGAGGAACAGGATACAGTAAACCCTCGCTAACAGAAACTAGCTTTACACGAAATTCGTCGTAACATTAACAACGTTTAGGTCCCGACATGTGAACAGTGATTCTTATTAAAGTATAGGGAAGAAAAGTAATACTATATTTTGCTAAAAACAAGGTGTGGCCCTTGACACATCACCAGCGCGGGTTTTCCATTTGGTCATGCCGACACCTGCCCCGCCAGCCATGTGTCTAAAAACACTTGCTGATGAAATTTGTGTTTATTTTCCCTTTATACATCGTATTTACTGCACTTACATGCGTTCAGGTCCAGGATCAGAGGAAGCTAGGACTCCTTTGTGTATTATATTTCCGGCATTTACCGCCCACTTTCAAAGCCCTTTGAACAAGTTTTCTAAGAGTCATTGGATGTCTTAATATTTTGGAAAGGGGTAAAGCTGGCATATAAAGGGCCAGGCTCAATTGCATATTTACACAATATTTACTGTTAATAACACCAGTAAATATTGTGCTTATGTGGGAAAGTGGCTGAGTGGGCAAACGATTGACCTGCATGAATACGACTGCGAACGATCTCTAACTAAAGTGTGGTTTGCAGCGGGAGTCTTTTGGTCAGCAAACGTGTCTGGACCACTGCGCTACCCTATCATCTCTTCTGTTGAATGAGACTATGCAATAACCAGTAAAAATATTTTCACTAACATTTTGAACTTACGTCAGAGCCCGTTAATAAATGGACAAAACTAGCAACACAGCTAGGGGCATAATTTGGCTTTGATCACTCTGATCTGGTCTTCTATCATGAATCCCTCATACTGGAACAGCAGGAGGTGCACAAGAGCTGTGTAGAATAACACAGCCGCCGAATCCCAAGGAGAGGGAATAAGCTGCTAGCACTCTGCCGAGACAAGTTCGTAGTCACCGGCCGGTCTCCCGGCATGTGTGGTAGTGTAGTGCATGTTAGTGTGTATGTGTAAGGGGTGAGGATAGGACAGGACAAGGAAGAGGAAGGAAAGATCGCGCGCGGTCTGTGGCTCGTTTGTTGGGGTACAGCTCCGGCATTCGCCTGGTGTGGATGTGAGAAACCACGGAAAACTACCGATCAGAGCAGCCGGCCTTTTGAATTCTCCTCCAGACAGCGACTGAATTCGACCTAGCTGACAAGCTGCCACTATCTCTTCTGCTGGGATACAACAAACACTACTTTTAGGGAATAATTATCACAGCAGTTAACGCATCCAAACACAAAGAATATCAATTATCAAGGAATTACTGAATCTTCAACAGGTCATTTAAGTACTTTCTAAGAGATCTGAATGCTAGATGTTGGTTTAGCGGGTATCACTAAAGCACGTTACACTCCTGACTAGCGCGTATTCGTCATAACTTGACCGCGTCTCTGCGATATGGTATTCTTTGATTGACCACGGTGAAGTATCCCTAAAATATACTTTACATGAAAGTAAAGTTCTTTAAGACGAAGAAAAAATTTGACCTCACTGGCCTAATTTTTTAATAAAATAAATTAAAATTAGCACAAGCTCCTATGGGATAACTTTTGCGGGCATATGTTTTTTTAAGATATTGAAGAAAGTATGGGGTCGATGTACATTTTTTCTTATATGCATTACATTATTTTTTTTTCAAGAAATTAGGTAATATCAATTGCAACATACTGTGACATACCAATGTGTGGGTCATTTTTATTAAATGTTATTTGTCGTAAATGGGTGGAAATGCTAGGATAATTAAATAGGAATATGGCGTCTTAGCAACGGCGCCCAATTAAAGATAAGTCAGTCAAGATAAATAAATATTCATCTGGCATTGAAAGTGACGGCGTGGATAGTCAGATTGAAAACGATTTGGGGATTGTTTGGAAAGAGCAACGATAGTCTACTACTGCGGAAGTGTGTCTGATTTTTTGAGAAGAAAACAATAGAAAGGGGGAATCCGAGGTTTGGAGGGCTGAGCAGTAATAAGAAAACAGACATTCTGTCATATGTGGTGACGCTGTGCGGGTCGCTCGCGGATAGATAATTTGTGTAATTGGAACTTGTAATTTTTCATGAGATTGAGGAACGTTGGACTCCGAATAATTTACAGTGTGTTAGAAATATAACTTGTTATTTTTCGCGAGGGAGTTCTACTAATTATTGAACTGAGAGAATTTCGAACGTTCACATACAGTATGGACTTTAATTATTTTTACAACACGCAGAAATTAGAACTTGTGAGAAGTATATGATAGGAATCGGAAATATTCTGGAGAAGTAATTAATTTGTGGAACTTTAAAGCATTTCCGCTTGCTAGTAGAAAAGAACTGGGTATTATTTTTGCAAGTCAATCGAACTAGAACTACGAATATTTGAAGTAGTGCGGATCAGTGGCTCGGCAACGTTCGCGTGGAAGAACAGGAGAGAAGAACGCGGTACTTCGACTCTGGAATTCGCATCACCAGGGAGAAGAGAAGATGGTCCTTCGTGGCGACGTCGATCAAGAGCGCGTGAAGTATAGTGCAGTATAAAGGTTCGTACAAGGTCATGACCAAAGGACAGTCTTTCTGTTGCAATAAGCAATAAATCCTAAGTTTCTTTTTGAAAGGAAAAAAAAAAACAACAACCGATTTTCATTGGCCAATTCGAGGTAATAAGTAACTAGATAAAATATTTGTTTTCAGATTCCTCGCCAGTCTGTATGGATGGCAGATCGGGTAATCGGCTATCAATAGGCAATAGCGATTATTTCAGACGGAACCCATCGACCCAGCTAGCGGGAGAATATTTAGTTTTCTTTGAAGCAATAATAGCTAAAAATATTATCGTAACCTTTTTCCTGGCGCCCATATTAACATATATTCGGAAACTGGTTACGACGAAACGCCCAATAATTGTGAGCAGTTTGTGGGCATGTTTCAATACCTCACCGGACATTCTGAGGAGTAATTGATAAAAACTAGTGGCCCTACATTAGCATACATTTTCTAGTGGTATTTATAAACTTGCAATTTTCGACAGTCAGTGAGTTCAGCGAAAATGAAAGTGCGCCATTCTTTTAAGCATTCCTTAATTATATCTGTGGAAAACAAATTCAGGAACAAAGTTGAAGCCTTTTTGAGAAATGTTTTTTTCATGAATTGCATAAATTTAAGCTCAAATTACGCAAAACAACTTGGTTTTGTACATGATCATTTTAAAAGATGTGATTTGTTAAAAGATTTTCTTTAAATAAAAATCCCTATCTTCAATTTTGTAATTTTTAAATGTTAAAAGTTTGCAATTTTCGAAAATGCAGAGATTTTGCCGGAAATAAGAATGGGACCAATTTTTTACATCTTGTAATACAAACGAGAAGAACATTATAAAGAAATTGGAACCGTTTTGAGATAAAACTTGTTTGAAAAAAATTAAAAATTTCCTTATTATTAAATTATCCCAATAATTTTTCAGATAGTTATGACATTGTTGTTGTTTTTTTTTTTTTCAATTCCTCAGTTCCTCATTTTGTACCCCGATTCGACGCCTTTTTTCATTTTTAAGTACTGAAAAATATTTTTGTTAACATTTATGTTTAATGGTTATGGTCATGGTCGAAACATAGTACAAAATTAAGAATTGAGCAATTGAAAATAAAAAACAACAATGTCATAACTGTCTGCAAAATTATTGGGATAATTTAATAATAATACTATTGTTAGACAGTGACAACTAGGGAACGCATTTCTATGTAAATACATATTTATTAAACAAAATAATATCGATAAAAATGTGCATTATCTTTATGTTTCGCTATTTGTAGAGTTGAAAAATGCTACTTTTATTTTCCATATTTTTCCATATGTTTGGTTTTGGTACATATTTGAATAAAAGTTCATATATTTCCCATATGTCTTATAAAATCAGTCCATGTAGCAAATAAAATTTTACAGTGAAATTTATTAAATATTAAAAATGTGTCTCAAGAAAAAGAACTTAAAAATTTGCAGTAATTTCTTAACTATTAATGATTTTTTGAAAATTAGGAACAATTGTCAATGGGAAAGAAAGTCAAGTTAAGAAACTGTTAATGTTTTAATTTACGTGAAGAATTTATCCACTCTTCGTCAAAGAGGCCCTGTCTCCGGGGTCTGAGAGTCCCGCGAAATGAAGAGGCCGGAAGTAGATGAACTATTGGAGTTGTTAAATAGATGACATTGAAACGTCGATGGTCTGTGGGAAACGCCCCTCGTTTCAGTATCCACACTACCCCTTCTCCTTCCATCTGAGGCCGCCACCCGGAACACGTAAGACGTCACATAGACTTGGACATCAGAATTCAACTTTCAAAGCTTCTCATTGTCAGTTACAATCCAGTCAGAATACGTTTTGGTTCAGTTCAAATAATCTCTCTATTAAGCCAGTGTAAAATGTCAAAAATAGGACAATCAGCCTGTGAAATAACAAAAGTTCCATTTTAAAAGTTAAAGGTGTATTTTTATCAACTGACAATAAAATATTGTGTTACCATTGCACTTTTTATCATATTAAGTCCATATTTAACTCATATTTTGATAAAAATAGCTACATATATATTATTTATTTCATATATTTTTAGTCTATATAAATCTGTTCCCTGATTACAACTAAAAAATCAATTAAAATGTCCTCTCGGTATAATCCAAAATCATGCCATTGTCTGCAATTTTGCTTCGGGTGTTATCGAAAACAAGTCCTAAGTTTAAGTTTTATAATACACTTAGTCACAAACTACGTCGCGATAATTACCTTTAGATTCAACAAATACCTATTGATATTCAATGCAGAAAGAGAAAATTGCGGGAACTAAGTCACCCTAAACTACTGCCAACTTACGAAAATGAAATATCATAAGAGACACTAAATTTAATACTAAACTACGTTGTTCTAGAACTACAATTCAATATTTCCTTCGTTCACATTTGAAAGCGGCTATTTTTAATTTATAGATGTAATAAATAGTTGAGTATTTGACTGGAACAGAATCTATGAGGTTGCATCGTGGTTTCCTCAACCTTTGTATTAGTATTAAGTTAGGTTATTAAGATATATTTATTAAGCCATCAATACATGTGTGTAGTTCAATGAACTGATGTGTGTATAAAAAATCAAATGATAACAATAAAAGAAAGAAAGAAAGAAAAAATTGACTGGAGACTGTCACGAAAATCTTAACCCTGACAAGTGTAACGTATTGTACGCTCCACTCACAATGGCGCGGCCCCAAGGGATTAGACGTCAGGGGCCAGGCAGGATGTGAGAACAATGCGGTATTGGGAGAATTCCGAGATCCAGGGCAAGGGATGCCCAAAATGCCTGGCAACGCGACTAGCGCGGGCCGGGTGAAAAACCCAGGTTTCAGGTCACGTGGGTGGGAGCTATATAAGAGCGAACGCAGAGCGCGGGGGTGGGGTTTGTCGAGCTGATTGGAACCCTCGTGCGCACGCACAAAACTTGCGCCCAGGGCGGTGCGGAGCCGAGCAAGGCTCGTACGGCAACCCATGTGTTGGGACGCCGGGGTGGATATTTTCCACGGGTGACCTTTGTCACTGGAGCCACGTGCTGTGTGCATAAGGTTCGCTGAGGAGTGGCGTGGGCCACGAGTCAGATTACATTTTTAAGGATCGCTCCTGTGATCAGGGGAGTAAACGTCTACCAAGAGCTAAGAGTAACCTAAATATTTATTGTACATATTGTGAATAAACCTGTACATATTGTGAATAAACCTGTACATATTTATCATTGAAGCTCGTGTCTGTGTTATTGTGTATTCCCACGACGTCACACAAGCGCTGAAGCGTCATCGGAGTCCACGCCTTCGCAGTAGGAAGTGGAAGCGCGGAACGGCGCGACGCGGCGAGGGCAGTTCATGCACCTTCTCGTCGGCCACCAGGGGCGCTATTTTCCAATTTTATTTGCTGCCCTGTTTTTGCGTTATTGCTCTTTAATAATCGTCCGCGACACCTGTAATTTGAATCTGAAAACCGATACTCGCAGAAGTGACCCGGGAGGCGTAATGGACGGCTAATTGCTTATAGGAGGAGCGCAGATAGACCGTCATTTCAAGTGGTCTAATTTCCTTCGCCCGTTCGAACCTCGATTTCCCGACGAGTGAGAGGGCGGCGGCTTCCCCTGCCTCCCCCTCCCACTCTCTCGCCTTTCGCTGGAGGCCGAAAAGGGAATTGGAGCGCGAGGCCAGACGACGCGCAATTGTCCATCTTCCTGCTCCTATTTGGGTCAAAATTTGTCTTTTTTTTTAGCACTCCTCATTTTGCTTCTCTACCCCTTCCATTCCATTTTTCCTTTCAACTATTTGCAGTAGGTGATCAGAATTTAATGCTATATGTAATCGTAATCACGAAACAAATATAAACTAGCGGTGCTAAAGAATGGCACAGGCTTTCTCGCACTAAATAATTTTCTTATGTCCTTGGTCTGAGCTATATTTTCAGTCATGTCCCATCCTCTTGCCAGCTGCCATATATCGCCGTGAAAATTACATTTTTTTAAATTCTCATATTTTCAGTTTCGTAATGCTCCAACCGAAATATTGCTTTAAGAATATTAAGGAAGAGTAAACCACCATCCTTTATGGAAATTTTCGTTGAATAATTTGAGCCGTTCTAAAAAAATATCATTTAAGCATTACTGTAAATGCGAAATTGGAAGCTCCTTTACACACAAAACTTTTGGGTTTTCGAGAAACTTCATTAGAAGTTATAAGAAGCCTTTTTACTCACACACGCAATCATGTATACAAACCGTGGAAAATGTGCATATTAACGGCTTGAGACATATTTAAAGAAAAGAACATTTTTAAAAAAATTTTTAAAAAAAAAAAAAATTTTCTTAAACAGTGTATTTAACACTATCTTTACAAGACGTTGGAAGAACAAATTTATAGCCGGTTTTGAAAAAAGTGGCGTTTAAGCGTTTCCTAAAATACATAATTTTGAGCTCATTTTCACTAACTTTTGAGTTTTCGAGAAACTTTATAAGACATGATTCAAAGCAACGTACTCATAAATGTAATAGTCGAACAAATTGCACATAATATAAGTATTAACGATGTGTGTGAAATGTCAAAAACATTTGTATAATTTTTGAAGAAACAAACGGATAGGGCAAAATGACGTTAATATAATTTTATACAGTGCACTAGGCACTATCTCTACCAAACGTTTTAAAATTTGGTTATAATATTTTTTTAAATATTGCACATATTCACACATTTCACTCTATTCTTACAAGAAATATTTTACAAAATTTCCATTTTTGAGAATATATTGAAAAAGTGTCACGAGGAGCTTCATGTTAAAGTACTCTTAAAAATTAATGAACTTTTTCCAAATCGCAGAACTTTGAGTGATGCCAGATCGACAGGGGGTTATTCAGTTTGGGAAAAATTCTACCCATAGTTTAGGCGCTAGTGCTGTTCACGACGACAAAGGGACGGACGGACGGACGGACGGAGGTTTGGAAAACTTTGTCCAGTAATTGCAAAACGAGTATTTCCGTTGAAATTTCGAAATCGATTTTCCGTATCATTACATAACTTGCTCTATCCTATGTATATTACTCTGAATATACGTACTATACGAAAAAGTAAAATGAATACAAATAGAAATCCAAGAATTTTTTTTAAAAATAGTAATTGTGCATTTTCTACGAAAAACATAAAAGTAATACCTAAGTAAACTGCATATTTCTTATGTCAATAAGTGGATAAAATTATAGGGATTAAAATTCCAACAATCCACATTGTAATAACTTGACTACCAGTTTCTAATAAAATACCAATGAACATGCAAATAAATTAATTCCAAATATAAACTTGCATATTGATCTACATACTAGTTACAACTCGTATACATTTTTCTGCCAGATAATAGAAAATGGTAATTTATAACAATTTTTTTATATTATGTACTCTCTCCTCTCAATGACAAAAGTTTGGCATTAACTACAAAAAATTTACAACATGACAAATGGTCCTGATAATTTATTGATTGCAATTGATCCTGAGGATATATAAGAAAAATAATATAGAAGATTTAAATATACGATGTAAACGAACTGTAAAGATTTAGGAGTGGATTTTCTACGTCAACACGCAATGATCGAAAAGTAGACGACCATTTTAACTTTATTGAGACATGTTTATCAGTTATTTTCTGTATTTGCAGAGGCCATTTTGTTAGACATTCAAAAAATGTTTTCTTTTGATAACAAAGCGACGAAAATATATTTTTTGAAGTTTTCGGGGCTTAATATTTTTTATTTGCGTTTTGAAGCAAAAAAGGTAACTGAAACAACTCATTATGAGCATTCAGAAGTAGGATAATATTCATTAGAACGTAACCTTAACATCACCGTTTGGTTTGTTGTACAGTATTGTACAGTAATAAACTAATCAAGTTCTCACAAGCTGTATCTCAACATTGCAACGCGCTTGTGAAAGCGTGCTGTGTAGCTGGTTCGACTACATTGTCCATAGTGAGTTGAACGGAGCAGTTGCATTTGCTAGACTGCGTTCCGTAGATTCTTTTCAGAACGTTCCCCTCGAAATACAACAGGCGAAATGACGCAACAAATAGTGTTCGTTCATTCACACTGTCGGCGACCCCGTTTGTGCCCGATTTCCGTTTCCCGTTCTCCGTCCTCCATTCTCATCCTCATTCTCCTCCCCATCCCCTTTCCCTGTTCTTCTCTTCCCTTTCCCCATCCTCATCATCTTCCCTGTCGTTTCCTATGCTTCGTCTCCCGTGCCTCGTCTCCCGTGCCTCGCCTCCCGTGCCTCGCCTCCCGTGCCTCGCCTCCCGTGCCTCGTCTCCCGTGCCTCGTCTCCCGTGCCTCGTCTCCCGCGCCTCGTCTCCCGCGCCACGTCTCCCGCGCCACGTCTCCCATGCCTCGTCTCCCGTGCCTCGTCTCCCGTGCCTCGTCTTCCGTGCCTCGTCTTCCGTGCCTTGAATCCAGTGCCTCGTCTCCCGTGCCTCGTCTCCGTGCCTCGTCTCCTGTGCCTCGTCTCCGTGCCTCGTCTCCCGTGCCTCGTCTCCCGTGCCTGGTCTTCCGTGCCTCGTCTTCCGTGCCTCGCCTTCCGTGCCTGGTCTTCCGTGCCTGGTCTTCCGTGCCTCGTCTTCCGTGCCTCGTCTTCCGTGCCTCGTCTTCCGTGCCTTGAATCCACCTTCAATTCACCGCCGTTTCCCGACCTCGTCTTCTTTCGTCACCCCAGCTGTGCTTGGCATGTAGCTATTTCCACATCTCTCTATATCTGATCGGCCTCCACCGCCACCACAAGATGTTGGCTACCGACTGCGCGTGGTTACAAATGCGAGTACAAGCGTACACGAGTCTCTATCTGCTTTGCGTCGACTCTACGGCGCTTTACAGCGTTTCCTGCTGTCATATTTACAAACGAGTTGGCGGCGCCGAGTGTTGAAGGCGTTTATCAGCGGTTGCGTCGTCTACGCCTTAATAAACGCGACGGCCTTGGGCGTGATTGCCGATTGGCACTTTTGTTTTAAACGTGCGATGGTGAAGCAATGTATGTTTTCAAAGCGCAGGATTTATTGGTTTTAAAAACTTAAAATAGTTTTTTTCGATCCACGTTTTTAAGGTTTCATAGACTTACGGGCTGGCCTGAGATCAGCCATGAGGAAGACCACGACAATATGGTCGTAACATCGGCGTAACAGCCTTTTGGCGTGATCCGGAGAGCCAAGGTCACGTACTAGACTCTGACCACGGAAACCTTCACTTCACGAAGATTTCTTTCTTTCAATTTTTCTTCATTGCTCTTCTGTATAATGTAATTACCACACCAGCATTGAACTATTTAATTTAACTTCTGAACTTTAATGTTATCTGAATTTGGAATGAATCACATGAACCTGAAAACCAACGTTTTTTAATCACAATATTGATTTTAACAAGTTAATTCTGATAATTAGCTATTTATTGCTAATTAAAATATAGGTATTATTAAGTTGGATTTATAAAAAAAATACTTAACAATATGACTGTAAACAAATAAAATCAGTTTAATCACAGAACATGTTAAATTTGATTTCCGAAATGTTCCCTCCTTACTGTTCAAGTTGCTTCCCGAAGAAAAGGAGCATTATACTGTACATACGTAAAACTAATTTAGACTTTTTCAAAGAAAAAGTTTAGAGTTTTTCCGAGGGTAAATAGCCTTTAATTTAGTATTTGAACTTCATTAGATTTCATTAAAATTATATGTTTATTCGTGTATGTACATATTACATCTGCATCACACAACAAAATATTAATTATTGTTGCACCTACTTTCATCTCACTTTGTGCTGTTGTGCTCACATAACTGGAAGCAAACTTCTCAAACGTGTGACCTCATCCAGATCCTGTTTATGTCGGATAATCCATATTATGTTTTGTAGGTTGTTATCGTCGCCGCGTCGCTCGATTCGACAGGTGCCACCCGGAAGGCCCGTGGCCTTGCCCCTTCGCCCACCCCTACCCCCACCCCCACCCCTACCACTCCTCGTCTCCACCCCCGCGCCCTGCTCTGCGGCTCGCTAGCGGTAACTTATGTCATTCCGAAGTTTTCCTAACCACGTGTCCCATATTTCATCATCTTCCTTAAAGCTGTATAACTCTTCTTAGCCTTTATATACCTTCCCTCGCGCGTGGAGCAGTCTCCGAACATGACCGACTTCAGCCGAAGTTAACAACAACAGAGAGCGAGGACGGCGCCAGCGGAAGAGCCGCTCTCGGGGAAAAAGAGAGCGCGCGAGGGCGGAGAGGACGACGAAGGAGGCGGAGCGCCGGCGCCGGGAACAATACGAAGAGAGCGCGCGGAGACGGAGATGAGAGAGAATAAAAATAATAAAAAACAGACAACACACTCGAAACACCACCCTCCTATCCTCAGATTGACTTTCACGTTACTATGGTAACAAACGGATCCTAGATGTTGGTCGAGACTTCCGGGGCGATCAATGCCGTCGGGCGCCGAGGAGGGCGGCGGCTTACAGACGGAGAGCGCTGCGCCGCGCCGCTACGGCCGAAGCCGTCACCGCACCCGCCGTCGCCTGTCACCCTTGCGCACAGCCCGCACGGCTCTCGACTACCCTCACCGCCCTCAAACGCCCGCGCCGCCCTCGCCGCCCTCGCCGCCCTCGCCGCCCTCGCCGCCCTCGCCGCCCTCGCCGCCCTCGCCGCCCTCGCCGCCCTCGCCGCCCTCGCCGCCCCGCCCTCGCCGCCCTCGCCGCCCTCGCCGCCCTCGCCGCCCTCGCCGCCCTCGCCGCCCTCGCCGCCCTCGCCGCCCTCGCCGCCCTCCGCCGCCCTCGCCGCCTCGCCGCCCTCGCCGCCCTCGCCGCCCTCGCCGCCCTCGCCGCCCTCGCCGCCTCGCCGCCCTTGTGCACAGTGCCCCGGCTCTTGTCTAACCTCACCGTCTTAAGCGCCCTCACGACCTTCAATGCCGTCTGAACTCCTGCGCCACCCGTTACATTTGTATCCTCTTCTTTTTAAAGTGCTGCGTTCTTCTGTCTCAGTCGTGTTTACTGACATTACCGTACTCACTGTTCTCACTACGTTTCCCAACTTCCTTTTTCCCCTCCTTTTCTGCATTAATTTCTCAGCACTCTTAACGCGCAGTCTTCAGTGTCCTCGAAGTAATCTCTTTCAACATCTCGCTTCACGCAACGTCACCATTTTCTATCACATTGTTCCTACAATATCGTCCGTCATTGTCCTCACCGAACGTCACCACTCTTCCTATATTTTTCGTTCTCTCTACCCGTACTTCCTTAACTACTTTCTCATACTTCTTTCACTTGTCCACTTCTTTTACACTGATTCTGCAAAGATCGTCACTATCACCGCCAACATCATTACAATCGGTCTTCACCATGATCATATCTCTCCTTCTCACGTGCAGGATCTCCGAAAACTTAGTAGTTCTCCGCCAATTTTCTCCTTTCTTCAAATACTTTGCCCTACTCGCAGCACTCTGCCACCTGTCGTGTGCTCTGCCTTCGCTACCAGCTCCCCTCCTTCGCCCCTGCGGCGCAGAGCATTCTGGAGCGAGGCCGAGGCCGGGGGTGGCGGAGGCGGTGGCTCTGCGGTGGCTGGGGGAGCGCGGTAGCGGAGACGGTGCGGGGATGAAGTGCCTAGACGCGGAGCGGCGCGGCCACGGTTTGGGCGAGCGAGACGCCGCCGCCGCCGCCGCCACATCCGCCCCAACCCCGCCAACTGAATAGCGCCCTCCGCCCCTCCCGCCGTCTCCGCTTACCTCCCTTTACCAACCCCGGCCCCGCACCAGCTCCCGCTTTCGCTTCTGTTACCACTCCCGCCCCGCCCGCCCCTCCCCCCCCCTCCCCCTCGCCCGGCCCCCCCGCCCCCCGCCCCCCCCCCCCGGCCCCCCCCCCCCCCCTTTTCCTTCTCCACCGATATTGCCTCTATTGGTATTGCTATCACCACCACTACTACCGCTGCCCCCACTCCACCACCGATATCACCGCGTCCATCGGGTCTGCCGCCACTTCCACCACCGCCGCCTCCAGCATCATTACCGCCGCCGCGGCCCGAGGAGGCTGCGGCCGGAGTGAATGGGGTGGCGGCGAGAGGGCGCGCGCGCCGCCGGGCGAGACGGAGGCGGAGCGGGGTTGGAGCGCCGGGGGCGACAAGGGTCGCCGGCGCTGCCGAGACCGGCAAGGGCGGAAGGGAGGGTGCCGCACGAAGCGCGGAAGGGGCGCGCGGCTCTGGGGATCGACTGCGAAGGCAGCCGGGGCGGGGGCCCGCCGCCCGCCGGCCCGAGGGGAGAGAGGGGAGATGCGCGCACAAAGGAACGGGCAAGAGCGCTGAAGAGGGAGCGAGCGAGCGAGTGCTCCCTGCTCACATTATCGCTTAACTTATCAATCATCGAGGCCGCCCTCCGCTCACCCCGCCCCGCCCCCCAACCACCCCCCTCCACCCTCGCTCCGTCTCGCTTCTCTTCCCTCGTCTCGCCGCGCTCGCGTACTTCTTTCCCCCTCGTCGCCTCCACAGCCGCCGTCGCACCCTCCACTCCACCCGGCTCGGTCCCTGCCACCCCGCGCTCCGCTCCGCGATCTGCTCACTTTGCGGGGAGACTGGAACTCAAAACTGTCGCAACAATTCAATCTCCTCTCGGGCTCTCGACGCCCGCCAACCATTTACAGGAGTTTTGTGCCGCCGAGTACAAAGCGTATCAGGCACTCGTGATTGGTTCGCCGGCGTAGGGAGGTTGGCTGCTGAAGTGTAGTGCTGTAAGAGACGAGAAGGCGAGTACTTTGTGAATGTAACCGAACGGGGCGGAGGAGGAAAGCGTATTGTGAACCGAGTGGGAAATAAGAAGGGGAAGAGTATTTGTAGTAATGTTGAAGTTGAGCTTTTTTGGGGTGTAATTGGGTATGCAAATTTAATAGCAGTTTAGTGAATATATGTTTCACGTAAAACGTTAATCCTAATGGCGTATTTTGTGGACAATTGAAATTAAACTTTTCCAATAATTTTGAAACTCTCCTCTGTTCATACAGTGCCCTCCCACAAATGTTTACAATTTAGTTAATAATACAATTTTTTGAATTGATTGAAATCCTATTTCAGCCAAGAGCAAAATTTGTCACCAGATTGACAAACCCGTGTTATATCACACATCTTTTAAAAATTGGTCTAGAAAAGTTACTTTAAAAGATTCAACCATTATCTTGTTTACCATTGTTTGAGTTCGTTTTCCCACAACTGACATGTCTGGTGTCTACAAATACTGAATTATTTTTGATCCTCTTAGAAATTAAATGTATAATTTTACCTTTAAAGAATGAACCGTGATTTTTAATCGTATTAAATACCTAACATATCTAATATATTCTATGCGAAAATGTGCGTTTATATTGTTCCTTTAGTCACAGTGCAAACGACGTAAGGGCAATTTGTTCTCCGCTGTGGAGTCCTATTGTAAAGAGAACAGAGAGCAACTGTTTCGAGCAACAACTTGCACTTCTCGGGAGCTTCTCCGAAGGCGTCTGCGTTGGCGTCAGCTGGGCCAGTCCTCCCCCGCTCTCCGCTCAGCCAGAAGGACGGGGACAGCGGCCGGGGAAGCAGCAAGCACGATGCGGAGGTGTGTGTTTACAAGGTTAAGGGAAGACGGTGGTTACGCGTTGAGGGTAGTGTGACAGACGATGGGAAAAGGTAACACGCTGGACGCGGTACTACGAAATCACGGTGCAAGTAACGAAAACTAAAGGCGAGCCACAGGCGAAAATAGCGGTAATGGTTGAGGGAGAAGACGTGTTCTATCATGAGAAGGCGATGGTAACGTGGAAAATACTAGACTAATTCCAGGAAAATGTGGAAAGTCATACAACGCCACCGAGTCACTGAACTCAAGAAAGACGCCTACGTTATAGTGTTAGCAGCTGGGGGTGGGAGTGGAGACAAATATTTTTCGAAGTACCTGTGTTTGTAGATAGCGAGAACGAATGGGATGGTGGACTTTGGGGTTGACGAACAAATAGATGAACGCAAAATGGCAACTAAATGAACGAGCCATCGGAGGCGCGAAGAACTTTCGGTGCGAATAGTAACTTCGGGAACCGGTACGAGATCTGGACCGTCGAAAATAAATTTGCTTTTTACTAGAAATTTGAAATGTGGCAGGTATTTCAGAGACCATCGTTGGGGGGGGGGGGCGTAGATACAGACACTGCCGAATTCCTTCCCACCAACAATTCCACCAGTTTATACCCAGTTGCCAGGGGAATTCTAACTGTGCGAAGTCTGTGATAGGCACCCACCAATCTACCGAATCCGATATTCATTACTGGAAAATCACCGACATGTATTTAAATATCATCTGAGATCATCACTTAATGAATCGTGGAAACTCTGAACAACCCAATCCAATGAGAATTACATATATCAGAATTCAACAAGCCAGAAAAACAACTGGCAAACGATTTCTTCAACAGGTTACCTAACTCTCTCTCTCCTCTACAATTTTCAACTTAATTAGCATCAACAACAGCTCCCGCACTATATCTAGAATCCCAAAGGCCGATCCAAACACCAATAATCTCGTAGACATCTCCTTCTCGCCGAACCACTCTCCAACAACATCCCTTCCTAGAACTACGTTCAGAATTTAATTACACCCTAACAATGTAAATATACATAATTTAACACACTCAAAAAAGTAAATTAATCTTGATATAGCGATAGCCATTTTTTATACATTTTGTATAATAATTTACTCTTTGATCCTCGAAAACAATTTTTTTCGAATCAGAAGCAATACATTTTTTTAAACTGTTGCCATTTCTCCTCAACTCTTGTACGCTGCCTGGCGGTGCTACTGAGTGAGAAGATATTAAATTGCAGCAACAGCTCAGGTTGCTCTCTATTTGTATGGAGTCAAGCCACAGAATGCACAGTGGCGAGTCCCTAGAGACAGAGACTAGCGCAACCGCTGCCATCTTTCACCAGTTGGACCCCTTACGCAGCATTCAGGAGTTGAAGAGAAATAATAGTAATTGAAAGCATTAAGGAGATGTAGGATATTAATATAGTGTTTGCATAGATTGTTTCCATCGCATAAGTACGGCACACGTCGAACTCCTTCGAAAACCTGAAACGGCACCGCAAAGGAGTGCGCTACTCTCCGAATGTAGGGTCTTACGGTGGCAACGTGACAGCGCGGCGGGGGCTCACCGCGGCGTCGCGAAGGGGCGAGGAGAGCTTCTCGAGGGGCCATGGGGGGGCGGGGGGGGAGCGATGCGGGCGGTGCGGCGCCAGGCGGCGACCGGAGGCCACCCCCCTCCCCGGGCGGTCCTATCGCCGCCCGCATCTCCGCCGCCCCGCTGCGGATGATCCTGTATTGTTGTTCCAGATAAAAAGCGTCTTCCTTCCGGCCGTCCCCATTCATGGCCTTCCATTCACGCGCGCCGCCTCGCCTCGCCTCCGCCGCGCCCGCGTCGGCCTCCTTCCACGCGGCAGACGCCTTTTGTTGCGTCGCCACGCAGCCACCGTCACCGTCACTACTGCCGCCGCCACTGCCACAACCACCGCCTCCAACACCGCCGCCACCATCCAATCCCCCGCCACCGCCACCACACTTCACCGCCATCACTTTACCAGCAACACTTCACCACAGCACTACCCCCTTTTCCCCCACATTCCCCCACTTCGCTTCACCGCTAATCCCACTCCTACTCTACGCCACCGCCACCGTTGGTCCATCTATTTCCCCGACTACGTCACTCCCTCTGCGTCCGCTACCTCTTCGTCGATGCTCCTTGCCGCCTTGACCCCGTGTCGCTCCGTGTCGACATCTTTCCAACGGCGCAGACGCAGCTTCCGTTTCATTGTGTTGTGAGGTTTCTCTGATTTCGTGATCTGGCCATGACTGGGGCAATTGTTCTGTTCGTGTATGCCAGAGAGAGTCGGTTGCAAATGGTTGCGAGCTTCACTTGGTACTGATGTTTCTGATAATGAAAATTGTGACTGGGCTTGTTTGATGTGTGCGGAGTGGTCTATGCACCGATCAAAACTTGGGGTGAATTTCCGATTTTGATTACTGCAAATAACATTTTTTAGATTTTTGGTAAAAATGTTTTTGTCTTGGGGTGTGTTACCAAAAAAACATTTTCCTTTCTTTTAAAATCTTCGGCACTTTATATTTTCTATATATTTTTCTTGAATGCTGTGAGATTGGTTTTGCTAGTTTGAGAAGCGATTTTTTCTCCGAGTTTTGTGATTTTTTTATAGGAGTCAATTACCCCCATATTAGTGTTTTTACCAGCGTAAGCTCTTATGTCTTATAATATTAACTCATTTATGAACTCCTACGCGAACTCAAACATAAGGATAGTTTCATTCGAGATTGTATCCGAAAACACTACTACAACAGTTATCATGTAGTCATGTAACGCGTGTCGTATGCGACATGTCATGTGATCACGACGGATAAAATTTATCTCAATTCTTAATTTTGACGTTAGTATGTGGTGAACTCCATAAATTCCATGATACAATCTCATATTGGCGGCAGCTACAGTAAAACAAACGCAAATCAAAGAAAATGTGGCATTATGGGAAATAAAAATTAGCAGCGCAGACTACCGGCTCTATTCCGAGTTCCCATATTTAGTCTAAGAGTACAGAAACGTAGTCCAAGACCGATCGTTGTGCGAAGCACTTTGAATCCTCAAAAGGTGCAGAACACGTGAATGCCTCACTTGCCCCGTATCGGTTTACAATACCCCGCGCAAAAAACTACATATTGTTGCCTCCCTGCCACGGAGAGTCCAACGACGTCTGCCGGATCTCGGAGAGGAGATCAGCCGTTAGTCAGTCGCCGCTGGCCGCAGTAGGTCGCGCACGTAGCAGCACGCCCTCTCACAGAAGGTGACTCACACGAGCACTTCGACTCTGGCCCACTTCCGGTGCGGCGATTCAGGTCAGGACCAATTGGGCGCCCCACCCGCGCCTCACCTCGCCGCGCCGGGCTGCGCCGGGCCGCCCCGCGTCGCGTCCTGTCCCAGGCTCACGGAATTTTTTCATCTACAGCCCCTTTTCAGAAGGAAAAAAATGTTTCCTAGACGGCAGCCGACAGGAAGTCCTTAAATCAATCTACCCACAGCTCAGAGAATATATAAGAATGCATTACTCGTGGGAAGTAGTTTACAATATACAGGTGAGTCATTTCGGGTGGTAAACCCACCAGCGTATTCCTCGTAATATTAGCAATTAATAATGTCTCTACTGTGTTGATCTTAGAAGCATATAGTTTTAGTATGTGTTTTTAGTAATTTTCCGATTTCGTTGTAGCCTGTACATCGCCGCAACCTGACCGCGTTTCCAAGTCACGAAAAGTCGTAAGCTTCCAAGTCGTAAAGCTTTAAGGTCGCGTGTATCATTTTGATCAGTGAGTGCATTTGAAGTCTGACGTCCAATTGGCACGATGAAGTTCTGACAGTCTAAAAATTGGGTGCTATACGCAAGGTTCTCGTAATTTGCACCCCAATTGCGTGAAAGCACAGTTTTACTTTTTTTCGTTTATATCTGAAAAAAAAACTTGTCAACATACAGCAGGAATAAACACGAAGAATGGTGATTTCAAGAACATTAGAAGTCCTGGTCTTGTAATTATCTTATATCTTACAGCAAATGAATTGATTAGCATTAAACACGGAGGTGAATTGTTCAGTTGGGTATTTTTTGCTTCACTTGATGGTGTCAAATCAACTACAATATCACGAAGAAAATAAAGAAAATGCTAAAAATAGGGACTTGAGCACTTTTTAAAATCAATTGCACGTGAGTGATTGACATCTCCCTAGTTGACTCGTGAATCAAACAACTGAGACCGACATTTCGTCGCCTCTTGACCGGAGCTATGCTAAATTCATGGTCAGTGTACCGCAGTCATTTCTGACGTCGATTGTTTTAGCTAAGGCGGTGAAATTTCCTTTGCAACCTGGACCGTAAATTCAGCGATGCTCTCTCTTACCACCTGCTTCTAACGTTGCCCTGCCTCTGCTACTTAAAGCATGGAGGAGAGAAGAACCTCTTTTCTCTATGCTTAAACCTTCGTAAAATAAAAAAAAATAACAATAAAAAAACATGCTTCCTAGCCTGCTATAAGTTTGTGTGTTTGCCTGTTAGAATCACTCTTTTCTTATGTATATGTTTATGTGTCTGCGTTCTGCAACCATAAAAAGCAGATGAAGTTGCAGAAACTTCTTGTGGCGAAGGGTAATTTTTCAGAAGCAGCAAGTTGCAATTGAATATGATTGCGAAAACCGCAATTTCTTTAGATGCGATCATTTATTTTGAATCACAAGTTATTTTTGATTAATTCTGATGCATGTCTGTTCTTAAATTGTTTAAATCTGTTTGGACCCATTCCATCATTACACACATTTTAATTATTACTTAAAATGTGAAAATATCTTCATACTGAACTCAGGTTTCAAACAGCTCGGCCGTGAGCTATGTGTTACATCTTGTAAGACAACTATGCCAAGACAGTAGCAAACCATTATAGTATTGAAAAGAATTTATTAACAAAAATACTCAGACCTGATCAATTAAATTGAACAGTATACCAATTAGGCAAATTAATTTTACATAGATTTCGAGATTTGGCGTGTTTCAGGACACGTTTGCAATTGGGGAGTGTTCAGAAGAACCAAACCTGGAATAATACAACACCAGGTCCAGAAAGTTCTCTTTTTCGGTTTCATAACTCGTAGCCCCTTATCAAACACGATAAACGGTGGGTTTTAAGATCCCACCGTTTTAGTTATGGAAGTTCAAGGGGGTTGCACCGTAACGTATATTCCAAGTTCCATCATTGCACATCTGCACTATCTCTTCCTTCGGGGGGGGAAAAAAAAATTGTCATTTTTATAAACAGAATTAACATCACCATCGCTAACGACGTTATCTGAATTTCAATCCCATTTGTACATAGTTACAGGGAACATTGTGAGCATGAGATTCATTTTCCCGAACTTAACATTGTGGTAGTGATCGTGATCCTGAATCATCATTGCGATTAGTCATTTTTGTTGTTGCCTTTGTTACACACACAACTCTCATTCTAAATTTTCTCTCCAAATGATAGTAAAACTTGAAAAAATTCTACGGATTATTTGCCGGAAACAACTTCGTTTTAAAATCTCATAACGGTAAAGCGACCATAAAGAAAATATTTACCGCAGTTCGAAAAGTAAATTACACACAGAAACGAAATTTTCAAAACGCCATATCTCACATTGCTTGTTTTTCTTTCACTGTGAACTCGATCGGGAAGTCGAACAAACAAAAAACTGCCGGTGGGTCTGCGTCAAGTATTTCGCGGGAAAGGGGAAGGTGATAGGCGGTCTCAGGGGTATAGTCGGAGTGATAGGGGGGTGTGATAGCGGGGGTGATAGGGGGGATAGCGAGGCTGGTGGTAGCGGGGGGTATTGGTGGTGATGGTAGCGAGGAGGTGATAACGGAGGGTGGTGGTGGGGATGATAGCGGAGGCGGGTAGCGGGAAGTGGTACAGGGTGGTGGTAGAGGGTGATGATAGTGGTGGTAGCGGTGATGGTACCGGAATTGGTGGGGGGTGGTAGTGGGAGAGGGGGAGTGGGGTGCCCGTTGGGGGGGCGGGGCGGAAGGAAGGAGAAGTGCAGGAAGGCCAAGGGGGGGCGGGCCAGGGGAAGCGGGGTTGCGAGGGCGGAAGCGGGAGCGGGGGCGGTATCTGTGGCACGATGTCCATCATCCGCAGAGCGCGGAGGCCGTATTTCTTTCGAATCGACCCATCGCTCCTTCAGGCGGTCCGTAATGGCGACGCCGTCGAGCACCGATGAGGGGCAGTAAATTGCGCGAGACTCCTGGGCGACCCCCGAGCGCCCACGCCAACGAGCCGCCCTGGCGCTAATGCCCCGCACTGGCGGGATCTCCTCGCCTCAGGGAGGACGAATTTCCAATGCTCTCAGAGAAAAAATGGAGCTGGGGGAAAACAAGATTATCGTTCAATTGCAAGTGCTAAACAGCAATATTTTTGAAAAATTAATACTGCAGAACCTCTTTCTGTGGTGGTCCTAGGGGTCAAATCCCGACTGGGGTTGGATTTTCGACACTGGTTAGATAACGAGCTCGAATTCAATTACTGTCTGGAGGAGAATTCTAGCGGTCGGCTGCTCTGATCGGTAGTTTTGCGTGATTTCACCGATCAACACCCATCAACAATTATGTGATTTGCCAGATCACACAATTTGCGTGATTGGTTTACTGTTCAATTTAATTACCGGGAGCGGTAGCTCAGTGCATCAACTGATGTCACTGCAGCGCCTCTGACCGGGAGGTCCTAGGTTCGAGTCCTGATGGTGGCAGGATTTTCGACACTAGCTTTTCAGCTAGGTCGAATTCAGTAGCTGTCTGGAGGAGAATTCTAGCGGCCGGCTGCTCTGATCGGTAGTTTTCCGTGATTTACCGATCAACACCAGGCGAAGCCGAAGTGTCGAAGCAGCCCTACAAACGGGTCATGGACCGCGCGCGCTATTTCCTTTCTCTTCCTTGTCCTATCCTCACTACCACACACATCGACTGACCAGTCAGGAGCTAAGAGTTTGTCACATTGTCCCGCTGGTGAGAAATGCCTGCTTTAAGGAAACTTCGGAAGCCGACGGGTAGGTCGTGCCGGGTCTCACCATCCAGCGAGGGAAGATCACCGCTATCTCTCCAGATAAAAACAGGCACTTTACTTACGGGACTAATGACTTTGGGAGTTGACGCACCCGCAATCACTAATCAATCAATCAACCAATCAATTGAAGAACATGTTTCCTGTAAGGCGACATGCTGGCTGCCAACGTCAAGCAGTTCGAGAGTCTTGGACTTTTAGGCTCCAGAACCACAGCTCATTATTATCTTTGTATTTGACTGTTGTAATTGCAACTTTACCAGTTCAATATTTCGAATATTAGCTTCAGTAATGTGTGTACTGGAATGTTAGGTTGGCATTTGGTAGCAATGTGTTTGAAATGTTCAGTACTTGGTGAAACAATAATAAAAGTGGTTAAATTACGAAACAAAAAACTGAACTTATATGAAATATTGAAGTTACATAGTGATGTGGCTAGGGTACTCAGGCACACACATTTGTCAGTTCCATTGGAACGTAAAGAAGACGCTCATGTAAAAAAAATCTGTTGCTAAATATACTAATAAAATTAAACTGAAACCTGATTTCCAATTGTAAAATTTTCCAATCTGAATTTACATTTTATATCGCTAGTAATGAATTCTCCATCACGCACGTGTCGTCTCTGGGAATTTAAAATATTTTGCATATTTCCAGAATTGAGGCACTAATAATAGAACGTAGACCTCAATTAGCGCGTGTTCCAGTTGTATCTACCGCGAATAAGAGCGAATTAGAGCGTTTCGGAATATTACCGGAAAATATTTATTTATTCCACATCTAACTGGTTCCTAGAAAACACGACAGAGTGGCATTAACATCCACTAAATCAAGTGGGAACGCTACACTAATGATCTTGTATTATTAATATATCATTTTCACATTAATATGTTTATTTTTTCTCACTTCAGTATATTTCATGATTGTATTTCAATTTTAATACATACGAAGGTAACTCTAAGAATTATGGAGAATTATTAAATTGCTAATAAACTAAATGAACTGTCAAAAATAACGTGCAAAGTATTCTTAGAATCACGTTTTGTGGAAATCCAAAGATATCCTTTATTGTTTAGCAGGAAAAAAGTGGTAATGATGATAATAAACTATTTTCAATATGAAATGGTGCAGAATATTTCTTACCCCTTTGCATCTACCTTGAAAGAATAATTGTTTTTGAAGCTACTTGAATTGGCGTATTTATTGCTCCATTTCAGATTTACGTTTATGAAGAAAAACGTATGTGACGTAGAAACGCAATAAGTAGGCGTGTTATTGGGATTTACAATCTAAATATCTGTTCTTTTACTGTAATAACAAAATTGAATTTTGAGTAAAGGTTTCCACGAGCGTTTTTACGAAATTTGATAACGGAAATAAATATTTTTGGAATAGAAACTATTTGCATGAACAACTGATTTTCACGTGCATCTTTTCATTGCCATGTGAAGGTATCGACTACTACTCAGAACATGAATGTCTTCTGAAACTGTACTGTCTTATGAAACAGTACTGTCTTATGAAACAGTACTGTCTTATGAAACAGTACTGTCTTATGAAACAGTACTGTCTTATGAAACAGTACTGTCTTATGAAACAGTACTGTCTTATGAAACTACTGTCTTATGAAACTACTGTCTTATGAAACAGTACTAGTCGAAATAATTAAATTCCCCACCAACACCTCTCGGAGAGTAAGGAAACGTGCGCAGAGAGTGGAGTTATATTCATGTCCCCTCCAAAAAAGGAAAGCGCTATTTCTGCATTTGAGTAATGGCTCCAGGGAAAACGGACGAAAAACATTTCCAAAATGAGGGTTATTGACCCAGAAATTACTACTAGTTACAAATATGCTTAGTTGTTCAGAATATACAGTACAAATGGGAACTAATACATTCACATTATTGTTAAAATAATTATTATTTTCATTTAGATACTCTATATGAAGCAGCTAATTGTACAGAAACACATTTCATTTGTATTGAAATATACGAGTGGAGTTTAATCGATTAGCGAAAAAGGTGATTAATTGCATCTGACAAAGTGTTATAAAAATAATATACCTAACTAATTTTATCTTTCGTAACAATTTTGGAGGAGGTCGTTGAGATTATATAATTTCTCTTTTAAAAGAAATAGAGCTAATACATTTGTTCTCCCTAGAGTCTGACTTTTTAAAGTACCACTGAAGAAAGTATAGCTCAGAAACGCAATACATTTGAAAATGGGTCCACCGCCCTACCTTCTATTACTTTACCTCTCTCGCTTCTTTTTTACTTCTCTCCTCCAAGAAGCCTCTGTTAAAAAAATACTATGGGGAGCTGACGTCATGCGTACTGTACTCGGAGCCCACGACAGCACTACTAGTGTCCAGATGTTTCCTCTCTGAGCTACTGGTGCCTTGCACTCCGATTAAAACGGAAGCTTGTGCAACGTCACAAGCTCGCATGTGAGGGGATACTGTCATTGAATAACGAGCTTCGATATGACTTGTATTTGGTGTTGAAGCTCCTATTTGAATGATAATTATCTCTTTTCAGCTGGTGTCCTTGAAAGAACTTCGTGGTTTAATCGCAGTATAGATTGCGACATCAGCGGAGTTAATCGCGCGACTGAGTGGGCGCCAGAGGCCAAGTTGGAACTGGCCTCACAAGCAATGATACTTCTTTGGCAATCTTTGTGGAAGCAGGAGGACATGAACACATCTTTCGCATCCTTGCAACGAGACTATTTGTTTAAGCAAGGAAAGCCATGCGAGAAAAACGGAGTATAGGACAGTCAGAAAGATTGTTATGAAAGCTCAGCATATTAGAATGAAGGCCTGGCCTTCCTTGTCTACTCTGAAAAACTGGCCATGGAGCAATGTGTTTGATGAGTTCGTCTGAGAAGATGCAAGCCGCAAGTGTACGCGTGGCTGGACGGCGGATAAATTAATCGTTCTTAACGCGCTTACTTAAGGGATTTACACAAGGCAAGGCGCTAACTTCTAGAGAGCGCGTGTGCACTTCTAAATGCCACGTCACAAACCACTGCATAAGATTTACTGCGCGACGCCGTCTCCAGTTCATAAATCCATCAGAAGCAGCCACTCGCAAGGCGATTCCCTGCTGGGACGACTTTGAGCTTAGTCGATGCAAACATTTTTTTTTATTTTGAAGGTGAAATGCTTATTCCCGGAATTCATGTTTTTATCGAAGAAAATAATCGCCCTGAAGTGGTAAACGTCATTTAAATGCCGTGTATCTCACTGCGTACGTCCACTCCGACACGAATGTTGCAGACTAAATGAGCAATAATGAAAGAAATTGATCCTGATCAGACATTAGGATCGTACGAGGCGGTCGGGAAAGTAGGTTGATTGAAAGGATTGATTGATTATGCATGTTTCCGGGCGCATCAACTGCTTCGGTCATTAGTCTCGTTAGTGTAGTGCATTTTTTTTCTCGGGAGATGGCAGTGATCTTCCCCCACTGGATGGCGAGATCCGGCGCCGACCTACCGTCGGCTAGTAGGGTTTCGTCCTAACCAGGACTCTCCCACCAGCGGGGCACCGACCCAGCCGGGACAATCTCTAAGCTCCCGACTGGTCTCCCGGGATATGTGGTAGTGTAGTGCATGTTAGTGTAAGTGTGTGTGTGCAAGGGGAGAGGATAGGACAAGGAATGGGAAGGACAGATCGCGCGCGGTCTGTGGCCCGTTTGGTAGTGTACTGCTCCGGCATTCGCCTGGTGTTGATCGGAGAAACCACGGAAAACTACCGATAAGAGCAGCCGGCCGCTAGAATTCTCCTCCAGACAGCGACTGAATTCGACCTACCTGAAAAGCTAGTATCGAAAATCCTGCCGCCGTCAGCACTCGCACCTATGACCTCCCGGTCAGAGGCGCTGCAGTGACATCAGTTGATGCACTGAGCTACCGCTCCTGGTAAAATAAATTATAACGGCTAATAAATTCAGATTGTGTTTATTAGATATTTACACTGTTCAATACAACTCATTTAGTGATACAATGGTAGTTTTGGACATAATCGTCGGAATTGCTCAAATAGGGTTTAAGATTCGATATTCGCTTCTGAATACCACAATCAACGAATTCTACTGCCTGTTGCACATTTCGATTTCATTCGTGATCTCTTCAGTGTCGTGGGAGTATTGTCCAGATGTTTCGTCAGGTGTAGCAGCAAGTGAAAATCGCCCGTCGCACGGCACGAGGCGTATCACATTTGTCAAAAAATGTATCAAGCTCTTCTAAAAAGTGTCCATCATTCGTCATGGAAATCGGTCCTATTTGCAGAGAATTCAGAACACTACTTTCTTACGCGTTGTCAGCTCTATGTGATCGAATAAACTTAGACAAATGCTTTAAGGATATCAGCTGAACACTTACCCTATTATAGGAGTTGTGTGACGAAGCGTAATTCTTATTTGGCGGGATTGTAAAGTGGCGCAATGATTGAAACATGTGTTTCTCGAACTAGATTCCACGAAGCAATCAAGAGCATCAACCAGAGGGAAGTACTAGAACGACAGTAAGCCTACTTATGCACTAGGCTATAACTTTTGTGCCCGTGAATGTAGGGTGTGTAATCTCGTATTTTGCGAACACTCTCGGCTCAAAAATGAAATGAAGATTCGCATTTAATTGATATTGAAATTGTTCAAAAATCGAGATGGTATTTTCTTGTGACTTTGGGTCCGCATTCTTTATGTTCCGGTATTGATAATGGAAGTAATACAGCCCTAGGGTTTCGGTTTCTTGCCATCACTGGTTTAAATTCGTGAATCGTAGCACATGCAGGACGCAGGGCGCAGATAAACGGACCTGTTAATAGTTTCAGAAAAAAAGTTTACATATATATTTTTATTTTTGATTAAGGCAGTAAACATACAGTTAGTGATTGGCAATGATTACCTGCCAGCCAAAACTTTTATACATTTTTAGCTAAGATATTCGTCTAAAAAAGTTCATTTTGTAGGTGCTTTTGAACATGGTCCTTAATACATGGGCATTCTGAGTGATTCTTCATTACAAGGCGACGATATGACAAAAAATGAATTGAAATAAATATAAAATGAAAGTTGTTGTTATTATTGTTGTTGTTATTATTATTGTTATTATTATTATTATTATTACATTTCACTACTTTTTTATTGTTTAAATGTAATATATTTATTGCTAGCAGTGATGTTTATAATATAAGACTCAAAATTAGAAGAATTTGAGGGGGAATTCTCCGGAAATTTTGCCATAGGCCTCAAGAGTGCAGAGGTTGCAAAACTTCAAAGTATTAATATCGAAATCAAAAGAGTAAAACTGTATAGACTTCCGAAAGTAGTATCGAAAGAAAATTATCTATAGACTCGTATTTACTGCAGGAGGTAATCCGGTCCAGGTGTCGGATTGGAAAACGATCCTTCGGTTTCTTGAGTTTCTCAATAGTACCCTAGTTAATAACGTAGAAGGGGCTTGGGTAGGCCCCTGGGGATTCCGGTTTCGATATTGCAGAGGACCCTTGACCCCGAGGAAAAGAAGGTTCACTGACATTCAGATATCATTTATTTAAATAAAAACAATAAAAAATGTATTTAGCGTATGGGTGAGACAATCATCTGCGCACGCTTTCTGGAGTTTCAGAATCCTTTCTCAACAATTTAACTATTAATAGTTAAAGGATGAAAGAAAGGTTTTTTGAAAAATTATTGTTATTATTATTATTGTTATTATTTTGTTGTTATCATTATTATTATTATTATAACGCCTTTGAGACGGTTCATGAGCAGCGTACTAGCTTCCCGTGCTGTTGTCCCGGGTTCGATTCCCGGTCGAGGCAAAAATAGAGTTGTAGCATTCCTTTAAAATCGTCCCAGTTTCTGTAGCTGTTCGACGAAGAAACGCTCAAGCAGGCGGATATTGCCAGGTATGGCGAAGAGGATAGGTCATGTTCGCCTCATGTCGCTCTTACCCCCCAGCATTGGAATTTAACTAGGCCCAGGCATGGGGGACACATGGTAGACTGGTAGCTGGCCGGCGAAGCCTGACAACCGACCCAATGACGCCAAATACATATTTTATTATTATTATTATTATTATTATTATTATTATTATTATTATTATTATTATTATTATTATCATTATTGTTGTTATTGTTATCATTATTAATATTATTATTATTAATACAAACTTTTTGGAGTTAATTTTTACTCGTGTCACTTGAAAATAAAACGAAAGGCTAGGAACTGGCAGCGGGGAGTAGATAATCAATTAGACTAGACGCAAGTGGACGCATTGGCTCTGAAATCTCAGCTGTGCTGTCAGTATAATCCGCATGGAAAATATCGAACCCTAAATTTCGGTTCCAAACTACCGGAATCGGAAGTCAAAGTATCGATTCGCGAATCATATCAGAAACATCTTTACCCACGAGTGGCTGTTAAGGGCCTGGAACGCACAACAGCGCCGGGCAGGAGCTCCAGCCGTCCGCCTCGGCGCCCGGCGCCGCAGGCTGCTTCTCTCCGCGCGTGAGGCGCGTACTTGTCATGGGGCGCGCCATGTCGCCGACCCCGCGGCGGCGGGGGAGTCAGTGACCCACGGCTGCGCGTAGTGGCGATGGTGGCGGGGGCGGCGCCGGTGGGTGGCGGCGGCGGCGGTCGTTGGGCCGGCGACGCGGGGGGGGGGGGGCTACGGGGCGTTGGGCAGTGGCCGCTGGGGCGGGGGCGGGGGGGGCCCTGACGCGGCGGCGTGGGGCGGCAGCAGAGGTGGCGGGGGCGGCGGGGGACAGGTGCGGGTGCGACTGGGGGACTGGGGGCGGCGGGTGGCGGTGGCGGCAGAGGCAGTACCGCCTCTGCAGAGGCGGCAAAGGTGGCCGGCAGGTGCGGCAGGGGCAGTGACGGTGACGCAGATGGCGCCACACGGGAGCACAACTAGTAGCGCACCCAGTCCGGCGACCTGCGATTGTCGAGTTTAATTTCCTTCGGCGCGTCGCCATGCTGTAACGCGTGCGCCGGTCGTTGGGGGGTGGGTGTGGAGATTCTAATCTGATGAGAATTCATGGGTGGGAAGGTGAAGGACGCTTTGTGACAATGACGACCTTCTTAAGAGGGAGAGGTGCGTGTGGGAAGTGTGGAGTTGTGGCTGTGTGTATTTGAACTTGAAACAATACATATTGCAATGAAATATAAAATACTTTTTTCGTAGTGACGCACAACGCACAACGCACAACGTTTAGATCAAAATGGAAGAATGTTGGAACTGCGGCCACAGATTGAGCGCCTAAGTCCCAAAATTCCGCATACTGTTGATTAACTTTTGTGTCCTGCTAGAGCTGTCCATAAACCACCGAAATATACGAGGGTCGGGGGTAAGTCTTGGCAATTATTTTTTGTGATAATACGTGTTCGGGTGGGAAATATGAAATATACACAAGAAAGGACAAAGTATGAACTAAGTGTATGGACATTTAACAACGCATCTAATTTGGTTTCTCATAATTATTTAGGTATTTGAAATGAATGTACTGATTTAATGTTTCAAAGCATTGTTGCATTGTACGAGTCCACAACATTCTAGAAACATTACAAACCCGTTCCAAAGGCCCCATTAGGAAGATGCTCGATTACTACACGTGCCACATTGGTCCGCATAGTCACAGGTCGTCGTGCGTTGCTGGTCACTGGTTGCTATACGTACTCGCAGAGACTCTCCTGCCCATCTCGCGACTGTCCGGTGCGGAAGGGCATTATTCCCAACAGCTTGCACCAATTTCCTGTGACATTATCGGGCATTTCTAGCAAGGAGTACGCCCATCTTGGTCTATGAGCGTTCCTCGAAACGGGTTACAATCATCTCGCACAGCTATAGTCTGACAACTGATTTCTCATTACTCTTTGTGCTAATAGAGCCATCTGGGCTGGTTGTGAGCACATATTAGTACAGCATTTCTTTCACGTGACAAATAAATTGTGTGATCTGATGACATATCCCCTAAAAAAACAATAGTTGACATAACTTCTGCCCCAACTCTCGTATACGTAATTATATTTTAAATGAATATACATTTTATCATATGTGCATATAATTACATACTGTATTGAGATATACCAAAATTTTCCTCTCTCTACAATTATATCTGCTAAAGATCTTAGCGTCCGGCTTGCTGGGTCAATGGGTCACGATATATTATAATCCTTATTACCTCTATAACGGATTATAGGATCCGCCGACTATACAGTGCAGCTGGGAATCTGAAATAGAATGATTCTATTCCTAGTTCATTTCTGTTTGGATTGACTAAATGAAAAATCACTTTCTTTTCTAAAGAACAAAATTCAACAAAGTTTATTTTGCCTTTTTAGCAAACAATTTAGAGAATTTACAATTTTTATAGGCCTTTGATCAAGATATCTTTCAATTTACAATTTATACCGCGGTTAACTTATCTTTTCTTCGTTGATGTCCCTCGTAGACTTCTCAGTCGAAATATCTTGCGAGCTTGCCGTAGTCCAAAGTTCCACGAAATCCTCTTCTGCCCTATCCAAGCTGGTCTCAAACTATCAAAATTATCAGTCCCGATTACGTCCTATGACATAGTCCCGAACTCGATTACAACTCCCGACAAAGTTCCAATTTATACTTCAATATTGCTTCCACATGAAAATATCTACGATCAGTTCAGAAGCGCGTTTCCGAGCAGAATGAAATCTTTCTGCATGATTCATCCCTCGAAGACTTCGTATTAAAACTACCTTCATTTTTTTCATAACATTTGACCGTCCTTCTCTCACCCAGCCAATCCATACGTTCGTTATATTTTGGTGTAGCTGACCTTTTGATCGTCTTTTGAACTTCTTCGCCCAATCCCAAATTTTCTACTTTCGGCATCCAGAAAACTTAATGCATTTAGAAAAACAAAAACTACATTGTTTATTCACGGTCGTTGCTAAGCTCTAGCTCTCGTGATATTTCGTAATGCATGTTCCACCATATTGTCTACAAATAAATGTTAGTTTATTTTAACGTGACATATCGGTATGTCACAGTATTGGTCATGTGTGCAGATAATTACATACTCTAAAGGTCACCAACAGGACGTTGCATCTTTGTTATACAGAGTTAGCTGCACACTCTGCCGCTGTAGTTGCGAACCAATTCCACGAAGCCCAACCGATCGGGCTTTGTGGAATTTTATTATTTCTTATTGTGGGATATTTATTATTTCTGCAGGAAGATTTATACAACCTTGTGGCAGAACGCTACAATTTATATATTACAACTAGGAATATTAATACAATGTAACTTTAAATTATTTTAAGATGATAATAATAATAATAATAATAATAATAATAGAATAGAATAATTCTATATGGTGTCAATTAGTTGTGGGTTCTAGTAACTCCAGGGACTTGGTAATAATAATAATAATAATAATATGATAAAAATGTTAACAATAGGAGCATTAATAACAATAATAGCATTAACTCTAATTTTTATAACCGTCCTGCACAGTTATTTTAAACTATTAAATACACAACTTTTCAATTGTACTGCACTGCACATCACTTCACAATATTGGCACTTCACTTCTCTTTCTACTTCCCTATTGCAATATACTTCACAACACGTCATTGCACTTCAATACAATACTACTTTGAACATAATTATATATTTTACTAAGCAACGCATTTAATAGTAATTATCACGATACTAATAATACCATTAGCAATAAAATAACAACAATAAAAATAAAACAATAACTATTATTATAAGCCTAACTTTCTAAATTAATAAAGTTTACAAACATCATTAGTTAATTTACTTTTAAATATTTGAACACCTAGAGGAGAAGGCTGTCGCAGGCAACTTATTCCAGTCCGTTGTTGTTCTATATTAAGTTGTATATTAATATTGTTCTATAAAGGAAGTTTTCCAAACATCCGTTCACTTTGGCCTAAACTGAACTTTGTCCTTGTGATCCCCTCTACTAAAGTACGAGGGTCTCCCGAGTCGGATGAAGATGTCTTTCCAAGCTGGATATCCGGTATAAACTTTGTACAAACCAAAGATTCTTGCCTTATTTTAGCATTTGATATCCGCTAAATTCGGCGGAATAACGGATTCCACCATCACTTTGATTTCGAGTTCGTGCTGACGCATGCGTAGAGACTCAAAATTAATATACATTAAGATGCTTCACTCTTCACTCTAAATTATATATAAATACGTCATTATTATTAAATCTCAAGTATCGATATGTCAATATTTTTAAATCTCGAGTACCGTTAATTCCAATATTAAATTGTATCCATACAGGATTACACACAAAACGAAATACAATTAGAATCAAACAATTTTCAAGACATTTTTAATATGCCGCAATTTGATTTTCCAATATATTCCAGTTATTTTACATAAAGAGTTCATTGAATTAAATGGAAAGCAGTGTATTTTTCACTCAGACAGTCCTACAGAATGAGTAAAATACTTCATATGATGTGTCTGAATCAGAAGAGAGGGCACACCTGGTATGTTAAAATAAGTGGAAATATACTGTTATATGTCAGCCAGCTAGTTTCTTCGATACTTCTATGACTACTATACTACTATACTTCTATGTTTTTGAATCGGTACCATAACATTATCAATTCAGTAGTATGGATACCAAATTTGGTCTTTTCAGGACTTGACATATCGGTACCGAATGTACGATTCTACCGTAGTAAATAATTTTGCGAGGATTTCGAAGAAGGCAATAGCAATGTTTGTCTCGTAGAATGGATTTAAATCGCAACTGCCGCTGGAAGTTGTGTAATCAAGTTTAGGTGATTTTACAGGCAGAAGGTGATCCTAGAGACAAGATTCTGGTGATTGCTAACAGAAGGGGATTTCTACTGAGTTGTCTAGGTACCTGAGCCGGCATCTCGAGGCAACTCCTTAAGCACATATTAATATTGTACCAATTTGTACTAATTTCATCCACTTTATTCTTCCTCATTCATTTATTTTGCAAGAATTCTCGGGGTGTAATGTAGCAATGTTCATGGGTGTTCAAATAAGAATGTATTAATTCTGTAATCTTTACGAGTCTCTTGTTTTCGTTTAGATTTTGCAGAACAACCTGATGTGATAGAGATAAAACTGACTACACCTTTGGGTTCATTGTGTCTGAAAAACAAAGGATTGCTGTTTGATCATCCATTGATAACAAAAGCTAAAATTCGCTGGCTAGTGTATTTATTTATTCCAAAATAACATTTTCGTCAATGTAAGGTGGTTTTACTTTTTAGTAGGCTTTGATCCATACACATAAACGTAAATTTAGCGTATTGGAGTTAAAAATGGTTTTGTGATCAATAATTGCCAAATGCGTAATTGAATTAAGTAAAATTTTACATATGCCTTAATAAGTACTGAAAAATGTCATTACCAAATATGCGCTTAAATCTTGTAAAGTACGGTATACAAAAATATTTTGCCGGCCCGGTGGCCGAGATCGCTAAGGCGTCGTAGTGATCTCGGAACGAAGGGTAGCGGGTTCGAGTCCCGCCTCGGGCATGGTTGTATTTGTGTTTATTTGTGTTGTGACCCCACTATCATCACCATTTAGCTTCATCTTCATAATTACCATAACGTTAACTCCAATAGTGGTCGCTAATGACCTAGATGTTGATGTAACCTTAAATAAACTCCCCCAAAAATTATTTTTTAATAAATGCAAAAATGACGACATTAGGACAAATGTATATACTTTTTAACGACTATGCCAGAACATTGGAGGAGTCAGTGATAACTGATGAAAGTAATTGTTGAAATGAAGATTAAATTAATCGATGAAAATAATTGTTGCAATTATTTCATTTTCGATTTCACCACATTTCGACTTACGATTCCCTGAGTTATTATGCTAAGAAATAGCACAGCTTTCATCTTTCTTTGATTAGGTGTCGTTGAGTTTATGAACTATTGAACTACAAAACACATATAGATAATAACAGCTGAAGCATGTCTGGAGTGCAGATACGTAATATTTCATGATGCAGACCATTGCTTCGAACATATTCGACAGTACTTCCGCGAAAAAATCCGTGAAATTGAAGACTGTGAAAATTTGAGGGTATTTTGTGGCTATTTCAAAAGTTTGGAGGGCGATGGCACAATTTTAACTTCAGTGCTGGATTCAGCGCGTCATAATACATAAATAAACATGTGTGAAGTGTTTGGATCTGACAACTTTTTTTGTGTGCATGTGTTATTATTGCAGAACAAGAAGGGGGAAAAGAGAAGACAGTTCAGAGAAATAAAAGGACAGAAGAGAGAACGAGAATGGCAGGGACTGGAAAAAAAAAAAGAAAAAGAAAAGGCCCAGGTCAGAGAAAGAAAGGGCGCGAAAGAAAGAACTAGAGGAAACGGGCAGGGAAGGATAGAAGGGCGAAAGAAGAGATAGGGATTAGAGGGAAAGTGAGAGAGAAAGAAAAGGAAGTTCCAGCCAGACCAATCATTTGACAGGTAAGCAGACGAGGAAAAAGAATAGCAAGATCCCATAGGACCACCAATGTCGAGAAAATTACTTCGTGTGACGGGCGAGCGGGTGGCTGAGGGGGGGCGGGTCTCGCGCGCGCGGTCACCGCGGGGCGCGCGAGGCATCGCGCGATCTCGCGGCCCGCGGCGTCGGCGATGGTGGCGATGGCGGCGGCGGCCTGTTCGGTCGTCCTCACATTCCAGCGGCCCGCGCCCCGCCGCCGCCGCCGCCGCTGGTCGCTCACCTCACGATTCCAATTATCTTAAACTCCCCGGCCGGTCGGTCGGCTGAGCGGGGCGGGGAGCGCCGGAGCGAGCGGAGCGGAGCGGGGCGGGCGGGGCGGGGCGGGGCGGGGCGGGGCGGGGCGGAGCGGAGCGTGGCGGGCCGGGGCGGAGCCGGAGGGGCTCGCGGCGGGGCGGTCTCTGGCCCGCTCTATGCTCCTCGCGCTCTCGCATATCACTCCATAGCGTCTGCGGGCTGGCTGCACGCTCGCGTACAATCGCAAGTGGCCCTCCGCGCGCGGTCTTTGCCCTCGAACGCTCTCGCGAGCGAAGATCGCGCGCTGCTCGGCGCTTCGGCGGTAGCCCGGCGCGCACTGGTGCACCTTAGAGCATGTGGCATTGGAAGCTGCAGTGGGTGGACGCTAAGGCTTGCTTGGTTTCGATGCGGTGTGCCCACCAACCCTCCCACCCCCCCACACACAAACTCACGCGCGTAAATAGACACATGCATGCTAACACACATGCACACGTCCGCACGCGCGCGCGGTTTATCTGATAAGACGTGAATCCTGGGAAGTAGGTCGTAGTAAAATTTCATTCATAATACTTTTGCTTTCGTTCTAGCTTAGCATGGCGCATTCGGCGTGTATTTTAATGAAGTGTCGATAGAAATATCGTTTAAAAGTGGTTTAAATTTTTTTACATAATTATGTTTAAATACTGTCAATCTCTCCACACAAGTTGTTTTTCATGTTTTATCAGAACTTGTGGTGCATAACTGACTTTCTACTCCGTAGCGAGAAAGTAAAAAGTAAAGTACAGTAAAGCACAGTGTTTCACAATAATGTGTAATTTGGAATTCCCCTCCCCCCCACACACAAACGCCTTTGAGATGCCTAACACCCCGCCCCAAACACGTCTTTAAACTTCTCGAAAGTTAGAAGGATCTGAAAAAAACGTCTCCCACCATAGACCAGTCGCATTTAACACTTCAAGTCCAATGGTGCACAGAAAGAGGTCAGACCGTGAGTAGCGAACGGATAGAGGCAGACACGGATACACACTAAGGAGCTCATAGACTTCCAGATTACTTTATGTCGGATTAAGAGTGTGATGATGATAATGAAAGTCTTACTCAAGAGTTGAGTGCAAGTGTAAGAGGTTCACGTTCTCGCTTTTCCAGAGAACATGACCACGGTGCTGGTTTGCTTGAAATTTTTCCAACCCCTGTGTGGTCACGAAAACTGGCGATGATGAGAGGTGAATCGTGATGAGTGGATGGTGACATGTGAAGGGTTGTTAATTAAATAAAGATCAGATAGATCACTCATTATACAAGAGTCCAACTCTGAATGTAGGGGGTTGGAACACTGGGCCTATGTTCGTTTATATAGTTTTCAAATATTTATTGTTTGGTTTAAGAATAAATACAGGACTCATCGGCGTTTATATTGGAAGAATGTTGTAGTGTTTTCCATTCGTTGCTATGAAACTCACCCTACTGCAGGGCAAAAACGTCATCGCTCCGCAACCCACACACGTGAAGGGGAGCTATGAACGAATTCCGGAACTGAGTCAGTGCGTGTGCGCTACACAGAGAGATGATAGCTGTTCTTGGTCTGTCACACTGATGGAAGTCGAAAAATAATAATTTGGAATTATGATCGTTGTCATAATTTGTATTAAGTCTTTTGTTAATTCTTACTTCTTCATTCATTAGTTATTTACGTGTGATTTCTTTATTTAAAAACCACAAAAACTTCAAATAAGTGTCGAAATTTCATTTCTGGAGATTTGGCACCGGGAGCTGTAGCTCAGTGATGTCACTGCAACTGATGTCACTGCAGCGCCTCTGACCGGGAGGTCCTAGGTTCGAATCCTGACGGCGACAGGATTTTCGACACTAGCTTTCCAGCTAGGTCGAATTTAGTCGCTGTCGGGATGAGAATTATAGCGGCCGGCTGCTCTGATCGGTAGTTTTCTGTGGTTTCTCCGATCAACACCAGGCGAATGCCGGAGCAGTACCCTACCAAACGGGCCACGGGCCGCGCGCGATCTGTCCTTCCTCTTCCTTGTCCTATCCTCTCCTCTTACACACACACTTACACTAACATTCACTACACTACTACATGTTCCGGGAGACCGGTCTGGAACTTAGAGCTTGTCCCGGCTGGGGCGGTGCGCCGCTGGTGGGAGAGTCCTGGTTATGGGGAAACCCCACTAGCCGACGGTAGGTCGACACCAGATCTCGCCATCCAGCTGGGGAAGATCACTGCCATCTCCCGAGAAAAAAGAACATGTACTACACTAACGGGACTAATGACCGAAGCAGTTGACGCGCCCGGAAACACGAAAAAATCAATCAATCAATCCACAGTGCACTAGCTGCACCAGCACACAAAGTGCGCCCCTCACAGACCGTATCACGTCGAGCTACTGAGCTTCTCTGTGCAAGCGACAACGGTTTAGCATGGTTGAATCACAGCAAATTTCAAGGAGACATGAATTTACGGAAATAGTACGGACATGTTGGTTAGGTTAGGCTATTGCACTGTTTTAGAGTGCAATAATATTATTTAATTAAGTTACTCTCTTTTCTAAATTCTACTCATAACTAGTTTTAAAATTATAATTAAGGAAATTATTTTTTAAATAAATCCCAATGCACTCAGTCACAAATTCACGTATTTACACTAAAAATATGCATTTTGAAACATCTCACGTGAGATTAGAAGAGGGGAGGGGGCGAGCCAAATCTTATGAAACTCACCAAAGGCGAGGGGGAGTCGAAAAATAGCCAAAAACGCCTCATTTATGGACGGCTCCTAAAGTATCGGTAAATTTTTTTTTCGAAATTCTTACTCAGTAATCGAGTAATCTGCGTTTTTCTGCATGTCTGTCTGTAACTTAACCGTCTATCACTAGAAGCAAGTGAGGTCTCGGTCTCCTGAATGGCATCTGATAGTTTTTTTGGGATCCATCCACAAGAGACCAAGAGCTTTCTCATAGGCACGTTTTATAATTATTTTAAGTAACTAAAACGCATCTTTGATGACTTACGTCACCAGTAGTGGTAATCATTCATTCGTGTCGATAAGACAAATCGATTGGCACAATTTATAGTCGGATTATTACAGAATATTCTGAAAAAATTCTAAAAAAGGGATTTAAGACCTATACATTGTTAAATTGCTGTGAATTACTATATTGCCTTCCAGTTTCACGTGAACACTGAGGACATTATTCAATAAACTGGCTGTTGAGGCTGCAAAATAGCTTAATTTTATTTGGGGAGAGAACATCAGAAGACGTTTTGTGTTGAAAACAAGCGTCCTGCTGTCTTTTATTCCTTCGACACAAGGGAAAATTCTGAAAGCCAATTATTTAAGAACTATTAGTATCCCTCAGCGTAAAATGACTGAGTATTGAAGAATTTGTCATTGTTGACTTGTCTGGGCGAAAAGAAAATCGTTTTTTTTCTCGTGATTCGGGTGTGATAAATATTACGCTGAAGGTTGCCCGCCAAAACACTGTTCACGGAATCTGCAATGTTGTGAACTAGACGCACTACCAACGTTACACTCTTAAACTTTCAATTCCGTCGCTCGATACACGAAGCGACGCATCGACACCGTTCGGGCTCCAGATCTTCAAACTATGCGATCACGTCGCTTCTCAAGTAGAAGGAAGTATTATTTCGAAGGACAACATGGATAAGAGCCAAAATGTATTGCTTTTTTATCCTTGAAAATAGATTTTATTAAATGAGAGCTTTTTTTTTATTTTAAGTAGTATATGACTTAGTGTAGGGATCACAGAATTTTGAAAATGTGCAGTTTTACGCAGTTTTTAACTGCTTTTTTGACGTAAAATAAATAAATAAAAAAGGAGGAAGGATTCCGCGCAATTGCGACAATATCCAATATTATCTCTCTGGTCGTTTCCCGGTGTCCGCCCCGTGGCTAGCTCTGATGCTCTTCTTAGAAAGCAATTCAACATTTCAAAGCAGTTCAGTCGTTCCGAAGAGTTTCATACGAAAAATGTACTGCCTTTCTCTCTGGATGCCCGTCCGCGGTTTTTTGTAGAAAAAATTCCAACTCGGGACGTTTGAAATATATACCCTTTGCTGCTTAATTGGCTACAAAGAATTGCTATAAATGATTGAATTCCAAGTACGGCGCCAAATTTGAATTAATTTTGGCCGCCTATGTGCCAACACCGGCGAAAGATTTTCCTTTTATTGACGATAGTAAAACCTACTAATGTCATTAAACATTAATTTTAAAAATAGTACTTCTATCAATATTTTTCAAGTAACGCTTTAATTCTGAGGGTAGACGAGCCATACAACTTCGGTTTAATGCGCACTTGCATTGCACAAATAAAAATTGTCAACATGAAAATATCTGCCACCGGAGATGCTAGCCGAAGCTAATGACTGATTAAAAGACAGAAGTGAGACTTCGAAATTCTTTTATTACATTATACAAAAATAATCGAGATATATTATATTATTAGTTAAAAAGATGTCATTCTAATTCATTAACTTTCCATCTGCAATGTGGATATTCTAGTTTTTGACCATGCATCGAGAATTTAGAGATCATTTTACTCTTGACATGTGTCTTTTGAAATTAGTATTGCATAATTCATTGTAATACCATTAATTTAAGATATTTAATTTACAAAATTTTCAGCACTGAATTTCCAGTTAATTTCAAAGTATTATTTGTATTGAATTATACAATAATCGTCACACGAGAAGAGTGTTTATATCTTTAGAGATCACAATTTTGTTTTTATCATTAGGAACAGAAAGGTTACCAATTACTTCACTAAAAGGACATTCTTTTTAACAGTAACCTTAACCACCATCATCGTTCTCATCGTAATTATCGTTATTACCATCAACTCGTTAAGTTACATAAAAAACCCTTTCACCAGAAGTGAGAAACGAACAGTTGCCAAAAGGATCATAAATGTAAATTTTCGAGGCTCATACTTGTACAAGGATTTCGCGTAGCCCCAGCGGCATTATATTATCTGGAAAGTATAGGGAATGAAGATTGCATGCAGTCATGTCTTAAAAGTTACCACCATTGGCAACACATCAGTACTGCTTGCACGTGGGAGGGCCGTTGTAAGTAGGAAATACGATGCCCATTAGATTTTTCTCACGGTATTCCTCTCGTACTGCAAAAGGACGTTCTCCGGCAGAGAAAAGCGAGAACACGAGTTGCAGCACACTTTAAGATGAAATGCATTAAGGTCTACTAACGGTATTGAAAACGATTACTTTCAAATCCCGCGCCTTCCAATATAATACCGTTCTCCAGTTAATTAACTGTAATGGCGAGCTCAATCGCGAATTTCATGTTGTGTTCAGTTCGGCGATGTGATACAGTGATGAGTTCGTTATGAGAGTTCCAAATCCGAATGAAGTAGTGAAACAGATAATTGGAAAATACAGCAATTCGAATCGAATATATACTCTAATAAATCGATAGCTACATTTGAACAACACGTATCTAAAAAACTACAACTTTTCAGGAAAGAGAAAAACTGTTGTTAAGTTTACATTTCAAAATGATAAAAATGTGACAAATTGACGTCATTTTAAATAATTTTCAATTCATTTCTGTGATAAGTCTTGTTATATTTCGGTAGAAGATAATATTATCTTCCAGTAATATTATTATGTCAAAACGGGCAAATATTGAGATATGTATAGTTAAAATTTAGCCATCGATATTCTATAGTAGAGACGACAAAAGTAACTAGCAATGGATTGGATTAATCATAATTGAATATTCATATTATCTTATTAAAAATTAATTTTGGTTACGTTTTTTAAAAAGTTCAGATAATGTTTTCGATGTTTCACAGAGTTGTGTTTGAGAGAATGTTCAAACATTTCTTTTTAATAACTTTAATAAATAATTTTCGTGCACACGGTACTAATCAACGAATAGCATGTATATCAATGCGAACTATGTATCTGTTTACAGGGATTCATATAATGCAATGGTTGCAATTATTTGTATGAAATTTTCCATTTCCGTACATACAGAGGCGACTGAGGTAATTGTACGTAAAAAGCACGTTCCTTCCTTGTTCTAGAAGTATCGCAGAAACAAAAACGTTCGGCCATCATGGGAACCTTCCCAAGGGAAGAATACCTCAAGAATGAAGTGAATACTCTGTGACCTGAAGAAGGACCCAATCACGAGGGCTGCATCGTTGACTTTCTTGCGAAGGCTGCGGAGTTTCTGTGGCAGCTAAAAGGCATGTACGCGGACTCTTGAGTGCGCTAGCCTCCGGAGACTGCAAAATCACTGGTGAATGTCCGTTCCCTCACCCTCACTTGCAGACAAAATCTGATGGACGTCCGTTCGTCCTTCTCAAGTACATTTTCATGCCCGTCCGTTCACGGCGCGTTCGTTTGCTTGATACTGATGACTAAGGGGCGGATATTAGCACATTTTTATGTTTTATTCCTTGGTGTAAAATTATGTTTTTAGCACTGAAATGTGTTTCATGGACGCCACCACGGATCGCCACCATATCTCCGCACAAGTGCCACTGCATTAACGCGTTGCCGCTCGTCTTTGTGTAGACAACCATTGTTAGCGACCATATTCATTAATTAATTACAGTTTTTGAGGACGACCACGACGATAGTAATTAATCCCGTAAGCTTAGTGCAAGTTACATTCCGGGAGGTGGCGTTGTTCAAATAGCCCTGATACATGAAACCCGTTGCAAGACATACACGTGACTTACGCGTTTTCCATCCTTCGGGTGTCTGTTCTAGCGGAGTACTGCTCCGGCCATTAGGTTATTCAGCGGAGAAACCGCTTATCAACGTAGCCGACCTCCAAAATTCATCCCATGTAGTGGTATTCGGTGGTATACGGATTCCGTGGTATAATGGTTAGTGTACCGGACTGTTGTACCCAAGTTTGCGAGTTCTAACCCGATCGAAGCCGTGGATTTTTAAGGGCGAAAAGATCCTTTGTATGCCTTCCTTCGGAGGGGTAGTAAAGTCGGCTGTCCCATGTAGTAGACTTACTGCATGTAAAAGATCCTCAAGCCTAAAGAAGCCTCTGAGCTAAATTGAAATCGTCTGTTTCGTCGCCCAACAATGTCTTTCTCCGCTAGATGATGAAAGGAGCGTAGCGAAATTTGCGTGGTCAGGCGGATGAGCGGGCCTGCGAGTAAGCCGGTGGCGGGTCTGAGTCTCGTCACGTGAAATAAGCCATTAACTAAGGTAGTGATTGAAATCGATCTACGTAGTAGCTAGCGTGAAAAATCCACCATCGTCTAGACTCTAGCCATAGAACCACCTTGTTCTCGACGCTGAAGAGGTAAGGGCAACGCTGTCTCTGAGCCATCGGAGTGCGTTTCAGCGAGCAGGAAACGCTCCGCGACGCGACCTGTCTACGGCGGCCCTCTGCGCCATCACCAAGCACTGAGAGGCGTCGGCGGCCGCGGCGCCGCCAGTAATTACCGGAATATTAACGGCGCGGAGGTAATTAAAACGCGCGAGGCGCGATGCGTTACCGCGGCGCGGGGCTTTTATGCCCCGGACGGTGGCGCAGTGGCCCGCGGCCCGCGCGCGCTCTCTCCCCGGGCGGCGCGAGGTCGCGCGGCTGGCGAGAGAAAGCCCCGCCCCCGCCCCGTCGCAACGCACTCTGCTTCCGAATGGACCAGTCACCGAGGCAGAAGGATATGTTGGCAAAGTCTTGGGGAAAAATAAGGTAATTCTCGTCCGAGAAGTATCACAGAAAGAAAAACGTTCGGCCATCATGGGAACCTTCCTCAGGGAAGAATACTTCAAGAATGAAGTGAATACTCTGTGACCTGAAGAAGGACCCAGAGAGTTCCTTACCCGGGAGTGCTCGCAATAGATCTGTGAGATTCAATCCACGGCAATTTTGTGTTCCTGAATTATTGCGATGCATTTGTCGTCTGATATTTCATGTAGTCCTTCATTTTACTTTTCTGAGATTGACTGGTCTTTTGTTTTTATCCTTTCGCTGAATCATTTCCCGTGAGCATGTTGAAACTTGATCGCTGCGTTGCATGATATCTGTCATACACGTTTGGTGCAATGGCGCCTGTGCATTGTGAGTTCCTGGCCCGAGCGGGAGGTATCATGGCATTACTTTCAGCCGTCTATGACAAGAGCCTATTCTGAAAAAGTAACTATTTGCCTTATCTACAATCGAATGTCACAATGTCATACCAAAGAGAAAGCTGTGCTGGAGACGTCTTGTAGGGAAGTAAAAAATGCGAACCTTGCAAAATTGAAAAGACAAAACTTTTAAATACTTTTGTGAAAAAGTAAAATATATATTTGTTAGAGCATCTCAAAATATTTGAAGAAATTTAATTTAATATTATTTAGTAGGATAATAAGATGTTTAATGTACAACTTTTACCTTTCTCAATAAGTATTTAGGCAAGAATTTTGCAGTATAAGATTCATTAACAATTGCATTGGGGGATATGTACAAACCGAATGAAGCACGTATTTCAGTAAATGGACCTTCAGATTATTCGCATTCGCAAAAAGTTGCGTCTATATCACGGATTATATTATATTATATTACGGATTCGGTGGTATAACGGTCAGCGTACCGGACTGTTGTACCCGAGTTTGCGGGTTCAAAGCCGATCGAAGCCGTGGATTTTTAAGGGCGAAAAATCCTTCGTACGCCAGCTGTCCCATGTAGTAGATTTACTGCATGTAAAAGATCCTAGGGCCCAAAAGAAGCCTCTGAGCAAAATTGAAGCCTGTTTCGTCGCCCAAGATAATACCTCCTTTCTCCGCTAGGTGGTGAAAGGAGCGTAACGAAATTTGCGTGGTTAGACGGAAGAGCGGGCCTGATGGCCCGAGTCTCGCCACGTAAAATAAGGCATTAACTAAACTAAACTATATACGAGAGATACATTGCAGGCACTGGTGTGAGTATACGTATTGCGGGCACCCCCGGATTAATTTGCTTTGGCCTAGTGATGAATTCTTGAAATATGTACCAATTGCAGTGACACAAAAAAGTTAAATCATAAAGATAATAAATAACTACTGGAACTCTCATTTGCATGTGAATTACTGGAATATAATGTGTGTTTGAATAAATTGACGATTGTGAGGGAAATCTCCATTAGTGCAGCGGAGAAACTGTACAATGTTTCAATAGTTGTGTTTTCGTGAGAGTATTTCCCCGAATTTCTTGAGACTTAGCTTACTGCTGTGGACACAAGACAGTAGGGGTATTCCGTCAAAAATGACGGGATAAATTCAAATTCCCAAATTAGTATTCATTGTAATGAATAGTAGAACAGTATTTAATTTCTTTAATACGGGCTCGTTTTTTCGTAATTACTTATGCCCAGCCCGCCCGTACGGGTATCTTCCAGTTGCTCTGTCACGGGAGCATGAAGCTCTGTCTTATCTCTTCAGGTTTTATTTATCCTCTCCCTTTTTCTTCGTATTTTTATTATCCTTTTCTCAGTTTTGGGGTTTCACAAATTAGTGTTGTATTAAAACATAATAATCCTTCTTCGTAACAAATCTGTAAAATTAACAAATGTGGCAACACTCCGACTTCTTATTTTGGCTTAAGATGTAACGACAAAGAATTTCAGGAGAAACATGATAGAAAAAAATGGAAGTGCCTTAACGAATACAAAATTATGTGCAGAAAGCAGTGATGCCATGTAGATCGTACGTTATTGAAGTGGTGAGTTTCTCAATTTCGGATTGGGGCGAAGGGGAAGACTCCCCTCAGCAAAGGAGCTTTTTCCATACAGTGGTAGGAATGAGTGTTAAAAAAAAGTAATCATTAATAATTAGTTTTAAATAACAATAACAACTGATAGAGACAAGATGATGAAATTAGCTTCATTTTCGTTTCAGTGGATTTGATGGAGAAAAAATTCGAGCTGCCTGCTTCTGATGCCCTTTCGACCCACTGTTCCCGCTCTGCTTGGAGAGGGCGTGGGCGGGGCATGCGCCGCTATTCTGCGCTTGACTCTTCCGCACAGCCTCCTGCTGTCTGGTGCGGGACACAGCGCCGTCTCACGCTTACGTCTCACGTAGTTCTAGAACCCTTCCAATTGGATTCGAATGATTGATTAGTGATTCCGAGTCAGCTGCTAAGGTCATTAGTCCTGTTAGTGTAGTGAATTTTTTATCGAGAGGTGGCGGTGATCTTCTCCCGCTGGATGATCAGATCCAGCGCCAACCTACATGTGGGCTTGTGGGGATTTTCCCAGTGAGATATCTCCTACCAGCGTGGCATCACTCTAGGCATCACTCCATCACTCAGACGGGACACGCTCTAAGCTCCCGACCGGTCTCCCGGCATGTGTGGATGTGTAGTGCATGTGAGAGTGTGTGTGCAGGGATGAGGAAAGGACAAGGAAGAGGAAGGAAATATGGCGCACAGTCCGTGGCTCGTTTGTCCGGCATTCGCCTGGTGTTGATCGGAGAAACTACGGAAAACTACCAATCAGAGCAGCTGCTCGCTAAAATTCTCCTCCAGACAGCGACTGAATTCGACCTAGCTATCCAGCTAGTGTTGAAAATCCTGCCACTGTCAGGTCTCGAACGTAGAACCTCCCGATCAGAAGCACTGCAGTCCTCCCGATCAGAGGCACTGCATTGACATCAGTTGATGCTCTGAGTCACCTCTACCGCCCCAATCCAATTGGGTAGTCGTGTAAGAAGATTGTGTGTTTACTGGTGAAATATACAGTTTGTAGTGATTATAGCTATTTTCTTATCATATCCACTATTTTCTTTGTTTTCAAGATGCGTAGTATTCCAGAATACGTCTACAGGAATGAATAAGGTATCAGTGGAAGAGAGATTCTGCTCCAATTTAGTCCTAACGAGATGCCCCACTCGCATTACTGTTCCATTGTCAACACCACAGACGAGTGGATTTGTATATACAATCTAAATATTCAAATCTTAACTAATGTGTGTAAAACCATTTTTGTGGAGGTCAGATTCCTTTCGAAATCCTTCTTTGAAGTTTAACCTAAAATGAGTTCACAATTTTGTAGCATTAATCGCACATCCTTTAATTGCATACATTTGTTTCAAGAGACACTAACAATATCTGAATTCCTGCTCGTTGTTCGACGACGTCGAAGGGTGGATATTGTTATTAATACAGACTGAATCGATTCGAAATACTGTTAGTGTGTCATTTCTGTAATTAGTGTGTCATTACTACAACCAGTAGTTTGATTCTGTACTTTTAAGTTTCAAAGTGATGGTAGTATTTATTAATAAGATACGTTATGCATTTATGCATTATGCATATATGCATTTGAAGGGATGTGTGATGATTGAACAAACAACGTTGTTTGCCATTGGTCTCTGTATCGCTACCACGAAGGTGAATTTTCATTCAGCGTGTATTTACACGCTGTCGAACTTCCAGGAAATATTATCGCGCTCCAATTCGTCCGCATTGTTCTCCCATATTTTACGTCCACAGAAGGTTCCTTCTGAATATTTCATCTATTTTTATGCATGACCTTTTTATTGTCCCGGGAAAATCAGTCAAATATATATTACTGGCTTTTTATACCCGTAACCTAACAACAATTTGGAGAGTAAAAGATAGGAATACTCTTCATTAGATTATACTTGATGGTTAATTGAATTAGTAATTACTTAGCAAACATATTATGTTTTTGTTTAAATAAACACAAAAATGTAGATGTTTCATTAAATCTTCAAATAAAAGTTTCTAAGAAAAATGAGCTACAAGCACATTGAAACAGTGAAACCAAAACATTAACTTTTAACGAATGTCAGGAATGAAATACCTAATTTAGCAGATACTTGGAAATGTACTCAACATAAGACCATTTGTAAGTAAAATAACGAGTGGTCGTAATATTGAAGTCGAAACTTCGCTGGACGTATCAATATTATGCAAATTCTAATTTGTACAAATGATCTGCGGCCTTCAGTCTTAGAGAAACGTCAGTGTGCGATGAAACACTGATCGTATAGATAATTGACAAAATACTATTTAAGATGAAAACTGAAATACTCCTCTCCTTTTCCTTTCGCGATCCAATTGTTGTCTCCTCTAATTCCTCGCTAATTCCTCGCGTTCCCGATTGCCTGTCTCCTTGTGTCCTCACATCCTCACATACTACTTCTACACCTCCATCTGATGTAAACAGGCTTAATCAAATTATAGACAACGAATAATTTATTTCATATTGCACAACGTTTCGTAATCACATTGATTTCATCTTCAGGCACACACAGTAAATAATTATCCAATAAAAATACTTGAGATAAATTCATATATGTAGCAACATTATTTTAAAAGTGTGTAATAAAATATAAACTTCTACACCTCCACTCGCCCCACGCCTCCTCATCCTGAATTTTCCTCAATTCTGTGTAACCAACTCCTCTGATGGCCATGACATAGAACCCCATCCTCCTCGCATACCCATGTTCTTTCGCCCATACACTCGGTTCCCCGCAACCGCGTGTCCCCATCGCCGCGAGCATGAGTTCCGCCTCATCACGTCCCAGCGACATTGTCCCCGCCTCATTTGGTCCCCGCCATACTTTGGCCCATCCCCTCGCTTCCAGTGCTTCCTCATCCTTAATTCCCCGCAATCCTGTTACCCAGAAACTCACGCCTCCACGACCGTGCGTTACTGTCTTCTCATGCGTCACATTTACAATTGTTCGCATACCTGTGAGCCCTTCTCATTGTGTCCTTGCGCTCTTCAGCCCTCTCACCGGGAGCGGTAGCTCAGTGCATCAACTGATGTCACTGCAGCGCCTCTGACCGGGAGGTCCTAGGTTCTAGTCCTGACGGCGGCAGGATTTTCGACACTAGCTTTTCAGCTAGGTCGAATTCAGTCGCTGTCTGGAGAAGAATTCTAGCGGCCGGCTGCTCTGATAGGTAGTTTTCAGTGGTTTCTCCGATCAACACCAGGCGAATGCCGGAGCAGTATCCTACCAAACGGGCTACGGACCGCGCGCGATCTGTCCTTCCTCTTCCTTGACCTATCCTCTCCCCTTACACACACACGCTAACTTGCACTACACTACCACATATTCCGGGAGACCGATCGGGAGCTTAGAGCGTGTCCCGGCTGGGGCGGTGCCTCGCTGGTGGGAGAGTCCTGGGTAGGGGGAAACCCCACTAGCCGACGGTAAGTCGGCGCCGGATCTCGCCCCCGCTTTAGTCCTGCCCTCTCCGAGAAAAATAACAGCACTTACGAACGGAAAATGACCAAAGCGTTGACGCCCCGGAAACCGAAAAAAACCCCCCCCCTTTTCCCCCCACCCCGACCTCTGCATCCTCAATATCTCGAGACCATCCCCTTCCCCCCTTCCGCTTTTCACGTCTTTGTGCTTTTGCGGCGTAACGTTCTCTGTTCCCTGCCTCCACACTCTAACTTCCGGACCGTGTTTCCCATTCACGTCCGCGATCCTACATGACACCTCTCTCTCCGCACACTTCCCCCTCCAACGCCCCGCCCCACACCTTCCTCCATTCCTCGCAACCGTGTGTGTCCCCACCCTTTCACGTCGTGGCGTCCCTACGTCCTCACCTCGTCACGTCCCCGTGGCACTGTCACCACGCCACTTCTCCCCGGACCTTACTCCCATTTCCCCTCTCATCCCGCGCCTCCCTATCCTCGATTTCCCCACGATTCTGTGTCCCCGCCTACTCACGCCCCCCATCCCTCCTCGCCTGTCACCTCGCTCGCGGGAAGCCGCAATAAAACGCCGAGTGTAATGATATTCCGGTCACGTTCCATTGTGCAACATCGGGAAGGAATAAAGCAAACGCGTTATCTTTTCATGCGGCCGCGGGCGACGCGCGGACGCCGCGTGTATGCTCCCACCTCTGCGCAGAGGGGACGCCCGCGCACGCGTGTTCTCACATGCCACCCGCTCGTTCGACCCGTGATACGCAACACGAAGGTTGGACGGTATTCTAATCCGGGCAGGGTAGTTCCGGCTCGAGACCCTCAACTGTACTGGTCTACAGAGAAACAACACCCTTGGATGTTTCCCACTACTTTCATATAAATCAATAATTAGACCCACATTGATATATGGTTCTGCTATATGGTGTGATGCTGGTAAAACTCACATTAATAAAATGAAACAAATTTTTCCTTTGGTACTACAAACATTACAAACACAATTTTTGTTTCAAATTACTTCAATATTTCCATACTTTTCATCTTGGTCTTATTCTGTTCGGAAAAATGTAAAATTTGCCATTTCAGACCTCCATAAATTAAAATTTTTCTTTGTATTTACACACTACAACACACATTTCCAACTAACACACTATTTCCTCTCATTTCCACAAATTTTTACAATATTAAATATAATTATATTTTATGACAATAACTAATTCAATGAAAATGTATTATGATTTGTTTTGTCCTAACTATTAGGGACAATCATCGAGCGAGGGATCAACTCTGGTATGGTACTTAATTGTAATTTTTAAAACTCTTGTGAGACTTCTACAGTTAAAAAGCAGTAAATATTTTTGGGCACTTTACGTAGCTTACAATACACAGATTATGAAAACGCATTTCAGTACACGAACTAATCGTATTTATGGTCTCTGTTTCTTCTATTCTTATTTATTGTCTTCATACACAAAATTGTGTTAAAGAACTCTTAAAAGGTTTTGTTCGGTATATTATTGTACCCTGATTCGAAGCTCGTTTGGACATAGTGTTAATTCAGTTATTGAGTACTAACCTAGTATTTTAAATTTTGGGTATATTAAAAAAGTTTTAATTTAAATATCACGACATAATTAGTTGTCTTGCAGCCATATCTTTTCGAACTCTCGCCAGCGCCTCCCTAAACAAAATCGCTTCCATAGCAATGTTCGTAGCAATGTTCGTCCAATTCAATTGTTCGTTTCCTTACAGGTTGATAGACTCGATTCACGTACTGTTTTCATTTCGTAACATTAATTAACAAAATTCTTTATCAGTTTCAGAATTGTTCATTGAATTTGTTCCTATTATCTCAATTGACCGTTGTAGAGTGTGAAGGTTGATTGGTTTTACTGAGCTCGGGCGAACAGTCGTCCACCGTCCCTTCTAACCCTTATACTCTGCCTTCGAGAGTACAGTTCACACCGGTTATAGTGAACTCGGATATAGTGAACCCGATAGTGAACTTGAATCACTGGTTTCGTTTGGTTTGTTTCTTTCGTGTTTCCGGGCGCGTCAACTGCTTCGGTCACTAATCCCGTTAGTGTAGTGCATGTTTTTTTCTCGGGTGATGGCGGTGATCTTCCCCAGCTGGATGGCGAGATCCGGCGTCGACCTACCGTCGGCTAGCGGGGTTCCCCCTAACCAGGACTCTTCCACCAGCGGGGCACCGCCCCTGCCGGGACAAGCTCTAAGCTCCCGACCGGTCTTCCGGAATATGTGGTAGTGTAGTGCATGTTAGTGTAAGTGTGTGTGTAAGGGAGAGGATAGGACAAGGAAGAGGAAGGACAGATCGCGCGCGCTCCGTGGCCCGTTTGGTAGGGTACTGCTCCGGCATTCGCCTGGTGTTGATCGGAGAAACCACGGAAAACTACCGATCAGAGCAGCCGGCCGCTAGAATTCTCCTCCAGACAGCGACTGAATTCGACCTAGCTGAAAAGCTTGTGTCGAAAATCCTGCCGCCGTCAGGACTCGAACCTAGGACCTCCCGGTCAGAGGCGCTGTTAAATCACTGGTCCCGTTTCACTTTCGTTACGAATAAGGATATAGTAAACGTAGGTAATACATACTTTTTTAAATGAATTCGCTCCCGGAAAAAAAAATGTTGCCATAGTTCCACGCCTTCCAACACTAGGCAGCTTGAAAAAAATATCGTCGGCCAAAGGTCACAAACGAAGAAGTCTCCCCTGAGTAAACAGAAGGCGTTTCCTGCGTGGACTACAACTGGTGGTGACGGCGATTTCTTGCTTTAGTTTCAATCTCGGTGTCATTTGATATTCCGCGGGATAAAGCGCGTTGGGTTCTACGTAGGCGACAGGAAGCAAGCCATTACCACACCCTGGCGATACACGCCGTGCCTAGCGAAAAAGCGATCGGTTTCATTAGTCGCTTGGACCTTCCCGGTATCGAAAGCATCTCGTATGCTATTAGACGAATAAAAATGGCCTTCGGATAGCGGGACGATATTCCAAAAGTACAAGAGGCATTGAAGGGTGTCAAGACTGCACTACGAAACTTAGACTCAGAGGACAATGCAGAATCAAGTGTGGTGATAGCAGGACATCTGGAGGAGGATCTAGAGAAATTGCTAATGGAAAAGTACGAAGCGAACATTTGAAAATAATTTATTCTTTTACGGACAAATAAAGATATTGAAATTTTTAGTTCGTTCTGTTAATGTAGTTTCGTGTATCTCTATATTAATAAAATCAATCGTTATGGAGAAATTCTGTTTAACTTTGACATCACTGAATATAGTTAACCTCGGATATAATGAATCAAAAATGTTAGTCCCCAGAAGTTCACTATAACCGGAGTCGCCTGTATTCCGTTCTGTGGCCCCGCTGCATCCGGTCTTCCGCGAGGACGAAGCCTTCCGCGCGGTGCGCCGTTCTCGTAAAATGCGAATTGGATGGGGCTGGCGAAGGCCGCCGACAGACCCACTGACACCGCCCACGTCCGCGCCCGCGCTCGCGCCCGCGCCCGCGCCCGCACACCCAACAGGAATTAGTGGCTTGCGTCAATTCCATGCATCCCGCCGCGCCGACTCGTCCCTATCCGACACACCACGCTGTCTTGTGACCGGGAGCGGTAGCTCAGTGCATCAACTGATGTCACTGCAGCGCCTCTGACCGGGAGGTCCTAGGTTCCCACTCTCCACGGCGGCAGGATTTTCGACACTACCTTTTCAGCTAGGTCGAATTCACTCGCTGTCTGGAGGAGAATTCTAGCGGCCTGCTGCTCTGATCGGTAGTTTTCCGTGGTTTCTCCGGTCAACACCAGGCGAATGCCGGAGCAGTACCCTACCAAACGGGCCACGGACCGCGGGCGATCTGTCCTTTCTCTTCCTTGTCCTATCCTCTCCGCTTACACACACACACTTACACTAACATGCACCACACTATCACATATTCCGAGAGACCGGTCGGGAGCTTAGAGCTAGTCCCGACTGGGGCGGTGCCCCGCTGGTGGGAGAGTCCTGGTTTAGGGAAACCCCACTAGCCGAGTTGTCGCCGGATCTAGCCATCCAGTGGGGGAAGATCACCGCATTCTCCCGATAAAAAACATGCACTACACTAACGGGACTAATGACCAAAGCAGTTGACGCGCCCGGAAATATGAAAAAAATCAGTCAATCAATCAAACCATGCTGTCGTGTCTCTGTTCCCGACCTTCTCCACGGCCCCACCCATTGCCCGTCCCTGTCTCCGCCCTAGTCTCCTTATCCGCCCTTTTCCACGTCCACGTTCCCACCCTCGTCTATCTTCGTTACAATCCAACACCATCTAGTTATTTTCTTTCTGCAAGATTTTACTGGGAAAACAACTGCATTGAGAAAATTTAACATGGACGTAAAAATATGTGACAATAATTTGCTGATATTTAGCTGTGTGTTTTAATGAGACTGTTCAGTAAATAGTATAAAGCTTCTTAATGAAATGTAAAAATTATGTTACATGACAAGTACATATTTCAAACAAAATTTTTCATCGGTGTCGTACATCATCGACCATGAAATTACACGACAAAATTAATCGTTACAACCCTTTTATTTAAAAGATCAACTATTAAATTCAAGAAATTTGTGTTCTTAATAAAATAATTTATTATTGTTTTGTTGTTATTAATATTATTTGAAGTAAAGTAATTATTTTAATGTAATTTTGAACGCAATAAACGTTAATTTTGGAAATTTAGATCATCATTTTAGACGAGACAGTCCTTAATCTAAAAAAATTAATGTATTTTCGATCTAAATTTTAATATTTGAAATACAATTGGCTTGTTGTTGAACGAAGTACAATTTACGGGATAGTGTAGAGAGCCGGTTCCCCATCAATTTCCCACCTTGTCAGCTTAAAAATTTCCCGCTTTGTCAGCTTTCGACTCTTGTCGAAACTTTCAATGATGGTTCAAGGACCCCTGCCCTCCTCCATCCATGCGCCCCAGGCACGACTGCACCGAGGACCGCTCCGTCCAGTCCAGCAGTGCGCAATTTGCTATACGGCGCCTGCGACATTCCTGGCTGCTGCTTTTCCTCGTGTTGCTGCGCTGTTTGCTGTAGATGCGGAACGAGTACGCGAGGGCGCGCGGGAACGGTACTCGCGTTTCGGACGGAACGGACCGGTTCGCGTCGTCGCCCCGCCACAGCACGGCGGCGGCGGCAGGCCGGCGCCCGCCCTGGCACGGGCACGTGGCACCAGGGGGGGGAGGATGATAAGGCTGCGTCGCCGCGCGTCGTCACGCTGCGCACGGTGGGCTCAAAGATGCCAGCAGTGGACAAAATGATTTTTGCCGAAACAGTGGACAAAATGATTTTTGTCGAAACAGTGGATAAAATGATTTTTGTCGAAACAGTGGATAAAATGATTTTTGTCGAAACAGTGGATAAAATGATTTTTGTCGAAACAGTGGATAAAATGATTTTTGTCGAAACAGTGGATAAAATGATTTTTGTCGAAACAGTGGACAAAATGATTTTTGTCGAAACAGTGGACAAAATTCTTTTTTAAAAAATTGTTTGATTTATAAGAATCAAGCACATTCGAAGAGAACTTTGCATAGGTAGATTTTTCGCACTAGAGTTTTTATCTAGCCGACAGTCGGTTATTCTTTACATTTGACTAGGCTATTCGGGCGTCTCAGTCGTGGTGGTTGACGTTTCCGCCAACATGTGACCTTCCTTAGAGCGCACTGCCCTGCAGCACACACCACGCGAAAGGCGCGACTCATTCCGGATAGCCTACGTAATACAAACTCCGGCCGAGGAAGCCTACATAATCATATGGCTACCCTTTACGTCCCGATGCAGTTTTGATCAAACACTAGACATCAACACACTTGCGGGACCTTCTGTTCAGGCATTAGCAGAACGTGAGACCCACCGCAACAACACATACGTGAGAGACAAAGGGACAAACAATCGGGCCCAATGCGGAACTCGAACCATATACCTCGGTCATTCACGTCGGCGTATGAATAGGTAATGGTTTTATTTTATGTCGCATCATCCTCTCTGGGTTAATCGCGAACACAAATACTGCGTCTAGTGATTGGCTATTATTTATACAATAGTAGTTAACTACGATAAATATAATTATAAATATATAGCATTCTTTCATTATACAAATTCAATCAGTTTTTCTTTAAGTGCACGCATTGATGGTATATCTTCTTATATTGTACACATTCGTACTGTATACATAGACATACTGCACTAATTCTCAGTCTACAAATCAAATCCTGATTACATTTATGGTGTCAATGACAGTAAAAATTCATAGAACCTCATCTCTTGAGTTTATGTAAATTTTTGTATAGAAGTTCCGCAAATATTCGGTTTGTAAAGATCATCAGCCGGCCCGGTGGCCGAGATCGCTAAGGCAGTAGTGTCGTAGTGATCTCGGACCGAAGGGTCGCGGGTTCGAGTCCCGCCTCGGGCATGGTTGTATTTGTGTTCGTCCTTTCACCCCTTATCATCATCCACTTAGTTATCGTTTCATCCACTTAGTTACCATACCGTTAACAGCAATAGTGGTCGCTAATGACCTTAGATGTTGAAGCGACCTTAAATAAACCAATTAAAAAAAAGATCATAACTTTATCCGATTTTGGGATCATATTTCTCAGTAATTTCTGATGTTTTAAAAATTTTCTTTTGTTCTTCTGCACTAACTTTATTTCTTACAAAAACATTAATAATTTCAGTTACCTGCTAGGATCATTATTACAATACGTTTTTACTTACAAAACTGTACGTGTATGTAGGAAAATTGTACGAATTTCAACTAGTCTTATAAAAAGGCTAAGGAGTATGTTTGTGAAAATTTCATTTGCAACCCCCGCAATCTCTATTACATCAAATTCACTTTCATTGTTAGTTTTTTTGGTCGCAAATTGATCATCTTAGGACCACGCGAATGTGCCATTGTACACACCGAGGCCCACCATATTTTCCCGGGGGTAAATGCACGTGACTTAATCGGGGATCAGCATTTATACTGAATCGATTTTTACACACCAGGGTTTTCAGCCCTAGGGGATGAGATATGAAATGATGATGAAGATGAAAGATGAAATGGCAATTAGAAACCACACACAAACATCCATGTTCCGGGCGGGACTCGAAACCGCGACTCTTGAGGCACGAATAACTCATTCTTGAATTATTGATTTTCTCGTGGTTCCGGGCGCATCAACTGCTTCGGACATTAGTCCCGTTAGTGTAGTGCATGTTTTTCTCGGGAGATAGCGGTGATGTTCCCCCGCTGGATGGCGAGATCCGGCACCGACCTACCGTCGGCTAGTAGGGTTTCCCCCTAACCAGGACTCTCCCACTAGCGGGGCACCGCCCCAGCCGGGACGAGCTCTAAGTTCCCGACCGGTCTCCCGGAATATGTGGTAGTGTGGTGCATGTTAGTGTAAGTGTGTGTGTAAGAGGAGAGGATAGGACAAGGAAAGGAGGGACAGATCGCGCGCGGTCCGTGGCCCGTTTGTTAGGGTACTGCTCCGGCATTCGCCTGGTGTTGATCGGAGAAACCACGGAAAACTACCGATCAGAGCAGCCGGCCGCTAGAATTCTCCTCTAGACAGCGACTGAATTCGACCTAGCTGAATAGGTAGTGTCGAAATCCTGCCGCCGTGGGGAGTGTAACCTAAGACCTCCCGGTCAGAGGCGCTGCAGTGACATCAGTTGATGCACTGAGCTACCGCTCCCGGTCTTGAGTTATTATTAATATTATGATGGAGGGTCGTGTGCAGTGCGTGGCCTCTGCGATCGGTTTTGTTTTATTCGAAGAAGCTCTCTTTGCCTGCCTTTTCCCTAATTAGGACCACAGTGGGCTATCGCCGGCGCTGGTGAAGGGGCGGGTTGCTCGCTGGCTGCGCTCCCGCGCATTCAAGTCTCCCGGAACCGCTGGGCAGGTTTGGCTTGCTCGGAGACCGGCTCTTACATTAGATCACTGCTGGAGAAAGGAGATGTTTCCGAGGCAGCTACGTTTTGATATGTAGCAAAAAATGTTATGGAACGTGGTAAAAAACGTTCCATAACAAGTTTCCAAGGCTACTCGTCTCCTTTGGGGAAGTGCTATAATTAGAAGGTTTCTACTCTATGGGTTGTCAAGTTCCAGCAATTCTAATATTACAAAATATTTAGGTTACATTAAACGAAAGCTTGGGAATTGCTAAGAATATTGTTCTTCATGAATATACTGCCTATCACCTACTGACACTACTAGAAAAGAGGTTAATAGTCAATTGGTAAATATGAAAACGAGTATCATATTTTTCTAAGTGGTTCCATCAAATTGGAACATACACAATGTAATATGCCGACTTGGTTTCAACATAATCTTCAATATCTAATTTAATATTGGTATACAGGTCCTTAGATTTTAGTGGGTTATTCTCGATTAATGCAGGAACAGCAGTATCTTAATTTATATTATAAAAACAACCAATTGTTAGACTTTCAACCAGATAATAATAAAATTCTGTTGGTTCGGAGGGCCGAGTTTTCGAAGTAGCGCACCGGGAGCGGAGGCTCAGTGCATCAACTGCAGCGCCTTGCGTGGTTTTCAAGTATTTCAGTGGCAACGTTAGTTTTCAAGTAACACATATTTCGAACATCGCATGTGAAATGTTCATTTTGGACCTATAAATATATTAAAATGTAACAAATTATTTAGCAGTAGATAAAATATGTAAAAATGTGTAATTATATCAAAATATGTAAAAATATGTAAAATAAAAATGGTTCCAATTGTTCAAATGTTGTGTTAAGACTAAAACATATTAAAAGGCCTGTAAAAATATGTATTTACAAGAAAATGCGTTACCTACACAGAAGGTTTAAGGGTAACACACTGATTCGAAGACCCCCCCCCCGAACCATATTAACCTAATCAATTGGGGGAACGTCTTGGTGGCGGCATCTGGAAGACGAGTGGGTTCCAACCGATGAGATCATTGGAATCACCAGATAAGTGGTTTCTTTACAAACGTAGAGATTAAGAGGTAAAAGACCTATTATTTTTTAAATAAACTAATAATATATTTCTGTCATTGTAGAATCGTGATGATTCTTGGATATACCTGTTTTTTTCTAACGATGCATCTGAGGGTAGTGTCTCCAAGATGGAATATGGCACGGCTTTTCGCGTCTTTCTCTTTCGTGCCGCTAGGGTCGCTTCATCTGCAGCACTGCTTGATACGGTCGTGATCATGCGACTTCTTGCGGCAGGGCCGAGAAAAACGCAAAACGTAGTGCCATATTCCATCTTGGCGATATTACCCTCAGATGCCGCGTTAGAAAAACCCAAGTATACGTTAGCAGTCCATATCCGCCAAGTACTTTGCGCTGTGTTATCGAACTCCAAGTTCCCGGCAGTCGCCGGGTGAAAGGTTGCTGGCGTCTCGGGTGAGCGGTGGTGGCGGAAGTGGTTGACAGAGAAGCAGAGCGTTTCCGTCGCTCCTTCCGGGTCCTCCGTTCCTCACCCATGCCTCACCCTTCTTTTCCTCCTTCAAAGTCAATACAGCATTCACCCTCGCCCTCGCCTTCACCCTCCCTTCTTTGAGAGCCATCTTCATAAGCGGATTCTGAAATACAAATAAGTACAACGAATATATATATATATATATATATATATATATATATATATATATATATATATATATATATATATATATATATATATATAAATTAAGGCATATTATCATGTATATAGTATATTTAACACACCCTGTTCATCTGAGTTAAAATATTTCTACTCAGTTGTTATATTACTATCATAAATCGTTTATAAAGATTTACATGCCTGAAGCTTATGCTCCACAATAATCGTGCAGCAGAGATCGAGACGTTTGCTATCCGCGCAGACTCCCGGAGAATTGCAGTAAATAGTTCATGCGGGAGCGGGATAGTGGGTCGGAACTGAAAAGAATGAGACCAGACAGAGTCGAATTTGGGCGCAGTGTCGGGGGGTGAAGTAGAGCAGGAGAGCGGGGTCTAAGAGATGCGTGGCGGAGCGGTGGAGCGGGGAGGGAAAGGACGAAACAAGGTGGAAAGGGTCAAAGCGGGACGGAGAGCAGTTAACTGACGTGCGGTTAATAGAGCCGAGCGTGACGGAGTAGATAGAGTGGGACGGGGCGGCGAGGAGTATGGTGGTTGGAGACGGTGTAGCGGAGGGGAAGCGGAGGGGAAGCGGAGGGGAAGCGGAGGGGAAGCGGAGGGGAAGCGGAGGGCAAGCGGAGGGGAGGGACGGACAGCATAGCGTAGTATAGGACCGGAGTGTAGTGGAGCTGGCGGATTGATTTGATTTGAGTTTTTCGTGTTTCCGGGCACGTCAACTGCTTTGGTCTTTAGTCCCGTTAGTGTAGTGCATGTTTTTTCTCGGGATATGCGCGGTGATCTTTCCCCGCTGGATGGCGAGATCCGGCGCCGACCTACCGTCGGCTAGTGGGGTTTCCCCCTAACCAGGACTCTCCCACCAGCGGGGCACCGCCCCAGCCGGGACAAGCTCTAAGCTCCCGACCGGTCTCCCGGAATATGTGTTAGTGTAGTGCATGTTAGTGTAAGTGTGTGTGTAAGGGAAGAGGATAGGATAAGGAAGAGGAAGGGCAGTTCGTGCGCGGTCCGTGGCCCGTTTGGTAGGGTACTGCTCCGGCATTCGCTAGTGTTGATCGGAGAAACCACGGAAAACTACCGATCAGAGCAGCCGGCCGCTAGAATTCTCCTCCAGACAGCGACTGTATTCGATCTAGCTGAAAAGGTAGTGTCGAAAATCCTGCCGCCGTGGGGAGTGGGAACCTAGGAACTCCCGATCAGAGGAGCTGCATGAATCAGTTGAGCACTGAGCTACCGCTCCCGGTGAGCTGGCGGAGCGCATAGCCGCTTGTCGGAACGGGACGGAGCTGCGCGGGATGCGACGGGGCGTGGAGGCAGGCGGCGTGGCGGCGCCGGCCGGGGCTGCGCGGGGCGGGAGCGAGAGGCGCGTTCCATTTTCTGCCGTTTCGCAGTGACGAAAGGGAGTGGGCGGGGCGGGGGCGGTGCGCGAGGTCTCTGCAGAGGCGGCACGCCGCTTACGCCATTCAATGATTCACTGGCGGATCTGCAGTGCACCCGCCGTCACTCCCGCGTCCTCGCCCTCGTCTCAGGCCCGAGCGGCTCTCAGCTGCTTTGCAACATCCTCAACGCCAGCGCTAATGTGGCGAACTTCAATAGTAAGCGGTATCAGTACAATTGTTTATTTATTCTCGCGTCTTATACAGAAGAGTTTGCACTATTCCTTCCAGTACGTTATAATTTGGTTCACACTCACATAATAATTCGTTTTGAGTTATATTATCGTATTATACTTCTTTTTCTGTTTTCAATCTGCAAGGATTTTTGATTGAGATGCGCATACGTTCGGAGTCTATTTGCGATGATGGCGGTGGAGTAAGACCTACATGCGGATGGGGAATCAGCCTAAGGTTAGATTAGTGACTGGGGTTGGACAGGGATAACGCTGGGGCTGGAAACATTTTTTTCTGTATTTATTGATGGAGGTGTTGACGAGTGTGTCATTAGGGTGTATATTTGCGTTTTAACAGTTGTACAATTGTTTGTGATTTGGTTTCACATTTACATATTTTTCAATTCATAAATTGTGTTTCATATTAATTTAACAAACTTTTCAGTTGGTTAATGTTTGCTTATAATGAATATACATTCTACTTTATAGCTTATTTTTTTGTGGAAAATTTCTAATGTTATACGCTAGAAAACATTTATATTAGAAGGAAGAAATGCGCGCAGACTGCAGTCCATTGTTATTGCCCACGCAAATTTTCTTGATACACCAACTCCCTAGTCCTTACCTAGCGATGAATGATACGGTCCATTGATATACTTAGCTCCGACTTGAAACGGCACGCACCAATTTATAATGCTGCCAATACCCATCTCGTACCTTCAAAATAATCGTACGAGAATTCCTCGTGCCAGGCTGTGGCGCGATAAGTGCATGCCAATAGTTGGAACGCCCTTTTAAGCGGTGACGTAGGCAAAGCCCTTCTCTTCCCGCGTCCCCCGCCGTGGGTATCGAGAAAACTTGCGCGTATAGTAGGTAGGTAGTGCTTCGTCATCATGTGGAATTTATAGGATGAAACCACTAATACGAATGACACGAGCAATGGACCTCAGGGCTCTCTTCCAAGTAGTGGCATTGTCCGAACTAGCGACCTAGCTCATGTCGAAAATGCACCTCCTTTGGTGTTCGGGGCTGGGTCTATGAAAGGTTTAGGGATCCTTCATTGACTGAGGTTATTGAGACTCCTTAATGATCAAATGCGTAGTTTATATTAAAAAATGAGGAATTTAACACAAAACTGTTAAACTAATTTCATAACTTGTATCGTAATATGTAATATCAATGTAACAGACTAAATCTAACATGATCTAATAAGTAGATGACAGCGAGAATAATAATAATAATAATAATAATAATAATGGCGATGATGATAATGATGATGATGGTGACCATAACGCTGACGATGGCAACGACAATGATTTTCAGCACACTGATCACGGGGAAAGTTAAATGAAATGCAGCGAAAACGGGAGAAACTCGAAGATTCTACCATTTTCCCACCACAAATTTCACAAGGGTTGGTCGGGATTCGAACAAAAGGTCCAGAGGGCGAAGGTGGATGCGTTAGCAGTTACGGTACGAATTGAAGCTACCCACCCCCACTCCTCTGTATGATTCTTGTGCCGCAATCTCCCTAACTGCATGCGTTAATGTTCTCGGCATCAGAAACTTTTAAATATTCATTAAATTTGCTGAAGTTACGAATACATTCTGACATTTTCGGGAAAAGGTCTTTGATATTTTGCGACCGTGACCGTTTTATCATAGTTACCCAGACTTCATAAACCAGCGAGAGTTCGCTTATTAGCAGGGCAGGTCAAGAGATGTTCGAGTGACTTTTAATTAGAGGAAATTATGGTGATCAATTCGTATATTCCTGGTAATATTAATATGATACTGCTAAAAGTATAATTATGGCACACTTGACATATTTGCATCCACCACTTCGACAAATGCTTTTTCGCAGAATTCTGATGCATGCTGTATTTCAATATTAGTTTACGGATCGTTCGTAGAATTCAGATTTTTACACCATTATATATTATGGTATCTCATCATATGTGTCAAATGTTATGCTAGTTTTCTTCATACCATTGTACTGAGCTTTCTGTAGACATAGTACAGTTCTCATAGTTACAAATCTTCTTTTTTAAAGACAAAACGTATGTGTTTTTCTAAACTATATAATTAATTACAGACTTCACGTGATTTTATGTTGCGAACTATTTATTCGATGACTGATTTCAAATGTAAGATAAAAATATTTTATTGGCCTATTTGACTGAAAAAATGCATGTCGCTTGAAAATTTGTTATCGCATAAGCTACATCATATTCTTTTATTTATTTACTTATTATAGTCATATCAAAATTTATTGTTGTTTGCGGTAACAACAATAACACACAATAGTTCTTAAATTACATTGCAAAGAGATAACAAATTTCGAAGTTATAAAGTTTTGTATAAAAATTGTTAAAAATCCCTCATTAGTTGAAAAACTGGTAAAATGATTCTTACATTCATTTATTAATATTAGAGGATTGATATTTTCCTTGTGTACACGACAATGCAAATTTTATATTTCAGTAACAACATTGTTTTTATAACAGAAATTTAGTATTTTATTTTGATATACTTTAAATGTAAATGTGAGTTTTCGTTCATGTTCTGTTTAATTAATTATATTTAGTACATAGTTGCGGTGAAATGAGTTAAAATATGGTGGATATTGAGAGTTATATGGTGGATATTGTAATATAGGGTACAATGGAAGGAGAGGGTTTTGATATTAGGTTGAGTAGAACATTTCCGCGGAGTAAAGAAACGAACAAACGGAATTGAACGTAGAATGTAAATACCCTGCGAAATAAAAGAAATAAAAATGAGAAGCGCAAGAATTTAGTGGGATATCGCGGATTGAAAATTGAAAGAACACGGACCGTTAACAGTCGAAAAGAAAGAATCACTGCGAAATCAAAAAAAAAAAAATTAAAAATGTATATAGTAGATTATATTGCGCCATTATTTGTTTCTCTGTTTTAAACTACTTCACTGTTCGAAGAAATGTGATGTGAATCCTATAAGACACAGCATTCCGTTTCAAAACGCCTTGAAAGCCAAAACACACAGAAAGAATCGTTAGACGGGCGTCCTTCGCAGTAAATTGAACATCCGAATAACGTGTTCGCAAGCTGAGGTTAAGGGACGAAATCGTTTCCAGGAAGAGCGGTAAGCATTTGGCCACTGGGGGGATTGGAAGTCAACTAATAAGTTAACTAATTAGGGTGATTAGTTGGCAAGTTGGCGGAGAGTTAACACGGTGGCAAACTTGTCGGCGTCAAGCGTCGGGCAGTCGGTGCCTCTGCGCCGCACAGACGGGGGGAGCGGGGGGCGGGGGGCGGGGGGGGGGGGGGAGGGGGGCGGAGAAAGTTACGAAGACGCAGCGCTGCGACGAGGAGCAGAGGTCGGTCGCCATGGCAACGCCAAGCGGTTTCGCCGCCTCCATTGCCAGTGCGCCGAGCGCAAATGCAGACAGAGAGCGAAATGTTGCAGACTCCTGTGCTCGCAGCGGAGCATTGGGGAAGGCTAATGTCGTCTGTTACTGTACTTCTTCGTCTTCCTTCTAACCTTTTAACAAGAATGCAATTCTTTCACACTGATATTTCTTCCCTTATCCTTGACCTCTGATGCTTTGAACTTCCAATGTCTCAGTGGCGACTTTGACACTTGCCTTTGAGTCCAAGTTAGCTACAAGACACCACTACACTCAATAATTCATCTAATGACTGAAAATGGATTTCTTTCTTTCTATGCATTCCTAATCACTTCTATATAAATATTTTGCGAAAGCTTCCGTGTCTTCTAGAATAGTTCAGAGTGTATCGTAAATACGTCAAAAAGAGATTACTTCTGAATGAGAGATCAACGTGTTGTAACTTTATGAGAATGACGATTTTCAGTTTTCATATTTGCTACTGATACGATTTGATGATGGGTAAAGAAATAATTCGCAGTGTATTACATGTCATGCCAAATTTAGCGGCCACAAACTCAATATCCTAGTCGTCAATGCTAAGCTAGCGGGAAAGCACTGAAAGAAGAAATCTCAGTTAAATTCGTCACCGTCCATCTTCGTGAGGTGGCCTACACAATTAATTGATCTTCTACATCAAACGTCCACAGCTTAGGCCCTAGGTCTAGTTTTTGTTCTAGTTACCAGACGTAAAATTAAAGGGAAAAACACGTCCTCGTTTTAATGACGATACAATGATGATAGTTATTTAATCGAAATTAATTATCATGAGAAAGGTAATGGGCTGAATTGGACCAGAAGGATAATGAATATGAGAAAACGAAAATACGACAGAGAAACCTATTTCTCTCCTTCACCGATAAGAGGCAATTTTTCAGTTGTGACACTTTTCTTATCCTTTTATGATATATGTAATTTAATGCTGAGAAAAGATTATAGTTCGTATTGAAAACTGAAGCCCTTCTCATCAGGGAGAGAACGTCCATTCTTCGTTTGTTCAATGTCCTTCATGACTCTCTGTTTCTTTACCGCAAAATCCGCTGTCGACCTTCACCACGGCCCATCTTCCGACGGTGGCTTTTTCTCACTTGGTGCACCTCCGCCCCTTAACATGTGGAGTCGATGGCCTGGGGAGTGCACGGCTGGGCTCTCGTCCTGAGGCCTCAAGCAGCAGAAGGAGCGGAATAAAAGTGTTCCGCAGCGGATGGCACGAGCCACGACGGTGCTCGTGGCGCTAGCAGCAGCCGCCGTGCCGCTGTAAACCGCCGCTTAGGCTTATTGTAAACTACCCGGCACGGTGACTCATCATTTATACACCGATATTTCGCCGCAGGGGTCAGCGAATGCACGTTTATAGCATTGCGCAGTCTTTTAATGTGAAGAAATGAGTTCATAAAATACCCGTGCAACAACCTTAGAATTTCTGGCTTTTTGCTGTAAACAGGTTTGTGCCTGCCGCGACCTAGCAGGTGCATGCTTAAAAAGATTTCGTAATATTACGGAGGAAACGGAGACTTTTTTGTTGGGGGGACGGAGAGACGAAAAGGAAACAATGAAATTTTTTTTCAATCAGACTGAAAGAGCAGTAAACATTCATATATTAACTTGATGCTTTAATTTATAAATAAATATTCTTTATTAATATCTTTGTGAAAATCGATGAAACATTTGGATAAATATTTTACTCAGAATCGCTCTCGTGAGTCCCATTTTAATCTATTCTTGAGTAAAACATACAATAAACCACTTGTACCGTAAATATTTATCTTAATTGACCACAAATATTGACTGATTTGTAATATCCACACCATATTTCTACATTTGTATTGGAGTATGTGACGATAGAAAAATGAATATTCTTATAATGATATAAGAGAGCTGTCATAGATAGTTCAGAATTATTTTACAATCACGTTTACAGTGTTATGTACCAGAGCACAAGTATTTCAGAATGTTGTACACAATATTTTCCTTATAAATCTCGCGAATATATTCGTATACGGTTTGTAAAAGGCTCACCATATTTCTACTGACGCTTCTAATAAATTCAGTCACGAGATATTTCCTAACGCATCACAATTCAGTAGAGATTGTGGAATTCTACAAAATAAGGAGTTCCGCGCACTAATTAATATATATTTTTTGTAAGTTATAACTTACATTCAACACCACACCGTAAAGATCGTCCTTTGTTTATTGGACTGAGCTTGAGCCAAGATTTCTATGACTTCCTGCCGTTGATAAACGGTCTTTGTACATCTTCCTACCTCCGTTTGCTGATTGCAGGTGTAAATAAAACGTGCAATCCCTTCACATTTTTACTAAGTTCTTTTTCGAGCTGCTGGCGTACCTGAGGTTTCGTTGCACCCGAGAATATGAGATTTAACATTTCCTGCTCGATCTTATTCCGCTAGATTTCTGCCAGCAAGTGATATTCGCAGACGGAATGTAAATATAACGGAAGCTCAAGAATGCAGGAAGCCAGTTTAGTATATCATCCAGCAAAGTTTTCGGGAAAGAGAGGGTATTCACAGGGAGCTTATGCTAACTTCTGGCATCATTTGTAAAAAAAAGTGTAGTTGCAAATCATACAGCGTTTACATAAATTCCGTATTTACACAATTCTCGCATTATTCACAAAACTGCTGTAAGTTACTTGAAAATTTCGTTCTGTGAAAAGAATGTAAGGGCATATACTCTTCATCTGTAATGAACATATGATAATTAAAATGTATTTGCAGATCTTTATTGTAAGAGATCTCTCTTCAAACTGTCGAGCTAAGTGGACCAAAACAATCATTCGTTAATTCTGTTTTTTCGAAAGAACATCTACAGAAAATAGATTGTCTTGAGGCGTTTTAAAATCTTAGAACTGTTCGTTTTATTACTGTTTCTGATGAAAAAAGGTTGAAGGTAATAATTTAAAATTAATTAAAATTGAAAACAACTGTGAAGCATAGAAACTTTTATCTGTCGGATTCATAAAAGTAATTTATTGAGTATCGTCATGACATATTACTTACACACCGAGCAGTGAACTGAAAAAAAATACGAGTAAGACTTTTGAGACGAAAATAAAATTTCAGAAAAATACACAGGGTACGAATATGTTATCGTAAACTTACCAGACACCATTATTCGGATATATTGAAAATAAAAAGTTATGTAATTCTGAAAAACAATCAAAATTTTGACGGAAATATACGTTTTGAGTGTTCCTAATTTCGAAGTATTGGTGTTTCAAAAGTATGTATCTTTCCTTACGTATGTGAACATTGAACTGTACAATGAATTTTACCAAAAATGGACTTTGCCCGATCGATGTGGCCGAACTCAAGTTTTACAAATTCAAAAAGGATATTTTAATTTTTAGGGTACTTAACGTCAAGCTATCTATTTTCCAAAATTGCTCAAAATTGCCTTCATTTTTTCTTAAGTGCACCTAATAACATGACATAGGTAAAATTTTTATTCAAACCTGTGAAATTTGAAAATATTTTTGTAGTATGTCGAACACCTTCATTATAAAAACCTTAATGTAATCTAGACTACAAATTTTCGCAGAACTATAAATCATTTAATTTATACCTCTTTCAAATTATAAGTAATTTTTGCTTAATTTTGAATCAAATATTGAGTTACTTTACCTCCAGACTTTCTCAGAAAGAAAATGATTCGTTTTCTTTAAATTTTTGTAATACTCTTCGTTGTATACTTTTTGTACATATTTTAGGCATACTGTATATGTGTGCCCATTAATCTAGATAGTCGTATATATGGGCTTCGGTAAATGACTGCACATATAATGAGAATGCACGTGATTAAACAGATAGATGGTAAATCTGTGTACGAGCAGTCTGCAAGAACTATAATACGTTTGCATTTGTATTTTTTCAAAATTACTAATAATGTTAAGAGCTGGGTTTGCCTGGATATTTAGAGACAGCTCATGTATTGCACCATCTTTTTATGTTGTAATCGTAATTATAATTTCTTTTATTGTGTTGTATTTTAAATTTGTTTTTGTTTTGCCCTTCCAATCAGCCAATTGTAGCCAAATAGATATTTTTGATTTCTCATTATTGCACTCCCACGTGTGTATGCCACCTTTTGCAACAAGATCAAATCAATCATATTTAAAAGAAAAATATTGTACGTTGTAATTTTCACAAAATGGAATAACTTTTGTATGATATTCATACATAACATCTTATTATAATATTCGATTGGATATTGTAATAAGGCGTCATACGTTATTTGGTAAACAATGATTATCTGTGAAAGTGACTTCAAATGAAGGAATTTCCGTTGCGTGTGTAGGGGCTCTTCGCCTCGTACAACAAAGTGCTCGTGTGCTTGGGAAGTAAAGTGGGATCGCATCGTATGTCTTCATATTAGGGTCTCGGTGTATCCGGTGCCGGAGTCGGTATATCAGGGTCCCCAGCAGGAGAACGAAACAGGTCACGGTTTCAATGCAGACGGTCGCACGTTCCTTAGATCGTGCGATGGCTGATTCCACGTGCACCTTGGTTTTAATGGGGCTTTAATGATAACTGGAACATCAACGGGAGGAAGACTGCGTAGAATATTCTGCTGTGATCAAATGATTGTGACCTGTTTAATTCTTCAACTAGGTATTGATTCTTCAGAAAATTGCGTATAAGATCGTTTGGTAAACGTCTAACCTATTGGTAGCAATGACAAAAAAAATTAAAATTAATTGTTAATAGTTATACCAAAGACCATATTCAACAGAAAAAAGTTATCAATTGTGAAATTTCAACGAAACATAATCGGTGTTAATTTCAGATATCTGAATTCACGCGATAATAAAAACGATATTTTTCATTTTACATTAATAAAATATACCTGTAGTCTTCCAATTTTTCAACAATTGCAATAGAAAACTTCTTCCTAATTTTCAATAAAATGTTGAATGAAAGGGTAGAAACTGTAGATTCCCATCATACGCCCTCTTGTTACGCCAGCGATGAGGCAACCGAAAAGAATGTGGAGTCGCCACAGAGGAAACAATGAAATTTGCGATAGTTCCAAGAAATATTCAAACCGTAATTATTTTACAGGTGAAAGGGAGGAGGGTACGAAGGAGTACTAAAGAAAGAATTATTAACAGTGGAATTGCAAAGAGAAGTAAGCGGTGTATGAATCACTCATCTGACTCGAGAAAAGAATCCGAGACAATTACATCGTCTATTTCACTCATGAAATTAATATCAATTGCTTTTAAAAAAATATTTACGCACCAATCCATGGATGTAGTACATAAACACAATATCATCGAGTTCTTTTTTATCATTTGGTCGTACAACTTTGCTACTGACTGCCGATCAAATAATAATAGATAGCGGCGTGCATTGAAAGCTCGAGTTACAATTTATTAATTCAATTAATATTTTATCTGAATCTCTTCTAGGGATAATTTCATTCGTTAAATAGTCTTAATAAGTGACACTCTGGCGCAGGAAATCCCTTCCTGTCTCGAGAATCATAGAAAATTTCCAATGCACCTGAAATATTACTTATAAAGATACATCAGTATGCACTCTCAAGTCAATTCCGTCCGGCAAAGAAACCCAATCAAGGACGCAAGCGGTCATGAAACAGACACACATCAGAAACGGCAATGAAATTGACGGAAGTGCTAAAAATACATGAAACTTGTGGCTCGACGGATACAAAACGACGCGTTAAAGGGGAAATTAATTAACAATAGAATTGTAATTAATGACACACAATGTTGATTTCAGTTATCTGACTCGAAATAATGATTTTGAGACAATTACGTTGATAAGCGCATAACCGGAGTGTTTTCATTTGTTTAACCGTCGCATCGGTGTGAAATTTTCCTCCAGCAGGTTCTTCTGTGAAATCAACGCTGTAAGTGTAGAAACTCCAGAATCCACCAGATGCCCTCTGGCTGCGAAAGGCGACCGAGGAGGCAGACGACAATGACGGAGGCGTCGACGGACGCGGCGGCGGCGGCGGGGCGCGCAGGAATGCCACTCGCGGTGCGGAACAGGTTTACGCGCGCGGGCATCGCGGTGCCGCGCCGATTAGCGCGCACCTGGGGCGAGTGCGGGGCGACCGCGGGCGGCCGCGCGCGTGAGCGCGGGCGGCTGGGAGGGCGAGATGGCGGACATGTTGGAAGCGGGATGGCTGACGGAATGGTGGGCGGAATGGCGGGCGGAATGGCGGGCGGAATGGCGGGCGGGACGGCGAAGGGGACGGCGAAGGGGACGGCGAACGGGACGGCGGTCGAGAGGGCGGACGAGAGGGCGGACGAGAGGGCGGACGAGAGGGCGGACGAGAGGGCGGACGAGAGGGCGGACGAGAGGGCGGACGAGAGGGCGGACGAGAGGGCGGACGAGAGGGCGGACGAGAGGCGGACGAGAGGGCGGACGAGAGGGCGGACGAGAGGGCGGACGAGTGTTCGGATGGACGAACAATATTGCGAGCTGGTGGGAGGAGAGGGGTTGAGGCCGGACTGGATGTCTGTGAAAAGTCATAGCGGGTGGGTGGGTGGCTTGTATTGCTGTAGGGCTGGCAAGATGTGGGGGGGGCGGGTGGATGCGAGGCGAGGAGGCGGGCGGTGGGATGGCAAACAGGCGGGCGGACAGGACCACTGCGGATGGCGAACGAGGGGAGCGGGTTGAGGTTGCGGGCGCTTCCGTATAGGGACAAGAACTGCACTGACGCCTTTTCCGCATGCTTCAACATCTGATACGTAAAAACAAAGCAACAGTATGCGACGGCCTTGAGATATGAGGTTTTTGATTTAATCGAGGGGTATTAAACTCATTTCAGTATAATGCCTTACTACTAACGAGTAAAATATACGCGGGTCACGGCATGAGTACGTTGTTTCACAATGCGGTTTAATTTTCCATTAAAAAAATATTCGAAAAATATTCAGAATTATGTGAATGAAACTTCACAAAGGAATTATTGTAATAATGAGAATTCGTAATCTTCATTAGGAAAACTTAATACCAATCAAGAATTAAAGTAATGAATTGTTAATCAAATTTAATAATAAATTATTAATTTTTTCAATTAATATAAATTAAGATTATAAATATTATTACTCATTTTAAATAGTTATGATTTATGTCTTATAACATTATTTTTATTGCCATCATAAAAAATCTTCAGAGGATAGAGGAATCTACATTCGATAATATTTTTGTTAAGACCTTTTTAAATTTTTTTGTCAGTTCTGAATTTATTATTGATACCATTGTACATTATTGAGAGTACTTTTCCATATTTTCTTAAAATGTTCAAATTTCAGTTCTTAGTGAAGACTTTCAGGAAGACGTTATTCTATGACTCATGTAAATGCTTATGAGGTCATAAACCGATTCGGTAACCCATTAATTTTTTTCAACAGAAAATAAAACATGTGTAAAACATGTTGAAACAATAACAAACTTATCATTCATGTTTTAAGGTAGGTCAAGAAAGATATTAACTGGAATAGAGAGTTAAATAGCTTACAGAATCAATAGAATACTGAATATTTATATTCTCTTTGTGATTTCAACACATCATATCAATCCAGAAGTATTCTTTACATTAGTTTATTATTTAAATATCAATAATTCAAAATCTCATTCACTTTTTCATTCAAAGTCGAAGAATTAACATTCATACTTAACCACCCTACCAAAAAAGCTGTAAGGTTATTCCGGTGTATATTGGAATCGTCTTGGTGATAGGAAACAATATTCTTTATTTGTATACAGTTCACTTGACATGAAAGATAAAGAAATGGAATAACTCACACAATATACCCTAATAACCGTTCGTCTATAATGAGTGAGTCAATTCAATTCGTTTATACAAGATCAGTGATCACTATCTGCCGCGAGGCACATAGCTGGCCTGCAGGCCTGTAAAATTTTTTTTCTGGACGACGAAATTAAATTAGAGTATAAAACTAATGTAGTTGTGATTAATACAAATTTTCATACCTTTCTTTGATTTCGTGTTTTTTAATTTTTTTTTCGAAAGTGAAAATTCCAAATGTATACGAAGGTTTCTTCTTAGTAACATTCTTTCATCTTAGTAAAATAATGATCTAAACATAAAACTACGGAAATCATTTTGAGCAAATGTTTTCTGTCACTATCCTAACTAGAGTTGAAGCGTGTTTCCCAGTCTTCAAAGACCAGCGATTATGCGGTAAACTACCGCCGCTAAATGAAAATTTAAACTTGTATCCATCCATGAAGTAAGCAATGATGGGCATAAAAGATTAAGGTTATAAGCTCAGGTATTGTTCTTATGAACCGGTATGCAGTTGCCTAGTCACGAATTATTTCTACTGCAACGGCGCCACCTGTCATTTTGAATTTACACGGTACGCCTGTGCACTGAGGTGAATAAAGGAGTTACTCTTCTCGGCTTCAACTAGATTGGCAGCCAACTTAACGCTATCGTGTGTCCGGAACAACAGTAGCGAAATAATAAGCAAGCGAATTTAAGTTTCGAGAAAACTCATAGGGAAAGGTTTTTTTCTTCGATCTTCAATCTTATTGAATGATTGATTGATTTTTTCGTGTTTTCAGGCACGTCAACTGCATTGGACATTATTTCCGTTCGTGTAGTAACTGTTCTTTCTCCGGAGATGGCAGTGATCTCCTCCGCTGGATGGCGAGATCCGGCGCCCACCTAACGTCGGCTAACGGGGTTTTCCCCGTAATCAGGACTCTCCCACCAGTGGGGCACTGCCCCAGCCGGGACAAGCTCTAAGCTCCCGACCGGTCTCCTAGAATATGTGGTAGTGTAATGCATGTTAGTGTAAATGGGTGTGTGTGTGTGTGTGTGTGTGTGTGTAAGGGGAGAGGATAGGACAAGGAAGAGGAAGGACAGATTGCGCGCGGTCCGTGGCCCTTTGGTAGGGTACGCTTGGCAGTCGCGTGGTGTTGATCGGAGAAACCACGGAAAACTACCGATCAGAGCAGCTGGCCGCTAGAATTCTCCTCCAGACAGCGGCTGAATTCGACCTAGGTGGAAAGCTAGTGTCGAAAATCCTGCCGCCGTCAGGACTCGAACCTAGGACCTCCCGGTGAGAGGCGCTGCAGTGACATCAGTTGAGCTACCACTCCCGGTTTCAATCTTATTGAAACTGCTACATCCACTGCTCGTGCCCAGCGTTTACAAAGGCAGTCGTGTTGTCTAACACATGTGCCACAGTATATGCAATACCGCCGTGAAACAACTTCGATATTAGCAATTTATGAGATAAGCTTTTAGCTTCAAAATGACACTAAATATGCACCAACAATGCATTAGGTAAATGAATCAGTACTATAGTTTGGAAAGAAATATCTCTGTTGATGTCCGTTGCTGAAGAACATATCCTGAAAGATATTGTTCACTGTTGTTGGATGATATCATCCAACAACCGTGACCAAAAATTTGCTTTCGTAACCGGACGATCGCATTAACGTTTCACTACACACGTCACACATATCGTTATTTCTTTATATCTCACTTCTTAAGGCAATTTATCTTTCTTCTCATCTTTTAGCAGCGTTTTCCGTATGTTTATTACTATCATTATTAATTTCGGGCCACGGACCGCGCGCGATCTGTCCTTCTTCTTCCTTGTCCTGTCCTCTCCTCTTACTCACACACTTTCACTAACATGCACTACACTACCACATATTCCGGGAGAGCGGTCAGGAGCTTAGAGCTTGTCCCGGCTGGGGCGGTGCCCCGTTGATGGGAGAGTCCTGGTTAGGGGGAAACCCCAGTAGCCGACGGTAGGTCGGCGCCGGATCTCGCCATCCAGCGGGGGAAGATCACCGCCATCTCCCGAGAAAAACATGCACTACACTTACGGGACTAATGACCGAAGCCGTTGACGCGCCTGGAAACACGAAAAAGTCAACAATGAATTTATAGTTTGTAGGTAGTTCCAACTTTATTAAACATTATAAAGATTTAAATGAATATCACACGAAACTCCTGCCTGTTGGAGAAAAACGGAAATGATATTTGAATTCAGCATGAAAAATACTTCTAGGGTTTGCATATTCATTCTTGTGAAAGACAAAAAGTATATTTTTGTAGACCAGTGTAATCATTAATGCTCTTTTGGAATAACGGATAGACAAGGTATTGCCATTTTGTGAGAGAGAATTTCTCTGCAACAATTGCAGATTAGAACTGTACATTTCTGATATAATGCGGTGTAAATAATGAGTGTCATCAAGCTTGATTGTGTGCAATAACGCCGCAGTCTGATGACTCAATCGCAAGGTTAATTCAAGCAATGATTCTATCTGGGGATTGACGACACGAGTGTGGAATAAAGAACCTATATGACTTGCCGTAACGAGTGCTAGGGAAGCAAGACGCGAATTAACTCCATAAAGAAGCTCGCGCAGCTGATACTATCGCCTGACAGCCAAGCGACTAGTCTTGCTCGAGGAGAAGCCACAGTATAAGAACAGGGTTTCTTCTCCGCTGTGTTGGCGTGTACATGACGCAGAGCAAGCAGGAAGGTCTGAAGTATCCGTTCAAGCCACTAACACGTAGGTGTTGATTACTGAAACATCTCTCTTCGCGTTTATATACAGGTGTTCAGGGAGCAAACGACGAAAATCGGGATATAAGTTATTAAGACAATTTTAAGCTTATTTTGTTAATAAACTACTTGGATATTCTGAGTTGCTCAGTCGCAATGAGCATTCAAAAGTTGAATTGAAAATATGCTTCCAAGGCAAAAATTTACATTGCAGAAGCGTAGAAACACTCCAGAAACATGTAAATTGTTCATTGTTTACAGAAGAAATGAATTAATTATACTATTCTACCTATTTTATCCCCGTCATCTCCATTATCACATTCGTTTCCATCATCTTAGACCGCCTCAGGTGGCTTAGGGCATTAACTGATGTCAATACAATGTCAGTGACCGGGGGTCGTAGGGTTCGATTGATTGATGTTTCCGGGTGCGTCAACTGCTTTGGTCATTAGTCCTGTTAATGTAGTGCATGTTTTTTCTCGGGAGATTGTGAGCAGTGATTTTCCCATCGCTGGATGGCAAGATCCGGCACCGACCTACCGTCGGCTAGTAGGGTTACCCCCTAACCAGGACTCTCCCACCAGCGGGGCACCGCCCCAGCCGGGACAAGCTCTAAGCTCCCGACCGGTCTCCCGGAATACGTGGTAGTGTAGTGCATGTTAGTTTAAGTGTGTGTGTAAGGGGAGAGGATAGGGCAAGGAAGAGGAAGGACAGATCGCGCGCGGTCCGTGGCCCGTTTCGTAGGGTACTGCTCCGGCATTCGCCTGGTGTTGATCGGAGAAACCACGGAAAACTACCGATCAGAGCAGCCGGCCGCTAGAACTCTCCTCCAGGCAGCGACTGAATTCGACCTACCTGAAAAGCTAGTGTCGAAAATCCTGCCGCCGTCAGGACTCGAACCTAGGACCTCTCGGTCAGAGGCGCTGCAGTGACATCGTAGGGTTCGAGTTCCGACGGTGGCAGGATTTTCGACACCAGGTAGATAGCTAGGATGAATTCAGCGGCTGACTGGAGGAGAACTTTAGGGGCCGGCTGCTCTCACCGTTAATTTTCCTTACAGCTTGTTCTGAATCGTACGAGACCACGCGGCGCTAGTGGGAAATACCTGGCTTGGGAAAATCCCAGCAAGCCGACGTAGGACGGCGCCAGATCTCGCCATTCAACGAAGGGAAATCACCGTCATCTCCCACGTTAAAAACATACACTACACTTACAGGAGAAATGACCTTAGTAGATGCCTCTCCCAGAATCACTAATCAATCAACCATCAATAATAATTATTTATTATCTACACCTCAGTAATGATCATTGTCTTCTTAAACTCCCATCACTTCTATCTTATCGATTATCCACATAATCGTTTTTATTCCCATCAGTTTCATCATCTCCTCCGACGTGTTGACTGCGAGCGGTGGCTTAGGGCATCAACTGATGTCACTGCTGCGCCTCTGACCCGAAGGTTCTAGGTGCGAGTCCCGATTGCGGCAGGATTTTCGACATTAGCTTTTCGGCTAGGTCGAATTCAGTCGCTGTCTGGAGGAGAGTTCTAGCGGCTGACTGCTTTGATCGGTAATTTTTCGTGTTTTCTCTGATCATCACTAGGTGAATGCCGGAGCAAGGCCCTAACAAACGGCGCGCGCGATCGTTCCTACCTCTTCCTCGTCCTATCCTATCCCTCTTACACACACACACACACACACACCACACGTACACTAACATGCACCACACATGCCGGCAGACCGGTCGGGGACTTAGAACTTGTCCCGACTGGGGCGGTGCCCTGCTGGTGGGAGATATCTGGTTGAGGAAAAAACCGCCGAGGGTAGTTCGGCGCCAGATCTGGTCATCCAGCAGGGAAAGACCACCGCCACCTCCCAAGCAAAAAGCACGCACAACACTTACGGGACTAGTGACTATCATAGATGTCGCGCCCGGAATTCCTAACAATAAATTAATCCAGCCTGTCAATCATCTCAGCAGCACCGGTACCCCGATACCACTGCAATTCGTGGAAGGGCGTCTTGCGCCTTCAGGGGGCGGCTGCCATGGGCAGAGGAACGCCGGGACAAACGGCCTCCGCGAACGCGCCTCTTTTTCTGCCCGCTCCCGCACGCGGGGCGCGGCGCGCTCCACTGCACTCGGCAGCTTCTGCCAACTTTGCTAACGGAGGACGGAAATCGCGTCTCTGTGGGCGATGATGTTTATTCGTGTTTCTTGTGAAGATTTTGAGGTTCAGAGGAGGTCATTTTTTAAAAAAGTGCTATGTCGTGTCCATGTTTTCTGTGAAAGAGTTTGTGTGTATTTTTTTGTGTGGGTGGAAATTATTTTCAGTTTGCTCGAAATATTACGTGTGATTGTTCTTTGCTTTGTTAGTTTTGTCAATGTCTGTATTTTTTATCTTTAAAATTCACGTGTTTTTCTGTATTTTTGACCCTTATTTTCGCCTAGTTTGTTGATTTGTGATCTGCCACTGTATTACTGAATCGAATTTTTTTATGAAATCTTATATTGGTATTACATTCCATAGACATTTGGAGGATGACATTGCTATTCGCGAACGAGTTAGTTAATAAGGCAGAATCCTAGTGGAATACACTTGGGAAAGAACTGGAGCTCTGGATAAGGCCTCATAAAAATTCCCCTAATCATACTGGTTTGCTGAGACTGGAAATCCAACACTATCCCCATCAGGACGTTCAATGGCCCGGCCGGAGCATGAGCGGTGTGGGACGTATCCATTCGAACGTAGAACTCATAGACAAACGATAGTTATGCTTCGTAATAGGATGCGTGGTTGTACCCGCACAGTCAAGTTCGAGCTATTTTCATCTTATGGTAATACTTTGGCCCCAGCAAAAAAAATATGGCCGAATTGTGTGTTATACAAAAAGATTGCTTCGAGGTCGTGTAATTTGGTGATTCCACAAGATCTGAATGAAAGAACCTGATCATCTGTATCAGTGAAACCTCTCAAACCACGCACTCGGAACCGGAAAAATGTGTACCCAAGAAAAGTGTCTGCTATACTGCACTCCTAAGCAGAAAAAGCTCAGAACACTAAAACTGTTATCTACGGTCCTTTTAGTACATACACATACACGTAAGACAAGATAATTTACTTATTTTGAAATATTCAAGTGTTTCTAAATAATACTTTGACTTCTTGTTTAGGAGGACTCTGCTTGCTTACTATTTACAAGAGTATTACTGGTTTGTTAGTTATTATCATGGTACAGTAAAAGTCTTTCTTTTGACCGGGAGGTCCTCGGTTCCCGACGACGGCAGGATTTTCGACACTAGCTTTTCAGCTAGGTCGAATTCAGTTGCTGTCTGAAGGAGAATTTTAGCGGCCGGCTGCTATGATCGGTAATTTTCCGTGGTTTCGCCGATCAATACCAGGCGAATGCCGGAGCAGTACCAAACGGGTTACGGACCGCGCGCAATTTTTCCTTCTTCTTCCTCGTTCTATCCTCACCCCTTATACAACACACACTCACACTAACATGCCTACACTATCACAATGCCTGGAGACCGGTCGGGGACTTAGAACTTGCCCCCTCTGCAGTGGTGTCCCGCTTATGGGAGATACCTAGTTCGGAAAAATCTGCTAGTCAACGGTAGGTTGGCGCCGGATCTCGCCACTAAGTGGGGGAAATCACCGCCACCTACCGATGGAAAACACACACTACACTTACGGGACTAATGACCACGGTAGTTGACGCGCCCAGAATCATTAACAATTAATCAATCAAAAGCCTTCCCGCTTAGGGTGAGTGGCGCTGGTGCGTGTTGCAAACGGAAAAGAGAAGGGGTGGTGGAGGAAGGAATCCCACACAACTCCAGAGAACAACAATAGAGTATACTTCGATTTTTCTGTAGTGGCCGATGATATTAGGTCATTGTTACACCTCCTGCCGTATAAAATGAATCTTTTTAATTAATTCTGGACGGTCCGTGCCAACGGAGCTCGTGGACTCAGAAATGTGCTTACCACTGTTAAAAAGATTCATTTTACAAGGCAGGAGGTGTAACAATGACTTAATATCACCGGCGGTTTTTAAAAAAATTAAAGTGCATCATATTGAAATTTTTCTACTTTTTAGTGCTGTTACTAAAAAATACTGATGTATTTAAAAAAACGCATGGAATTATTTAAAATTAAGGAATACTTGCATTCAGAAATACATTTCTGGCTTCTACATTGAAAGTGTAAAAGTGGTTCGAAAATTCAGCAAGTTTTTTATTAGCAAATTCAGCATTAAACTTCAGCAAGTTTCAAATTTCAGATATATTGAGATATACAAAATTTCTCTACATTAATATCTGGCAAAGATCTTAGCGTCCGGCTTGCTGGGTCAATGGGTCACGATATATTATAATCCTTATTACCTTTATAATGGATTATAGGATCCGCAGACTATACAGCGCAGCTGGGAATCTGAAATAGAATGATTCTATTGCTAGTTCATTACTGTTTGGATTGACTAAATGAAAGATCACTTTCTTTTCTAAAGAACAAAATTTAACAAAGTTTATTGTTACCTTTTTAGCAAACAATTTAGTGAATTTAATAAAATGATTTGATGTTATGCCTTTGATCAAGATATCTTTGAATTTACAATTTTATACCGCGGTTCACTTATCTATTCTTCGTTGATGTCCCTCGTAGACTTCTCGGTCGAAATATCTTGCGAGCTTGCCGTAGTCCAAAGTCCCAAGAAATCCTCTTCTGCCCCTATTCAAGCTGGTCTCCAACTATCAAAATTATCAGTCCCGATTACGTCCTATGACATAGTCCCGAAATCTATTACTCGATTACCACTCCCGACAAAGTCCCAATTTATGCATCAATATTACTTCCACATGCAATATCTGCAATATCATTTACTGTCCTTGAAATTTCACGATCTGATAACCCGATTCTGACTATCTGTATTATACTCGTTCCCTCTCACGAACCTACGGTCAGTTCAGAAACGCGATGCCGGTCAGAATGAAATCTTCCTGCATGATTCACCCCTGGAAGACTTCGTATTAAACTACCTTCCTCTTTTTTCATAACATTTGACCGTCCTTCTCTCACCCAGCCAATCCATATGTTCGTTATATTTTAGTGTAGCTGACCTTTCGATCGTCTAAACTTCTTCGCCCAATCCCAAATTTTCTACTTTCTGCATCCAGCCACCTCTTAATGCATTTACAAAAAACAAAAACTACATTGTTTATTCACGGTCGTTGCTAAGCCCTTGCTTTCGTGATATTTCCTAATGCATGTTCCACCATATAGTCTACAAATAAATGTTAGTTTATTTTCATGTGACATATCTGTATGTCACAATATTAATGAAAATCGGATTTCTGCCGGTTTTTATAAATACACTTTCCACTATTTAAGAAAAAACAAAGAAAGAAATTGCTGTCATATTTCGGAAAATTATGAAAATCTCACAGGCGCTTCACGTAAATAATCCTCAAAAATTGAAACACAGTAAACTCTCATTAACACAAATTCCAAACGACAGAAATAATCGGAGTTCGTGTTATAATAATTCGTGTTTTCCGAGTATTATAAATGTTTGTATCACCGTAATCCCTTGCCGGAACCGTAGTTTTTTTTTTCATTTTATGGCGAAATTCATGTTAAGCGAGTTCGTGCTAACGAGGGTTTACTGTAACTCAATAGCTCTCAGAAACGAGACAACTAGATCTTACTACTGACCTGTTTCTTACGTTTGAGCTCAAAAGTTTCTCTATTAACAGAGTTATGCTTAACGTACTTCCCACTATCCATCCATTCATACAGGAATCCTAATTTTGGGCTACACGTGAATCTCATCACCTACATCAGTCTTAACCATCTTTGGAACAGCCCTAATACACCTTAATCCTGACGTGTGTGCGAAATTACAACTCAATCGAATCTAAAAAGAATCTGAAACTTCTAGTACGTATTGTTGAGATGATTCCAAGACTTTCCCTCCCCATGTTATAGCATAGGGAGAGAAATTAAAAAATAAAGAATCGTGCCTTTTAAGCATGAAGGACGAACAAACGTTTTAGCAACAGCTCAGATTTCGCTTCACATCAAACACTTCCGTCCGCTAGTGAGAAGAGTTAATTCAAAGGGGTTGCTCTGTAGTTCCCATAATTAACAGTATGTTTGAGGTCAAGTACTAGCTGGTTTTACTGTATGGTAGGCGACTGTACAGCGAGCGATTCGTCGTCGGCGGCGGTGGCGTTGGCGGCGGTGGCGGTGGCGGTGACGGTGGCGGTGGCGGAGGCGGAGGCGGAGGCGGAGGCGGAGGCGGAGGCGGAGGCGGAGGCGGAGGCGGAGGCGGAGGCGGAGGCGGAGGCGGAGGCGGAGGCGGAGGCGGAGGCGGAGGCGGAGGCGGAGGCGGAGGCGGAGGCGGAGGCGGAGGCGGAGGCGGAGGCGGAGGCGGAGGCGGAGGCGGAGGCGGAGGCGGAGGCGGAGGCGGAGGCGGAGGCGGAGGCGGAGGCGGAGGCGGAGGCGGTGGCGGTGGCGGTGGCGGTGGCGTGGCGGTGGCGGTGGCGGTGGCGGTGGCGGTGGCGGTGGCGGTGGCGGTGGCGGTGGCGGTGGCGGTGGCGGTGGCGGTGGCGGTGGCGGTGGCGGTGGCGGTGGCGGTGGCGGTGGCGTGCGGTGGCGGTGGCGGTGGCGGTGGCGGTGGCGGTGGCGGTGGCGGTGGCGGTGGCGGTGGCTGGCGGTGGCGGTGGCGGTGGCGGTGGCGGTGGCGGTGGCGGTGGCGGTGGCGGTGGCGGTGGCGGTGGCGGTGGCGCTGGTAGCAGCGGTAGTGGTGGCAGCGGTGACGGCGGCGGCGGCCCAAGGCGAACCGGAGGCTGCGCCGCGCCCGTCCGCCGCGACGCTCCCATAGCGATCATGCTCCACATACACCTGGAGGCACCGCGTCGCGACGCCCCCGCCGCTGGCCGCTGCCTCCGTCGCCCTCTCCGATACGTCAAAGCAGTGGAGGAACCCGGACTTCTTCTATCGGGGCGGGGAGGGGATGTAGATGAGACTCGATGCTTTTCATTTTTCACTTTTTTTCACTTTAGCGCTAAATAAACAAAAATTTTAATTTTTTTGAATTAGTTTTCTATTTTAGATGAATTTTTGAGTTTCGTTAGATTTAGAATTATTTATAAAACATAATATTCAATGACTTTCACTATACAATATTAGTAAAAACTATATTTGTGGATATGTTATCAGCCTGAAGGAGTGGCTGAAGCCCTTTCACACACACACACACACACACACACACACACACACACACACACACACACACACACACTGGGAATATCCCACTACATGGAACCGTTTTTTTCGCGCTTTTTTTTTCAATTTCGAGAAAGAAATCATTTATACAAGAATCATTTCTCTTTACTGTTTTTGAAACTTCCTGATAAAGAATATATAATGTTCAACTTTTATTTATATTATTAACTTTAAGCGTTTTATAGCGAAATTATAACGACTATTAGTTGCTGTTACTTATGTTCTATCATTTAATATATTCGAAAGAATTGAAGATGCCCAGACAAATACAACGCTTGCAAAAGTAATTCAGTGATAACTCAAATATTGTTTCATGAATGCCAAATGGCATAAATCATTGAAATTAAGGGAACATAGGTTTGAATTTAAGACATAGTTCTTTAAATTTCTCCTAACTTAACGTAATAAAACATACAACTTTCTCATTTAGTGCCTAATAAAAATATTTGAAACTTACGAGAAATTTTGTGCCATATCCTAGAGTGGAATTAATAAAAAAAAATTATATATTAAATTTTAGATTTCTTTAGAGTAATCTAAAATGCTTAAATAAACTTCATTTCTACCTACATTGACACCTACCGAAGATACTGATTTCCTGCAATTAGAGAATAACCATAGGTAAAAACTATGGCCAAATGCTAGTGCTGCAATTGAATTTGAGCATAAGTAGGTAACAAACCATGAACTTGTCAAACCACAAATTTCACATGAGTTGTCTGGTATTCGAACCACAGCGCAAGAAAGAGCACTGATCTGTCATCACCGCCACCGCATCTATTCTCGTCCTCTCCGTCACCGCCGCCACCACCGTCACACTGCCGCCGCCGCCGCCGCCGCCGCCGCCGCCGCCGCCGCCGCCGCCGCCGCCACCGCCGCAGCCGCCGCCACCGCCGCCACCGCCGCCGCCACCGCCGCCACCGCCGCCACCGCCGCCACCGCCGCCACCGCCGCCACCGCCGCCACCGCCGCCACCGCCGCCACCGCCGCCACCGCCGTGGACGGTGGACGGCGGGCAGTGGAGGTGCGCCACGGGCAGATGGCGCTGCGCGATGACCAGTGAGCGGTGGGTCGTGGGCGATATATCGGTAGTTTTCCGTGGTTTCTCCGATCAACACCAGGCGAATGCCGGAGCAGTACCCTAACAAACGGGCCACGGACCGCGCGCGATCTGTCCTTCATCTTCCTTGTCCTATCCTCTCCCCCTTACACACACACACTCACACTAACATGCACTACACTACCCCATATTCCGGGAGACCACTCGGGAGCTTCGAGCTTGTCCCGGCTGGGGCGGTGCCCCGGTGGTGGGAGAGTCCTCGTTAGGGGGAAACCCCACTAGCCGACGGTAGGTCGGCGCCGGATCTCGCCATCCAGCGGGGGACGATCACTGCCATCTCCCGAGAAAAATAATGCACTACACTAACGGGACTAATGACCGAAGCAGTTGACGCGCCCGGAAACACGAAAAAATCAATCAATCAATCAAGGAAGGCAGTGGGCGATGACCGGTGTGAGGTGGGCGGTGGATGTTGGGCAGCGGTCGGTCGCTGGAAGGCAGTGGATGAAGTGCGCGAACGGAGAAAGGGCGGTGCGAGGTGGACTGTGGACGTTGGGCAGTGGGCGGTGGTTAGGAGACAGTGGGCGGGCGCAGCGGCGGAGGTAGGGTGGACTGGGCGTTGGGTAGTGAGCGTGGTCGATGAGCTCCCTGAGATATGGGTGGAAGGCCGAAGGCGATGGACGCGTTACGCTACAGCCGCCAGAAAAGGGCGGTAGACGTTGGGCAGTGGACGGTGGCTAGGATGGGCGCGAATGCAGAACGGGCGGCGAGAGGTGGGCGGTGGGCAGGGCATTGGGTAGTGAGCTGTGGTCGATGAGCTCCCTGAGATATGGGTGGAAGGCAGGGGGCGACGGACGCGTTGAGCTATGGCCGCCAAAAAGGGCGGTGGACGTTGGGCAGTGGGCGGTGGCTAGGATGGGCGCGAACGCAGAATGGGCGGCGAGAGGTGGGCGGTGGGCAGGGCATTGGGTAGTGAGCTGTGGTCGATGAGCTCCCTGAGATATGGGTGGAAGGCAGGGGGCGACGGCGCGTGAGCTACGGCCGCCAAAAAGGGCGGTGGACCATTGGGTAGTGAGCTGTGGTCGATGAGCTCCCTGAGATATGGGTGGAAGGCAGGGGGCGACGGACGCGTTGAGCTACGGCCGCCAAAAAAAAGGGCGGTGGACGTTGGGCAGTGGGCGGTGGCTAGGATGGGCGCGAATGCAGAATGGGCGGCGAGAGGTGGGCGGTGGGCAGGGCATTGGGTAGTGAGCTGTGGTCGATGAGCTCCCTGAGATATGGTGGAAGGCAGGGGCGACGGACGCGTTGAGCTACGGCCGCCAAAAAAGGGCGGTGGACGTTGGGCAGTGGGCGGTGGCTAGGATGGGCGCGAATGCAGAATGGGCGGCGAGAGGTGGGCGGTGGGCAGGGCATTGGGTAGTGAGCTGTGGTCGATGAGCTCCTGAGATATGGGTGGAAGGCAGCGTTGGGCGGTGGGCGGTGGCTAGGATGGGCGCGAATGCAGAATGGGCGGCGAGAGGTGGGCGGTGGGCAGGGCATTGGGTAGTGAGCTGTGGTCGATGAGCTCCCTGAGATATGGGTGGAAGGCAGGGGCGACGGACGCGTTGAGCTACGGCCGCCAAAAAAAGGGCGGTGGACGTTGGGCAGTGGGCGGTGGCTAGGATGGGCGCGAATGCAGAATGGGCGGCGAGAGGTGGGCGGTGGGCAGGACATTGGGTAGTGAGCTGTGGTCGATGAGCTCCCTGAGATATGGGTGGAAGGCAGGGGCGACGGACGCGTTGAGCTACGGCCGCCAAAAAAAAGGGCGGTGGACGTTGGGCAGTGGGCGGTGGCTAGGATGGGCGCGAATGCAGAATGGGCGGCGAGAGGTGGGCGGTGGGCAGGGCATTGGGTAGTGAGCTGTGGTCGATGAGCTCCCTGAGATATGGGTGGAAGGCAGGGGGCGACGGACGCGTTGAGCTACGGCCGCCAAAAAAAAGGGCGGTGGACGTTGGGCAGTGGGCGGTGGCTAGGATGGGCGCGAATGCAGAATGGGCGGCGAGAGGTGGGCGGTGGGCAGGGCATTGGGTAGTGAGCTGTGGTCGATGAGCTCCCTGAGATATGGGTGGAAGGCAGGGGGCGACGGACGCGTTGAGCTACGGCCGCCAAAAAAAAGGGCGGTGGACGTTGGGCAGTGGGCGGTGGCTAGGATGGGCGCGAATGCAGAATGGGCGGCGAGAGGTGGGCGGTGGGCAGGACATTGGGTAGTGAGCTGTGGTCGATGAGCTCCCTGAGATATGGGTGGAAGGCAGGGGGCGACGGACGCGTTGAGCTACGGCCGCCAAAAAAAAGGGCGGTGGACGTTGGGCAGTGGGCGGTGGCTAGGATGGGCGCGAATGCAGAATGGGCGGCGGACGTTGGGCAGTGGGCGGTGGCTAGGATGGGCGCGAATGCAGAATGGGCGGCGAGAGGTGGGCGGTGGGCAGGGCATTGGGTAGTGAGCAGTGGTCGATGAGCTCCCTGAGATATGGGTGTAAGGCAGGGGGCGACGGAGGCGTTGAGCTACGGCCGCCAAAAAAGGGCGGTGGACGTTGGGCAGTGGGCGGTGGCTAGGATGGGCGCGAATGCAGAATGGGCGGCGAGAGGTGGGCGGTGGGCAGGGCATTGGGTAGTGAGCAGTGGTCGATGAGCTCCCTGAGATATGGGTGGAAGGCAGGGGGCGACGGACGCGTTGAGCACGGCCGCCAAAAAAAGGGCGGGGGGGCGACGGACGCGTTGAGCTACGGCCGCCAAAAAAAAAGGGCGGTGGACGTTGGGCAGTGGGCGGTGAGTGAAATGCAGTGTGCGATGGTCGGCGAGCGGTGGGCGGTGGACGTCGGGCGCGGGCGGTGGGTGGGGCGGCCGCCAGGAATGCCGTCCTCGATGACCGAAGCGCGGTGGGCTTCACACACGCCGCGCCGCGCCTGCGCGTTACGGGCTGTGGCCTGCGCGAGGCAAGTGCAGTCGGAGGACGTGGGACGCGGCTGCCTCTGCCACTCAGGTCTACCACGCCGACGATAATGGAACAGTGTGACTGGCGTTTAATTGCTGGCCCACTGATTCTCTTCTCAACAACATAAAAATATGTATACTATGGATTCCTTCAGCTGCCGCAATGCATGATGGATTTGTTGCCTTAGAAAACATTTTCAGTACTTAATCTACGGAAAAATACCGCAGAAACATCTGCCATAACATAATTCTACTACTAGCATTAAGAAAGACAAACAAAGTAGTATTCAGGAATGCCTAAAGTTTCCTGCTTTTGTCTATGTTAAAAGAACGTGGGTTAGATAATTAAATAAAACAGTTGCGAAATTTGCAACATTAATTTATTAATCAGTGAAGTTGCAATTCTTAATTTGTATGTTCTCTACAAATATTTAATATTATAATACTTTTAAAAATAAAACACAGTCGTAACTCGAAATCTCAATTTCCCCCGAAATCAATAATTTTAAAAAAATCAGAACTCGTTTGAAATTGTGGTGAAATCTACACCCATTAAATCATAAAAACCTTCAAACAAGTTTTTAAATAATTGTCGTTGCTACTTCGTATGATGCTACATAAATTTATTTTTTAAACATAATTCAATTTCGTACTATATTTTCCCGCCCTACTTCGTAAGAAAAGAAAGTACTGTTTACGCATGCCAGAATCAAATTGCCGGGTTCTGGTAAAAAGGGAAATAAATCTTGTTCCTGCTAGTAGGAAATCATTGCCTGTGTCTGTCCGTTCATCCCCCCGTCTATTCGATCGTCCGTCTCTCTGTCTGTCCGTCCGTCCGTCCGTCCGTCCATCCATCTGTCCTTCTCTCCTTAGCCGAAGCTAGCACGTAAATCGTTCAGCCGATTTTCTCCAAAATTGATATTCCCAATTGATGTTCGTCTACTCGAGCACCTACAAGTTTTCAACGGGTATTTTGATTTCGGAGGATTTTGGGGGTATGAAGCCTCAACAATAAGATTCAAATTTCTCAAAATAATGGTTTCAAATTTTCATTTTAATCTTCGTGTCGATTAGTCTGTCGAAAAATAAACAATTTTCACAGCAGCATCGCAATAATTTCTCTTTACTACGCACTAGTAAGGGAGACTATGAGAAGAAAAAAATTTCGCACATTTCAGAATTCGCCGAATTAAATTTTCAGTTATTCTTATTCATTTTTCTATTTACTACTCCTGGCAAGTAAATATTGTGCGAAATATTTAACAAAATCATGCTATCGTTCGTGGTATCGAGGTTAGCCTGTGTTCATTTTTTATTTTGACACTAAAATGCCCAGTATTAAAAAACACGTGTTGGAGTTGAGTGTTTTCCCAATACTATTACACTTGTCTATAATGTCATTCTTCTCGAATATTCCAAAATCACCGCTGTTATCTTCTGTAACTTTCGGTGAACGTCAACAGCAGAAAGTTTTCAGTTTGTACCTGCAAGCAGCAGTTTCGGAATGCTCCGCACGTTGTCCTGGGATTCGGATGATCGAAGGAAGAATTGCGCCGCAACGCGACTTTTTCGCGGGAATCGCGGCGCGACCTCTTTTGGGCAAAGCGCACGCAGCGAGACGCATATCTGCGGGAGCGCTGGGAGCGTTGCGCATGCCTCCCCTTGGCATCTGCGCTCCGCCGCTCTGGCGGCAGAATGCAACTCTTTGGTGCCCGCTTCGCGAACGGAAATTTTAAGGGTTTGGGTGCTGGTTTTTGTGCTGGTCTCGGGTGCGCGGGAGCTTGGAGCCGTGCGCGAACACACGGAGCTGAAGGTTGTCAGTTCGAGCCCGGCGAAAACGAAATGTTAGCCTTACAAATTCTTTCAATATGTATGTATTTGGCGTTATTGGGTCGGTAGCCCGGCTTCGCCGGCCATCTATCGGTGTCCCCCTTGCCTGGGCCTAGTTAAATTCCCATGTTTGGGGGTAAGAGCGACATCTGGCGAACATGACGTATTCTCTTCACCGTAACTAGCAAGATCCGCCTGCTTGGGCTTTTCTTCGTCACACAGCTACAGAAACTGGGACGATTTTACGATTTTAAAGGAAAGCTACAACTCTATTTTTGCGTCGATCGGGAATCAAATCCCGGGAACACAGCATGGGACCACATTACGATGCCCGTAGTATCCGTTCAATATTAATACTAATTTATTAAATTTACTTCCAATTTAATCATGGGTTCGACTTACAACATATTACTCCTTACCTATTGTATGTGGACGTGAAATTCTATATAGAGTCAGGATTCCTGGAAGTCCTATTGATTTAAACCAATTATTAGATTGATAGAATTAATATAAATTATCAGCCTTTTTCAACAATAACATAACATTTATTCTTACATACGTTACAAATTCTTTCCATCACACGAGAATTGCTTTTGTAATGCAGAACGTTAAAACACCGTACGGGTTTGAAGATAGTTCGTAAGCTTACTATAATATCTTGATAGATGGCTTCTCGGCTGACTTGCAGAATGTTGTCCTAGAAATGCTTGGTAGGCCAATTCTCGCGTCCTTGCCTAAATTAAAAATGTTCCAGAATGTCCTCAGCGATTTGCTATTAATAAGACTTAATATTTCCCACAAATTTAATACGCGGTCGCGACTTTCCCTATATGTGTTTCGTATGAAACACCTACTCGCGACTGTCTATATTCAGCTACTTATTGAAAAATCCTTCCATCTACGGAGCTACCATAATATATATTCCCTCGAAACACAGTGTCTATTTTAATTCAAAATTCCAACGACTACGTTAATAAAATCTCCGATTACAAATTAATACTACAATTTAAACAATACCTAGCTCTCAAACTTCAAACTAATCATAAATTCCCGCCTCATTATCATTTAAATATTATCCAACCTATGCTGAAAATCCGTTCGCACATTACCAACTGTATTCTCTTCAATATTTTTCTAGACTGGTTCCTTGCGTCCTTCCAGAAGATCACGACTTTCAATGTCCTCTGTACACCCTTTGCATGTAATGTTTCGGGGCCGTGTGCATCAGCACAGCGATATGGCACCAATCATAGAATATTACATTTCGTTGATCGGTTGTTCTAACAACGCGTTAGACATCGAATTTGCATACGATGTCATTATTCCTAATGCTGGATGTCGAATTTACCTTGCCGAATGTCGAATTTTTACCTTTCTTTGAATTTGTAAATTTTCTTTTATGAGCGACTTGAAAATGAACATCTAAACTATATCTGTGGAAGTATGATCAATTTCTCTTAAAGTACTCTTTCTACTAGATTTTTTTAATTTGAAATTGAATTCTTTTAAACTTTTAAATTTGAAAAGTATGTAAGTTGTTTCGCCCAAAAGTATGGAAGTACATTAAGAGAAATTTATAAATTATTTTTTCTTTAATTGTGTACATTTTGTAGGGAGCCGATGGAGGCGTAACTCCCACTCTAGACGCCATCCTTGCACCACAATCACAGGTGATGGATTCGCATGATTGATATCTCATCTTAACATATTCATTTAATTCTGACCTCCTTTCAGTCCATAAACATCCATGATCCTTATAATTACTCTAGATTCTGCACATAGGGAAATGTCGCTGTAAACCTGACATTGTGATCACCTGCTCAGGAGGGTACGACATCATTTTCCTTCGCTTAGTCTCATAAATCAGTAAGGGATTCATCAGAAGCTTCGTTTATCCCTCATGTGCAGGTTGCGAAATCACAGTATTATTCTAAAAAAATTGTGTTTTGTTACCTTACGTTCATGACGTTGTACGCCAAAATACTTTAATGACGATGAGGGATTTTACAATCGAATATTTCGACACCTTCTTGATAGCTAAGTCGAATTCAGCCGCTGTGAGGTGGAGAATTCTAGCGGCCGACTGCTCTGATCGTTACTTTTCCGTAGTTCCTTTTATCAACAACACGCAAATGCTGGAGTAGTGCCCTAAGAAACGGGACAAGGGCCGGTCGCAGTCTCTCCTTCCTCCTCCTTGTCCTACCCTTTGCCCTTACACTCACACTTACACGCTCCGTCAATGACCCCATCTTGGTCAGTTTTTCCGTCCAGTTTCCCTGATCCTATGAGCAAATGCCGAGATGGCCCCTTGTTTTTCTTCTAGATATAAATGTAATTTCATTATCTGGACACGTCTTCTAGAATTCAGTGGGAAATATAGTTATTCAAATTATCGTTATTTATGTTATCTCGGCAGGAAACATTATTCCTTCACGAAGGGCATGAAGAGGAATAAGAACCCACATTTATAGCTTGACATTAGATTTTATTATATGGGAGCACATAGTTTTGTTAACAATCCTTGCAAAAAATACTCATTTCTTTCTGTATTCAAAATTCTAGTAGTATGTGGCTTAGGGTAGGGATCATAGACTTATTAAAACCAGCACATAATTCAATCCTCCCCATAGAACGTCACACACAGTTTTAACTGTTTTTGACGTAAAATAAAAAAAAAGAAAAATAAAGAAGTGCCCTGCTGAAAGGAGACACCTGAGTGGAGAAATTTCACATGCCGACGTGTAGGTCACTATCCAGCGGGGGAAGATAAACACCACCTCCCGCGATAAAAACATGCACTACACTTTGGGGAATAATTATCATTGCTGTTGACGCGCGTGGAGAGACTAATCAATCAACAATCGAATACTGAGAGAAGGCAGGAAACGACATATGCACCTTTGAGACATTCGCTTGCGTCATTCGCTTACTGGGTAAAACTAAGATTTGTAGGTGATCATTCTTACGTCACACAGACAAGCTTTAAATGTAACAGCATTGTAACGAATATTTTCTCTGATTAATATACTACATATTCACAGGAACAATACAACACAATAGCACCATATATGAACACTCAAGGTACATACGTGAGGTACATGGGGTACAATCTTATAAACGTATCCACACACACGTCCAATTTAGAGTTACAGAAATGCATACATTCGGCCAAAAGGGAACGTATTCTTGTCCAGTCACACAATCATTTACTCGAAATAGGCATAGAGACACACTGATGTATTCAAGCGGGGAGCCATTTACACCTACACTGCAACCGGACGTATTTACGAAGGAACATTAGACGAGACAAATGGTCCCCGGCCCGTGAAAAGCTCCCAACAACAACAGGGCTGAATTCTCAGAGCAAGAGGCGCATTCCATAGGTAGCTGCGAGACGCGTCGTTGAGACATCACTGTTCCGTGTACCTCCGCAGCGGGAGGTGGGGAAGCAGGCGCCGCGGGCGTCCGGTTGGCGTAGATTCCCGCGGGCGCTGCCCCCTCTGCCGCCCCTGCCGCTCCTTTCCGCAGCATTCCGCCCCTCCGCCCCCTTCCGTCCCTTACCGCCCCCTACCGCCCCTCCGCCCCTACCGCCCCCTACCGCCCCTACCGCCCGCTACCGCCCCTTCCGTCCCCTACCGCCCCCTACCGCCCCCTTCCGCCCTTCCGCCCCCTTCCACTCCCTACCTCTCCCGCCCCCCCCCATCTCCTGCTGCCCCCTGCCACACCCTGCCGCTCGCTGCCGTCCGCGGTCAACCGCTGTTTCCCCTTGCCCATTGCCCATTAGCCCTTACCCATTGCCACCCTATGCCGCCTACTGGCGCCTTCTGCCGCCCCCTGTGACCATGAACTCCACCAACCGTCCGCCCCCCCGCTCCACCGCCCTCCCTGCCTTGACCCCCCCACCCCCCCCCGCCCATGCCCAACCTTCCTCTCCTCTGTCCCTTCCTGCTCCCCACACTGCTCGCTCTCTACGGCCTACCTTCCCAGCCCTCCGCACTCACTACCCCTTGCTTCCCATCACCTCACCGCTTCCGTCCATCGTCACCCACGCTCTTCATACCACCACCTTTACCGCCTCTACCCCTGCCCCCGGCGTCACCTTCAACACCGTCCCTACCACCACCTCCGCCGCCTCCCTCACCGGGGCCTCGATCGCGTTCCCACGTTCTACGCACGGGCTCCGCCGCCGCCGCCGCCGCCGCCGCCGCCGCCGCCGCCGCCGCCGCCGCCGCCGCCGCCGCCCGGCCCCGCCGCCGCCGCCCCGCTCGCCGCCCGCGGCGCGCTCCGTGTCGTTGGTCTTTGTTGTTAGCGCGCTCCCGCCCCGCGGCCCCCGCCCCCGGGCCCGTTCTCGTCCGTTCGTTCGTTCATCTGGAGATCTCGCTCCGCCGGTTCCTTCGCGGGGCTGCGCCTTTCTCGCTCGGCGCCCCGCTCCCTCTCCCCCCCCCCTCTCGCCCTCTCTCTCGCTCCCGTCGCGCTCGCTCCGAGGGCGCGCAGTGGGTCCCCGCTTTTGCTTGCTTTCTTGTCTCTCCGGGGACATCAATGAACTCTGAGGACGTTGATCGACATAATCGTATTATCTACGACGATTTACGAAGTTGTATTTTTATATGGGTCAATTCACTTCAATGTAGATCTAATTCACTCATGTTTTCGTAATATTTCATCATGTGCATTTCAGTACATTTTATTGTGGCAACAATCCCTCACTTGCAGACCTTATGGCTTATGAATTTCTCCAAAGAGTAGGCCGACATTGATGAGTCTCTGGGACCTGTTCGTTTAGTGTGATCATTTTCGTTGCAACTAGAACCTGGTCAAAGTTTAAAACGTTCTTGACTAAGACAGATATTACAATTTTCATATTGAATAACAAAGATAAAGAAAGAACGAATATAAAAATTGATTTTGACACACGTTAATATTTGAGATACACTCATACACTATTTGTGTAAATACGTGCGTGGCATTTAGAAAAGCAAAACACGAATACAGTAAATTTCCAGAGCACTGGGCATAGTACATACATGTTTCAGTATACAGTTTTCGATCCATGTGTACACTGATACAAAATATTAGTGAAGAGACAAGATATTATTTTAAGCTAATCTACTGTAATCCACCATAAAATAAAAATTGTCAATTGTTTTAGTGATTTTATAATCCAGATTAAATTTTGTAATTTTATTGTCCGCGATAGAGACTGGTATATAATACCAGTCTATGTCGCGGAATCACAAGATTCAGAATTCTATATCGCGGGATTTTGCACGTAAATGATGTAATTTCATTACGTGACTACTCAACACCTTACTTGAGTCAGTCACTAATTCAAAAGAAGTTAGCCGCTGGTAGGTGTAGTTTTATGATCGTGTTAACTCGGACCTCATAAAAGAACTGCCAGCCATTACAAAACTCATGAAGCTCTCGTACATCCGTCATTCCGTGAAGGTGATGAATGTTGTTAGAAATAGAGTTCAACGAAGTATGATAGCTGATTGAGTTGCTACAAATGCACTCTTATGTAAAGTCAATAGAAATACACTCATACACTTTTGTATTCAAACAATACCAAATATATAGATCTCAGACTACAACAAACACCAAACCTTTTCTTTAGGAATTACATTTTCTTCGATAATATGATAAATTTAACCATATATTATATTTTAAAATTTGTTGGTGTTATTTGTCAGATTAAACTATACATTCTCATATAACTTGTGACTAAGAGGAAGTGATGTTCAAGAAAAAATCCTTCCCTTTGATCAGTTATTGCGTGTGATTGACGTACATGTGTAGCAAACACATAGTCCTCATTATAGTCCAGATCTGTCAACGATACTAGTATTGACGGTTAAAACTGTATACTACATCTTTGACACATCGAAATTACTCATCAGCCACCTCGCCGCTACCCAGGACGGAAAACTACAATTAAGAACTGGGAGACTAGAGAACAATAATTAAAGTCGACTCTTCAAGACAGCTACACATACTGCATTAAATTATGTAACGTGCGTTCATTGGAGAGTAAAAAGCTTGAGATGCACTGAACCTTGCATTGTTTTAATCTCCTGATCTGTCATTGTAATCTCGAGAGTATCTTAGTTTCAGCTTGAGCAGTTTCTTCATGACACATGGCACAGTGAAATTTTTGTTTCATAAACTGAATGAAAGCCTTATTAGGAACATTTATATCAATTAATTTGAAATGTATGGAGGAGACTGCAATCTTTCATGAACTGAGTTTGACGTATAAACTTCCGTTCATGAATTCGAAATGAATGATATCTTTCTGGGATTGATCCAATTAGTATCGCAGAAATCTAATGTCTTCTTCAATTCTTTGTTGTTGCAGAAAACAGTTACTGTGTAAATTGATCGTTTAGGGCACGCCAATAGCTAAAGCCTTTGCTCCCTTTAGTATAGTGAATGTCGTATCCCGCGAGGTGACGGTATTCCTCTCCCAATGGACGGTGAGACCCGGCGCCGACAACATCCAATTTCGGGAGGGGAGTTCTCCACCTGGGATATCTCCCTCCAGGTATCTCACCCACCGGGAGAGGTGGTTCAACTGATGTCACTGCAGTCCCTCTGACCTGGATTCGATCTAGCGAGTCAGCTAGGTCGAATTCAGTCGCTGCCTGAAGGAGAATTCTAGCGGCCGGCTGCTCTGATCGGTAGTTTTTTCTTTGTTTATCCGATCTACGCCAGGCGAATGCCGGACCAGTACCCTAACAAACGGGCCACGAACCGCGCGCAATCTTTCCTACATCTTCCTTGTCCTTTCCTCTTCCCTTACACACACTTACACTAACACATGCCGGGAGACCGGTCGGGAGCATAGAAATTGTCCCGGTTAGGGGCGGTGCCCCGCTGGTGTGAGATACCTGGTTGGGAAACCCCGCTGGCCGAGGGTAGGTCGGGGCCGGATCTCGCCATACAGCGGGGGAAGACCACCGCCATCTCCCGAGCAAAAACACACACTACACTTACGAGACTAATGATCTAAGCTGTTGACGCGCCCGGAATCACTAATAACCAACCAACCAACCAACCGGATTTCCCTCAGCGGAGTACAGCCCCAGCTGGGGGCTCTTAATCTCTCGAGTTCTCTCCCAACATATGTGGTAGTGTACTGGATGTAAGTGTGCGTAACTGTGTGTAAGGGGACGCGCTATGATAGGGAAAAAGGAAGAAAAGATCGTGCACGGTCCGTGGCCCGTTTGATAAGACATTTCTCCGGCACTCTCTTCGTATTGAACAGGAAACCACGATCAGAGCAGCCGAACTCTATAATTCTGTTCCAGACGGCAAATAAATTCGATCTAACTATGAAGTAAGAGTCGAAAACCTGCCACCGTCGGGACTCGAATCTAGGACCTCCCGGTCAGAGTCGCTGCAGGCAGCATGGTTGTTTAGAGCGGCATCATCGTCGTAGACGACTCCGTGAGAACAGCATCCACTACTAAGGACAAAAAATATGGGAAGGAAACGCGGATTTATTTCTCTGTTATAAAACAACACTCTTATAGAGTGCAACTAGACACGCAGTTCTCCTTTAAGTATAAAATGCCCGTTGTGTATAAACTGGCGCATTGAGCTCTACGGACTGCGAGCGCCTCTCCAGTTTCCCCATCAGTCACCATGTGTTTTCTGAACTCAAATCTCTGCAAGAAGAAGAAAAAATGTGTATATTAAACATCAGTATTTTAAATATTTAAAATATTTACTGATATTAAATATAAATATAAATATAAATATGATGTTGAATATAAATATTTCAATGTATTTTGGAAATGTCGACACTGTCTGGAGGAGAATTGGTTTCCCGGTTGCTCTGATCAGTAGTTTTTCATGGTTTCTCCGATTAATGCCAGGCATATGCCGGATCAGTACGCTATTACACAGGTCACGGACCGCGCGCGATCTTTCCTTCCTATTCCTTGTCCTATCCTCGCCCCTTACTTTCACACACTTACATCCACCACACACACATGCCTGGAGACCGGTTAGAGCTTGCCCCGGGTGCGGCGGTGCTCCGCTGGTGGCAGATAGCTGGGTGGGGAAAACCCCGCTAGCCGACGGTCGATCGGCGCCAGATCTCGCCATTCAGCGGGGTAAGATCTCCACCACCTCTCGACGGGGGGCATGCACTACATTTACGGGAGTAAGAACCTTATGAGTTGACGCGCCTAGAATCAGTAGTAATAAATCTGAAAATGTTGTCGACAAACTGTCGACGACATTCACTACATGGACGAGAGTGACTACGTGGACGAGAGTGACTACGTGGACGAGAGTGACTACGTGGACGAGTGACTACGTGGACGAGTGACTACGTGGACGAGTGACTACGTGGACGACAGTGACTAAGTGGACGACAGTGACTAAGTGGACGACAGTGACTAAGTGGACGAGAGTGACTAAGTGGACGAGAGTGATTAAGTGGACGAGAGTGACTAAGTGGACGAGAGTGACTAAGTGGACGAGAGTGACTAAGTGGACGAGAGTGACTACGTGGATGAGATTCACTACGTGGATAGTCGTCCTCAGTAGAATTAGGGCCTGCGAAACCGCGAGCGTGGTCCATCGCCCGCCACGGGTGCCCGCCGGGTTCTCGTCCTCGCCGCGCCGTCTTCGTCCTCTCCGCTCGTGGCAGCGCGGGCGGCGCGGGCGGCGCGGGCTGCTGGCCCGATGACCTTCCTGCCCTTCATTACCGTTCTCTGCTGCGCGGCGGCGGGCCGCTGCACCTACCGGTTTAGCCGCGGCTGCGGCCACACCTCGCGCGCTCGCCTGCTCGCTCTCGCTGGCTCGCTCGCGCCCGACGCGACGGCGCGGCGCCGGCGCTCACGCCCCTTGCCCCCGCCCTCCCCCCTCCCACGCGGACGGACGGGGGGGGGGAAGCGGGGCCGCCCACGCCGCGCCGCGCCGCCCGCCTACCCTCGCGGGGAGTCGAAGTCGCGCCTCCCCGGTCCCGCGGCCGGCCCCACACAGAGCGACAAAGGGAGCGAGCGGAGGGAGGTCACGGATGGGCGCAGAAACTGCTTCACGTTTGGGCGGCGTTGTGTTTACGCTACTTTCGGTGATGGTCTTGTAGCTATTGGTGTTCATCTACGTGTCGATCGCAGATTTGTCCAGTTTGATGATTCATTGACCCATGCGAGGTCTTGGGGCAGTAACTAGATAAGCCATTGTATCATCTGGAAATCTTTGTTAATTCATAAATTTCGTATCTCATAATTTATTCTAATAATCCTTTTAACCATCTCTCCTTGAGTAGTCATTATGAGGGTAACCACGTCTGTGAATAACTGGCTTAATCCGTCATACCATTGACATGATATATGCTACCTCTTAATAATATTTTATCTTATCTATGATTCTTGAACTAGAATTCCCTAACAGTAGACGATATAATATACTACGTATCTATATGCCATTTAAAGTTCAATAAACAATACTGCGTATTTACACGAAGTGATGAGTTCATATTTACGAAGGTTCTTTATTCCAGCAGGGTGAACGTTGATTTACGTGGCTGAGAAAAATCTGGTCTATAAGGCTTTCTTCCTCTTTTAACTATGATTTCATATGTTGATTAGTATTATTTTGATTATTGTTGTAATTAACAGTGTTATTGATGTAATGATTATGTAGTTTAACACGCGCTCTCGACTGTGTGTTTTTTGCTGTTCGATTTTCAGTCTCTGTAGGCACTCGAAGATTTTGTCTCCGGAAATACTACATTGATGTCGCGTTTGGGGAACTGACAAAAGGCTACAGAAATATTCACTTTCGAAAGAATAGTTGAGACCCTAGAGATACATTTATCCACAAACCGTAACAAAAAATTGTTTAAAATATCCTAGGAAAAATTTACTTTATCGCAAGAAAAAATATTTTCTGGGTAAGATATTTGCAGTTTCGTGCCTTAACCTTGCAATATGTCTTATTTGCATGATCATATGCCCTTCAAAATTTGCACTTTCAAAATTGGCCACGCAAGCTATAATTTAGTAAGCCAATCCCCTCTTCGAACACCAGAGACTGACTACCGTTGTAATCTTGCTAAAATGTAACTGGAACGTTCATTCTGCAATTACATTGTATAGGTGATAAACAATATTGGATTAAAAGCAGCATCTTTAAAAAACTCAAATCAAACTATTTTCTAGTTTGTCGAAAATGAATGTTTCTTTTCACCGATGGAGAACTGAAGAAATTTATTTTTGGAATAAACTATCATACAAATATGTTACTCGAATAAAAAAAAATTACACGCCCGCCTTCCATGTCAGAAATTAAAAATCAATATGTTTACCTACCAAGATACATTACCTGCTAGGATATTTGATTTCAGATAAAAAACAACACCCACGTATTCCTCGTACTCGTAATATTAGCAGTTTATCATTTTAGCATTTATTTAGTTAGAATTATTTAGCTCATCATTTTAGCATTCACTAGTTAGAATTTTCTTTTTGGTAATTTGAATTTCGTTACAGGCTATATAATTACGTAACCGGAAGTTAATGCGCACTTCGATATCACTTCGAGCTGTTGTAGAACGGGTAGTTAATTTGCATTATTTGAACAGCGAGAGCATTGCAATTCTGACGACGAACTGACGGGCTAAAGCACTGACTGCTTAAAATCGGGCGCGATCGTAGGATCGTGTTTCTCAATAAAGTGACACTAGAAATAATTTTTCAAATAATATTGAGGAGAGGACGGAAGTGATTTTTTTCTCACTTGATATGATACACTTCTTCTCGTACCACATGTTAGTGACAGACCTTACACGAAATGCTGATTAATTGTAAAATAAGGAAGTTAGAATTTAAGAAACTGGTACAGCATCTACGTTTCTTAAAAACATTTAAATGTTTTCGTTTAGAAATTCGTTTAAACTTTCTTTTCAACAAAATTTTGTGATTTTTTTCTTTGAACGAAATGAAGAGACCGTTAGTTGTTATGTGCTCTGATAAATCGATTTGACTAACGTTATCACTGAGTATTAACACTAATACAATAACTTAACAATACAATAACAATAATTTAACACTAATAGAATGAATACTTATCTGTAGTATATTCATTTCTTTGTGTTGGTACGCAACTTGCTGTCAATCTATCGAAATCAGTGGTCGTTTCCTCATTTGGCGCGAAGAAATGTGTGAATGTGTAGTTACAATTAGCGAAGCGAAGATAATGAGTGTTTTTGAAAGCGAAGGGCTTTGATATAAAACATGCAAATCGTCAATCTACAAACTCTATAACATGGGCCGCTCGACTTCACTTGTTTTCCGAAGAAAGTCTCCCTAAAATGTGCGTACCTCTAAAACGTTGATTTACTGTATCTCCGCCCGTTAGTACTCGTATGTGGAGAACGTGTGACGCGGACTGCAAGCCTCTAGTTCGAACAACGCACTGTGTATGCGCATCCGATATGAATGTCCCGATAAGGTTCACTCGCGTATCTTTTATACATGTTTTCTCGCCGTAATACCGACTCTTTCAAAACTGGATATGCTGATTGTATCTCCGGGAACAGGTTATCCGCATCGACACTGCCCGCGGTGATATCTCTGTTAATCCCGTTTCGTGCGCCCGCGGGGGCGGCGGGGGCAGCGGCGGCGGCACCGCTCCTCCTTTTGAAAGCGAGAGCCTCTCACGGAAACCTCTCGACTTTTCATGAATGAGCGCGCCGCCCTGCCTTTGATACGGCGAAGACCTCTAATTGCACTCGTTCTGTGATTAGGTGGGACTATTGAAAATGAATTATTTTGGAAGATGCTTCAGCTGTTGTCTCTGGCGAGAGTTAAATGAGAGGTGCCGTTTGTAGCAGGGATTTCCCTCTTTCAGAGTAGGAGGGGGTGAAGCGTGTTATTTTCTTAAGAGCTAAGAATGAAGAATTTTTTTTTCACAAAAGGAAAATGCTCAGATAAAAAGGTGGTTGTTTATTTTAATTTCATTTCGTGTTTTTGTGGATCTCTTTTTGAAATTTGGAAAAAAAATCATGCTACACATATTTACTAAGGTAGTTCATTGATTGTTGTGGTTGTGTGCCTGAGAGTTAATAAAGTGCTTCTCGATCGCTCTTCAAGAGACAGGAACTGATTCCATCATTGCATTGCTATAAGTATTAGGTACGATTTGAAAAGTTGTATTCTGACACGCGATTGAATTTTGGCTATTTTCAATGCTTGTAATAATAGATATTCTCTCCAAACTATCAACATCACATTATCGGAAATATGATTTTTTATACTAAACACACACACATTATTTCACAATATTAACTTCTTTTCTGTTTTCTTTGTTGCATGAATTAGGATAATGTCCCAATCACATTCATTTGAAGTTCACGGAGAAAGCCACAACTTGACTTACCTTTTACCTAATGCAATACAAAGTAAGATTATTTTCTACAAAACAGTAGTTTTTATAATATTTATTAATTGCAAAAAAAAAACTAGAAAAGAGCCTAACAATTTGATATTCTAAATTTTAGTGTTTTTCAGAGAAAAGTGTTCCTTCATTTTGTATACAAGCTTGTCCAACTTTTTTGTTTCACAACAAACTAAATGTACGGTAATTAATTTTATTCAATTTCTGAATAAGAATAATATTGAATTTATTTTACATGTTTTTGTTAGTATGGATGAAATTGTACTCGCTTTTGAAGTACTAACTGACGTACTACAGAAAACCCTTTAAAACTTTCGAATTCCGACTAGAACATTCTCACACGTTTTCTCCATTGTGTATCTAACGTTACGTTGCTAACTTTGGAATAAAAATTGACTTCCGAGAGCATGAAAAAAAAGTGTACTTTTGGAAATGAAATTATCTACATTGCCGTACAAAAAATGGCAGTAAATTGCAATATTACATTTCTTGAGAGCGGAAGTCAAGCCCAACAGAGAGAGAGAGAGAGAGAGAGAGAGAGAGAGAGAGAGAGAGAGACAGACAGACAGACAGAGAGCAGAGAGGCAGAGCAGAGACAGAGAGGCCGAGACAGAGAGGCCGAGACGGAGAGGCCGAGACGGAGAGGCGAGACGGAGAGAGAGAGACTGAGAGAGACTGAGAGAGAGACTGAGAGAGAGACAGAGAGAGACTGAGAGAGAGAGACTGAGAGAGGGAGAGACTGAGAGAGGGAGAGACTGAGAGAGACTGAGAGAGACTGAGAGAGACTGAGAGAGAGACTGAGAGAGAGAGACTGAGAGAGAGAGACTGAGAGAGACTGAGAGAGAGACTGAGAGAGAGACTGAGAGAGAGACTGAGAGAGAGACTGAGAGAGAGACTGAGAGAGAGAGACTGAGAGAGGACTGAGAGAGACGATAGTTCTGTTGATGTGAACCCACTTTCTTAAGCATGTATTAACGATTGTTGATTTATATTTTTTTATTGGTTACGACATTATAGAGTATTGAAGCCCACTGTGACATACGATAATCTTTTACTGCATTAATTCCTAAGATTTTAAAATTTAGTTATTTCTCGGGCAGCAACATAATCTATTGTGTAGATACAGTGTGTCTTAATATTTTGACCTATTTATCCACAAAAAATCTTCCTTAAAATACAATCTCGTCTCTGTTACTTCCTTTATGCATTATTAGTAATATGAATTTTAACAGAGAAACGAAAAAGAACTTTATTAATGATTCGCCTACAACTCCAATGTAATTGTAGCGGAATTTATTATTTGTTCAAGTTGAATTGCTATTCACACTCGTCTTTAGTTATGTATATGTAATGCATTTGGTTTCTCTAAAAAACATAGCTTTCCTGGGAGAACTCTCTCTTCTTCGCTTTCACGGGAATAGAATGTGCGTTTCTGAGATGAAGTCACTTTCAAATGAGAATGTTAGACTTCACAAGAATTCGCCAATATTTGATTGTCTGAACTAGGGATTCTCAACATTGTTTTTACATCGACGCCTTTTATAAAAATTGTTTGCTTCGTCGCCCTCCTCTTCCATTCACTGTATAATATAAGGCATATCCAATCAAAACACAAACAATTGCACATGAATGCCTAAACGATAACTCCGTATAGAATCAATATTTTCGTAATTATCTTTATTAATCCCCATTAATCTCAGAAGCTTCAGTAACTAGTGTTAATTTGAATATTAAGTAGTATTAATCTGAGACGCTTCCATTAAGTAGCTCAATTTCAAATGTTCATTGTTGTGCAATTTAGAACAACAAATACGTTAAATGCAATCATGAAATAAATGAAGTCCGGTCAATGATAATTACTACAGTAATCACATTCTCCGAAATGATTATTAAAATATGGTTTCAAATTTCCGTCGCGTTTTCGTTTTCTGACACCAACTCTGTGTACACGATAACCTCTCTGAACGACTTTGCGACTTTAGCTTTGGATATTTATTGTGAAGAAATATTAAATGGTTGGAATTCCAGCAGTACTTTGTTCTAGTTGTAAAGTGAATTTTGACAGAAGCACATAAAATTTGAAACAGCTATCTGTAAGAAAAATAAATGAAAAGAGGCAAATTCTCTGGCACATACTTTTATAGGTTGCCTATTACAATACAATGCATTTTATTTGTATTATTGTTTGGTAGATTGCATATTTTCATGGTCGGTCATTTTTATTTATTATTTTCCAAACTCTCCTTGCTCTTGGATCAGGTCAACTTCATCAGATAGAAGTAACTGAAGACAATACACGGATATTGGAATCACTTATTTTCTCTTCAGCTGCTGTCAAAGCTCAAAACGTGCACATATATTTTCAAGTCAAAAGTTAAACATGAATGTTTGTCCACTTCGATTGTAATTACTTCCATTTAGCCATTTCATAGCACATCTAAGCTGTTTATTGATTCGCGAATGCTAATCGGAGATTTGCTTATGAGCGAACACAGTAAGTTATTTAAATTATTCCTCTTGCGCTTCATTCGTTACACAAACATGTGACTTGGGGAGGTGTAGGTAGGGATAGGTTTGTCCATTGCGAATTTCATTGTACTTTATGTACCGAATTTGAGGAACGTCTGTATTTATTTCATAACTAGCCGAAGAACCCCGCGTTGTCGGGGTACTTATGTTAATAATAATATTAATAATGATAATAATAATAGTAATAGTAATAATAATAGTAATAATAATAGTAAATATAAGTAATAATAATACTAATAATAATAGTAATAATAGTAATAATAATAGTAATAATAATTGTTTATTAAACCGAAAGAGGAATTCCATCTATTCCCGCCCTGTGGGGGAGCCCACTTCTATCTATTCCATATCTATCCCTTCCGCCCTACCCCGCCTCTCTCTGTCTTGTTCTAATCTGAAAATACCCGGTCTTCTGTGCTATTGGAGTTCCCACCCCCAGGCTTCTTTCACTTTATAACTGAAAATTATAAACAAATCTAAACTAAAATAAACCGGGAGTGGTAGCTCAGTGCATCAACTGATGTCACTTCAGCGCCTCTCAACGGGAGGTCCTAGGTTCCAGTCCTGAAGGCGGCAGGATTTTCGACACTAGCTTTTCAGCTAGGTCGAATTCAGTCACTGTCTGGAGGAGAATTCGAGCGGCCGGCTTCTCTGATCGGTAGTTTTCCGTGGTTTCTCCGATCAACACCAGGCGAATGCCGGAGCAGTACCCTACCAAACGGGCCACGGACCGCGCGCGATCCGTCCTTCCTCTTCCTTGTCCTATCCTCTCCCCTTACACACACACTTCCAGTAATATGCACTACACTATCACATATTCCGGAAACCGATCGGGAGCTTAGAGCTTGTCCCGGCTGGGGCGGTGCCCCGCTGGTGGGAGAGTCCTGGTTAGGGGAAACCCCACTAGCCGACGGTAGGTCGGCGCCGGATCTCGCCATTCAGCGGGGAAAGATCACTACCATCTCCCGAGAAAAGAACATGCACTACACTAACGGGACTAATGACCAAAGCAGTTGACGCGCCCGGAAACACGAAAAAATCAATCATTAAACTAAAATAAAATACATGTACTCACGTATATTCTTTTTGTGGAATATTATAAATTATAGCATACTTTCAATCAATTGCCACATAAAATTCACTTTGTTTCATATTTTTTCATCTCAAGTAGTTATAAAGAAATTGTTCTTGCCGCGGCAATCGACGTTTAAAAATAATTGAAGTAATTTTAATTGGATTCGTGTACGTATTTTAGGAACTTTGATAAATAGTGGCTGTCAGAAAAAGCCCTTAACTATTTAGACAATTATATGTCCAAAATTCCGAGATCCCAGAGGATCCCGGCTTAACGAAACTTTTTCTATCATCTGGAGTAACCTCTTTGTCCTCTTTTAAACAACAATTAAAACAAGCGTTGTCACACATTGAATTCCTCCAAATATTCATTTACCAATACTGTTTTATTTCAATTATACTCCCTATTTGCTGTAAATTATATTCTTCCCGAAATTTCATCAATTTAATCATTCCTTCAACACCCAAAGGTATGCTTTCGCGTACTCTTCACTATAATAATACAACACTTCTCCACAAAAATGCATGTATCCGTCAGTTGCAGCATAACACGAAAATCAGTCACAATATGTTTTCGCTCGCACTGTCACTCACCCAATTTGCAAATACATAATAATTATGCTTAATTTACTACAACTAAACCCGTGGTTAATATTGTAGTAAAAAGGTATGAATACACACATCAGTCAGAAAAGATTTTTTTGAAACATTTATTCTCTTGTAATGCACTCACGCCTACACGCATTAAAATCAATATCCAAGTTACTTTTATGAATAGATCGGAGAAAAACTCATAATCATTTTGGATTAGACAATTGACTGTGAAAATAAACAATTAGTCCTCCAAATACGCAATTCTTTGCTTTGATGGACTCTATCGTAGATGTTAGTCGTCATCCTCTGTCTGTAAACAACGCTAGCGGCTAAATCGTTCAGCCGATTTTTCCAAAATTGATCTTCCCCAATCGATATGGCTGATGTCATGGCCCCTTGAATTTGAAACCGATATTTAAATTTTGGGGGATACTTTACATGAAGCCCCTGGAACATTTTCAAAATTTTCAAAAAAATGTCTCCAGATTTTGATAAAATTTTATTTTTGAGTAGTGCGACTGACGTCTAAGCGAATGATGCAGATCTCATGTTCGTTGAAAGACCAAATTTTTAGAAAATTGCAAAATTGTAAACTTTTTTCCGCGTCTTCTTACAACTAAAATATTAAAGGTAGAGATTTTTCCCTTAATGAAATCTGTTCCTTAAAGATAATTTTTGAAGTAAGGTAATATACAATATTTCGAAAATGTGAGTACTTTTCGCGTAATTTTGCGTGAAAAAATGGGCGAGAAAATACGTGCTGTTTGAGCACCACTAGTTTTGTTTTTGAGACAAAACTAAACAACGTGACGAGGCACTTCTTAGAGCTGATACGTGCAGCATGTAGAATAGTACGCTACACGAACATGGGAGGGAATCTGTAACATCTGACAACTGTAGAAGCAGCTTTTTGTGTTGTCTCACATATACTTATAGCACACAGTAGATGTGAAATTAAGTATAGTTGATGATTGGATTAGATGTAATGGTATGAAATATTTGAGTAACCAAGTACTTGGGTAGTGGATAAGACAGACAATAATGGACTCCAGAGAAATAAAGAGTCACTTCTTACACGAAGTATAGACCCAGAAGGACAACCGCAAAAATTATAATCAGAAATGACATCATTGACAGAAGTGACAATTATTTTTGACAAAAAAGATACGTATTCAAATATTGCACATCGTTCTCTAAAGGGCCCTACAAGACGTTCTTTCCATTGGCCATCTTCGTAGAAGCACCTCCGAACATCTACAAGTAGGGGAGAACAGGCGAAGATATGACCGGTAAAAATCATACCAGAAGCACAAAAGATCATGAAATTGATTGATGTTATATGTATTCGGTAGAATTCAATAGATTTGTTTTGCAGCGAGCGGTACTGATACACACAATACATCCAAACAGGCCAAAACGCGGTGTGGTCGACCTTGCGGTAGGCGTAAGGCTTTTTATCGCGAGACCCGTCATTTTCCTCGTTCTCATTACGTGCTCGCTCCGACGACGTCAGTGAGAGCGACAGTGTGATAAAAATACGCCCGACTGGTTTGATACTCCGTCGCCATCGCCACGCCGCGCCGCCAGCAGATCTCGCGATTGGCGATCTCCAGCCATGGACGTCAGGGTCACCGGGGAGTGTGGGGTTATCCTGCTCCAGGCGTGTTCAGGGACTCCCGGTGTTAGTGTTATAACCACAGAGAGCGCCGTCACGTTTTCGTTGCAGCACTGGTCACAAATTCGTCGTGAATATTGTTAAACGGAATAAAACATTGTGCTTATAGTTTAAACGAACGTCAGCATACACTCCTTCATTTTAGAGTAGTTGTGAGATGGCTTCCAGAAAGTAAATTCCTAAGAATTGTATGAATTATGAAGGAAATAGTGCTACGTGGTAGATTTCCATGGGATTATTTTCGCACTTTTTTCGTCTATCGTTCATAGCTTACTCTCATTCACGGATATATTTCATATCTCTTTTAACATTCTTTCATTCATCGATAACAAATATGAATTGAAAAGGAGGCTGAAAAATGTCATTACACAATTCACAGTGTACTTTCATTCAAAGATTCATCACAGAAGTTTTATCGCAGTTCTACTCCGGACAGTTAATGGAGCGTCCTGTGTGTAATACAGCATTTTGAATTGGAAAAATATGTGTGACGTACTTCCGCCTCATGTGATGTTCAAAGAATGAAGGGTTACATGTTAGTTCTGTTTGATTAGTCTGGGTGTTCCGGGGTATACACATTTCAGTTATAGCATTTATAATATGGTGAAATATTTTATCTAGTATCCTAAAATCTAATCTAAATCTTCTGCATAATGACATAATGATAATCATTGAATATTGACATTTCTTTACTTCTTGTGTCTTATTGTCATGTTTCCTATTCTCTGTGTTGTTTTTGTTTACCCACATACATTCGATACCGATTGTCCCAAGAATATGGCAAGCAGCAAGCCGTCAAAGATATTGATGAACAATGTGATAATTAATTGTGTTAATAAAAAAATAATTTTTGTAAAGAAATAAGTAAAATTAAAAAAAATTTGAAAAACTTAATTAAAATTATTTGTATGAAATGTTGTAATATACAAGACTTCGCTTGTATCTACAAGATAGTAATTTGCAGTTGTTTTCTTTTTAGTATGAGACGAACGTATTGGTTGGCCATAATTTGCTGTGATACCCCAACATCTTTGTATTTCTTCAGTGCATCGACTCATTCATTATTATTTCCTTATTTACCCCCCTGCAAATGATGACTGGTGCCACATTCATATGCCTGTGAGCGCTGAATGCCAATACTCCGCTCGGTGCAAAATCCCCGGAGTGCCTAGTCATCCACGCGCTGAAACTCCCGGTCTCCCGCAAGAGCTCGTCACGGCCGCCTGTGCTACAGGGCATGCGTCCGGCAGTGGTGGCGGCGGCGGCGGCGGAGGCGGCGGTGCAGGCGGCGGCGGAGGTGGCGGCGGCGGCGGCGGCGCGGAGGCGGCGGAGGCGGCGGAGGCGGCGGTGCAGGCGGCGGAGGCGGGGGCGGCGGAGGCGGAGGCGGCGGAGGCGGAGGCGGTGACCGGTGCGGCGCCGAGAGCGAGAGCTCGCGCGTGCAACCACCGCCGCCGCCTCCGCCGCTTCCACCGCCACCGCCACCGCCGTATCCACCGCCTCCGCCACTCCACCGCCACCGACCTCGCCACTGCCCCCGCCCCCCCCCGCCGTCTCCACGCCACCGCCGCCGCCTCCGCCGCTTCCACCACCACCGCCACCGCCGCATCCACCACCGCCTCCACCGCCACCTCCACCGCCTCCGCCATCTCGACCGCCACCGACCTCGCCAATGCCCCCGCCCCCGCCACTGCTGTCTCCACCGCCACCGCCGCCGCCTCCGCCACCAACATCAGCACTGCTACATCGTCACCGCAGCCACCGCGGGCATCTCCGGGACCATGACGGCGTTCTTTACCAATGCAGCCAAAATAGTCGCCCATGATGCATCATCCGTGCCTATCACTGCCGAAACCATTGCTGTGTTTCTACCATTCGCGCTGCTGTGAAGTGTCGTATATGCTTTTGCCGTCTTCAGCACCTTCTTCAACAGCACCTTCACTTCTCCCATTGTACCACGTCTTCACTATACCATATTATTCTGCATTGCTTACGCCCCCACCTTTTGTCTCGGTTACTCATTTCTTCCTGCACTGAACTCCTCCACCGGCTTCATTTTAATTTTTACAACCACTTCTAATGCAAACTTACACTCCAGAAACGCCTTTAGTTCGGTCTATATTCCTGCAAAGGCCTTTCCAACTTCGATCAACAATTTCTCCAACGCCGTCATTCCAGTCTCAATGGTCAAAACCCTCGGTCAAATCCCTCCCTCAGCTTCTATTTCTCAAGTATGTATCTATATATCTCTCTGTATCCATCGCCGTCGCCTCAAACGGCGTCTCCTGTCGCTTCCTCTACCACTCCCTCCACGGGGCAGATTCCAATTGCGAGTTAACTCCGGTGCCCTGAGCGCCGCCTCCGCCTCCGCCACCGTCGCCGTTGCCTCCAGCGCAGACACCGGCGCCGCCGCGTTCTCGCAGCCCCGCCGCCGCCGCCGCCACCTCCTCCAACACCGCCACCGCCGAGCGCGCGAGCGGCGGAGGCGGAGGGGGGCGGGGCGGGGCGGGGACGGCCGGCCAGGAGGAGCGGGAGGCGGGGCGGCGCGGCGGCGCGCGAGGGGGGGCAAGGGGTTTGGAGGTCCCCGGGGGCCACTGGCCGGGGGGGGGCGGCGGTGGTGGTGGTGGCGGCGACAATGGTGGTGACGATGGCTGCTGGCGGTTGCGAGGCGCGGCGGCGATGACAGGAGGGGGTGGTGGGCGCTAGTGGTGGAAGCCACAGTGCAATGGCAACGGTGAAGGAGGCGGAGGTGGTGGTGGTGGTGGTGGTGATGGTGGCGATGCTAGTGGTGGAAGCCACAGAGTTATGGCAGGGTGACGAAGGCGGAGGTGGTGGTGGTGATGGTGGAGATATTAGCGGCGATGGTAGTAGCGCAAAGGCGACGGCGTCGCCGGTGACCGCCAAGGGGGCGTTGGCGATGGCGAAGAGAATGGGGATGGAGGCGTCAGTAGTTACGGCAGCGTTGTCGCAAGCGCTGTTGGAAACACGTATCCATGCGAAGATAACAGTGCATGGTGGACGTGGCTGTTGAGGTAGTTGTTGGCAATGACGGTGTGAAGGGTTTCGGCGGTGGACAACAATGTAACAAGGTCACCGAAGACCGATCTTGTCCTTCGCATCTGTCAGAGTCCATCGTGCAGCACGCACCGCTGCATTCGGTGCGATGGCAGTCGAACTAGCGTCCTCAGCGACGCCCACGCACCGCGGAGCGGCTGTGTGGCTCCGATGCGTGGGGATGCTTCGCCGCCGAAGGACTCATGTAACTAGCGTTGATCGGAATGGCGTTGAACTAACATCCCATCTATTAGCGACTGGTTTAGGTGACTCAAGACATGAGTTGATAACACTGCAGTGCCTCTGACCGGGAGTTCCTAGATTTCGGACCTCGATGGTAGCAGGCTTTTCGACACTACGTAGCTAGAGAGCTAGATCGAATTCAGCCGCTAATTGGAAGAGAATTTGAGCACCCGGCTGCTCTGATGGGTAGTGTTCCGTGATTTTTTCGGTCAACACCAGGCGAATGTTGGAGCAATACCCTAACACAGGGGGAACGGACCGCGCGCGATTTTTCCTTTCTCATCCTTGTCCCATACTCACACCTTACGTATACACACTTACACTTACATGTACTGCACCATTACACATGTCAGAAGACCAGTCGGGAGCTTATAGGTTGCCTCGGCTGGGGCGATGTCACGCTGGTGGGAGACAACTGGTTAGGGCAAGCCAGCAAGCTGACGGTCGACGGCGGATCTTGCCCTCCAGCGGAGGAAGATCGCCGATACTTCCAGCGATAAAAACATGCACTACACTTACGAGACTAGTGAACCACCAATCAGTTAATCCATTGGCGACTCCGACATGTTATAATGCAAATGAGAGGAAGAGGAAGATATAATGCAAATGAGTAAACTTCTAATGAAACATTCAATTTGTAATCAGATAGAAGAGAAAGATCCAACCGTTTGGTTTTCCCCTGGCTCCGCCAGCCCACTTGTAAGACAGTATCATACTCCAGCTGCTCTCCACGTCTCCTCTTGCCTGTGTTACAGTGCCGTAGAGTGACATCTTTCACCGCACATGACGCGACGCGTTCATCTATTTCAGAGAGAAGCTTTTAGATGGATCTTCAAGGGAGGAGATCCTCACCTCAAGGAGTCATAGCTCTGTTAAAATAAACGTTTTCGCCGACTTGGATGGCCGAGATGGCTAAGAGTGTGTACCGACGTACCGCTTTGATTCGAAGGGTCCAGGGTTCGAGTCGCGCAGTGGGTATGGTTGGTTGTCCGTTGCCTCTCGTGTGTTGTCGCGGAGGGCTTCGAGTTCTGCTGATCCCAAATCAGAGGAGCCCGCGAGTGCGTTGGTATCTAGTGTTTGGTCGAATCGAGATATAAAGGGTAACCGGCTGTCGGCTGGATATGTCCTAGAAAATTATATAATGATTAATGTTTTCACTTCTCTCCACAAGGGCGCTCTGAGATCATGGTGATTATCGCATGATTGTAGGAAAGTTTGAGTGTCTCAAGAAGAGGAAATACGAAAATAACTTTCCTCCTTTTCCATCTCTAAGAAATTACCTCTGGTTCCATCGTTGAATGATGTGCTGACTTAGAATTCTTGTTAAGAGCTAGTAAAGAGCGTTCCTTTTGATATTTCATTAGTACCGACATTTTAATTTGTTTAAACTATGTTTTGTAGCAAGTTTCTAACATAAATCTCTTCAAACACATTCTCATTCTCTCTCTATTATTTTGTACTGTTTTGCCTCATTATGACTTGTAACAATTTTTCAAGAAATTGGCTTATTTGTATAACATTTGAAGTTACTTTCTCTCTCTCTCTCTCTCTCTTAATAAAAAACGAGTACTTCCTTCGTCTCTTCACAATGCAAGTACAGAAGGGCCGACTGGATTGTGTATTGTTACAATGTTACAAACTCCTCACAGAAGCTGTGAAGAAGCTGGTGAATGGAGTGTTCAAGAATGTGTGTTTCCTTTTGAAGAGCTATGTTATTCTCTTACCGAAGTGATCTTCACCCAAAAACCGAAGAATTCTCAGAGAGAATTTAGACAACGGTAACCCATTGTGTGAAACCACCAGACGAATTCGAGATAAAACGTTAAGAATACATAAAACTCCAACATATACTATTCGTGTACAACGGTCCACTGTTATAAGTTGCAAAGTCACTCATATAGATACTCTGCCACATGGTTCGTCCATCACACCAGTACAATTTCATTTTATGATTTATTTACCTCCCTGTTGATTTTGCGGAATTTCTATGGAATTTCGTGAATTGCAGTACAGTTTTTTTGCAAACATTGAAACGAATGCAGAGTAGAACGCGAAGAAATCGGAAGATAAAAGAATGGGGCAACTTTCTATCTCTTTCAAATACTAATTCTATTATTTGGGCAGAAATGTGCAGAGTATTTGAAGCACAGAATAAAAAATAGGGTCTCCGCTGAACAACTCACTTTAGCAGAACGTTAAGGATTAATTCTCTCTTTCAGTTTTAGTTCCAATCAGGACTACCAGGAAAATAAAATCTATACTATTTTCGCATCATAAAAATATATTGGAACACAGTAATGATAGTCTGTGATGTGAATGTAAATTTAAGTCCCTGTGAATTGGGTATGCAGAAACTCTTCTAATGAAAATACTTCTTTCTCTTTTCTTCCCCACATACATCAATTATTAGATATGTCGACGAATCTGTTAATTTTCTGTTGCACGTTGAATTCTTTGTGTAGTTATGCGTGCATTTTTATATTTCATATCTCATGTTGATAATTATTGTATGTTAATAAATCACTAGCCAATTGGCGTAAAGGAAGGTTAAAACACTTATTTTATTGTTCGGGTAACTTACAAAATATGTTTTACTATCTCAAAAAATCACGTCAATTATTTAATTATAAAACATTTTGACTAAACATCTACATGGGTTTTGAAATTTATTTTCTCCAAATTCTGTACATATTCGTTAGTAATAAAAGCCATTTCATTCTCATGTTCGTCAAGTAGCTCTACACAATATATTTTATTTGTTATTCAATGGTCGTTTTTTTTAGAATACTCCTTCACGGGGCAAGGAACAGAAATGCGAGTACATTTTTTCTCTGATAAACATTTGGATTGCATGGATCATTATTGGGTTATTCCATCACGCAAACACTGATAATACAAGTACTCATTCTCTCTTCAGCCATTTGGCTTTTACTTGCGCCAACTTTATTGATTTATGGCTGGCTTGTCGGTGGCTCGCCGACTTTGAATACGGGAACAAATCGGCGTTAAATTGAAGGCTGCGCATGCGCAGCTGCACGAGCGAGCACGAAATTCTCGCCAGTTTCCGCGACAAGTGCGTCTCCACCTCGGCGACCGCGCGCTGCCCTCTGCCTCGCGGTGACTGATCGCCGCACGCGCCGCCTCCTTTGCAAGGCGCGCCTGGTGGTTGCGCCTGACAACGGCCTCCGGAGCGCCTCACGTGATTAATGGCCGGAGAGGAGATGTCAATGCCTCCGTGCATGAGATCTACGTCCGATGGGTGGTATGCGTACGATGGTTGTAACGATACTTAGACTGAATGTTTGTACTGGCAGCGGTGGCTCAGTGCATCAAATGATGTCAGTGCAGTGCCTCTGACCGGGAGGTCCTAGGTTTGAGTTCGGCGGGAGGATTTTCGACACTAGCGTTTCAGCTGAATCGAATACAGCCGCTGTCTCGAGGAGAATTCTAGCGGCCGGCTGCTCTGATCGGTAGTTTTCCGTGCTGTCTCCGATCGACACCAGGCGAATGCCGGAGCGGTACACTAACAAACAGGCTACAACCAGCGCGCGATTTTTCCTTCCTCTTCCTTGTCCTCTCCTTAGAGCTTGTCCCGGCTGGGGCGGTGCCCCGCTGGTGGGAGAGTCCTGGTTAGGGGGAATCCCCACTAGCCGACGGTAGGTCGGCGCCGGATCTCACCATCCAACGGGGGAAAATCACCGCCATGTTCCGAGAACAAACATGAACTACACTTACGGGACTAATAATCAAAGCAGTTGACGCGAAAAAATCAATCAATCAATCCGATCAAAACCAGGCGAATGCTGGAGCAGTACACTAACAAACAGGCCACGGACCGCGCGCGATATTTTCTTCTTCTTCTTGTCCTAACCTCACCCCTGTCAAACACACTTACACTAACACGTACTACACTACCATATATGCCGGGAGACCGGTCGGGGACTTAGAAATTGTCCCGACTGAGGCGGTGCTCCGCTAGTGGGAGATACCTGGTTGGAGAAAACTCCGCTAGTTGACGGTAGGTCGGCGCCGGATTTCGCCTGCCAGTGGGGGAAGATCACCGCCACCTCCCGATCAAAAAACATGCACTACACTTACGGAATAATGACCTCAGTAGCTGACGTGCCCGGAATCACCAATCAATCAATCAAAACCGAATGATTGTTAAGTGCTGTTTGTATTTGGACAATAAAGTAGTGAACCGAAACATTGTGTATTGATACGGAGCGGCGAAATCGCTTTCCGAATGAATTTTTTAATGAGGGGTTTTGCGAGTACTATTGTCAATGACTATCATTTGCAACAAGTAAAAAGAAATGCTGTTCGAGAAGAAATGCATCCGAAAAAGTTAACAAGGCTTTTCAGGCACTCGTATTTCTACACATTACGCATCTTCCTATCAGAATACATTAGAGTACGTGAACAATATTTACACGATATTTGCATCTCCTGAGAAGAAAAAGCCTTTTCCCCGATCTTAAATTCAGTATGCTAAGCAGAGGGGAACGATTACAGCAATTTCAAGGTTTATTGTAAATATCTAAAGAAGTGCAAATTGTCAGTGTATTTTGTGTAACTTAGTTCGGAGATTAAATTGACCCAATTTTATCATTGTTGAATTCATGATTGTTTCGAAATTTATATAAATTACTACTGCTTTGTTATTTCGTTCTTCATTTCATCCGCTGTTGCTTTAATGTGCAGTAAGTGTTACAAATCGTGGTGTACTACATTTTGCTTTCCCAACCGACTGAATTAAGTTGCATTGATTGTCACTTGTACTTGTCATTTGAATGTCACCGAATAAGCATGAAAGTATTGAAATAGAATTTACTTTTTCTCCATGCGCATACACACACACACACACACACACACACACACACACACGAACAGGGCTGAAGAAAATGTACTCATCTCAAAACTCTTAATTATTTTTACTTAAGGGAACGTAATATATTTAGAAAATAGAATATTTTTGCTTCCAGAAATTTGGCGGAGCTAGTTCAAAGAACTACCTCTAGTATATGGAGTAAAACAGTTTATCTCTGGGCGGAAAATAAATGGCTTCGATTCCATCAAAAATGTTCTTCCACAAAATGTCAATTTTTTAGATATGTGACTTTTCTTGAGCATCGACAACCCTCGGTTCTCTTCTCTTCCTCGATCTCTCCAAGCGTGGGCGTTAGATCTACAATCAGCTTCGCATTTCTTTCTCCTTGTCGCTCGGGGCGGGAAGCCCCCATGGAAAGCTCCTCGGAAAGCGATCGGCTCTGGGTCTGTTTGTTTTGCTCTCAGCACAAAGGCCCGAGCACCGACGTTTGGTTCGAAACCCGTAATCCACGTGCAAACTTGTTTGCTCGCCGCTTGATGTTGCCTTTCTGTTCTCCGACGAAACGTTGTTCTGCATGACCCGTCATTACCGACAAGGAAAGAAAACGGTAACAGCATCGTAGTTTGTTTACGTCTGTCGAGACAGATTAAGTTGAATATAGAGGTATCGTGTTTCTTTTTTGAGCAAACGAACGGGTAGATCGTATATATGGAAACACGATTAATCAGAGGTCATCGGACGTCATTTCATAATAAGCTACTTGATCACCGCTCTGTTTCCTGGTTTTCGGACGTAAAAGATGGGGTAAGATTGAGTTAAGGATACCAAAAAGTTATATTTACAGTGTCAAAAAGAGTATTAGAGTTGATAATTATTTGTGAATTGGCACGTACTTGTGTGGAATGTATAAAAGATCAAGTAGTGCAATAGAATGGCACAGACTTCTCTCGTTCTAGTAAGTTTCCTAATCTCTTGCGTGTGGGCTAGCGTTTCGGTTTCCCTCATATTCTTTACAGGTGCTATACCATCCGTATATCGGCGCTAAAATACATTTCTTCATATTTTCTTAATTATTCGATCCCCCTAATAGTAGAAGTAAACTATTACTTGAATGATAATTTAGTAGAGTAAAACCTAGCCCTTAAATCACAATTTCACTGACAATAGGAGTCGTTAAAGAAAGTCGCTTGACTGTTTCTGCAAATGGAACCTTTGGAGCCAATTTTGACAGAAGAATTTTTGAGTTGTCACGAGATGTCATTTGAAGCACTTGTCATAAATGGAGTAATACATAAATAATGTCCACAAAGGAAATATCAAAGACTTGATAATATATTTGTGTATTTTTGAATGTTAATTTCTTTTTATTCCCTATTCTTTTCTGTCCCCTATTTCCTCCTCTTCTCACTCACTTCAACCCGTACCCTTCCCATCACCCCTTCTTCCCACCTGGATCATTTACCCCAGCCCCCCATTGTACACAACTTCATTCACACATGTCTAGTTGAATCTTTTAAGGAAGGGTATGTTTAGATCCGGTGAAGTCGTAAGTCATATTTTTAACACTATGACCATTTACAGCGCATTTTTACCATAAAGTAAATGTACCTCCAAAGTTATTATTAGGTGAGTACTCTTGGATTTGTGCTTTGTATTGTTTTCACTTTTTCTTTTTAAGAGCTCTTTTATAATTTCGTGTTTTATTGTTAATTGTCCATTGTAATTTTCATATGTTTTATTTTAGTTTCATTTCTAACTTTTTATAACTTTGTTTCAAAAATTCGTTTTTGTAGTACCTGAGGTGTCAATCAACCAGATGGCTTCATGGATACGTTCAAACCATAAATAAATAATGTGTTCAAATTGAAAACGAGCATTTGATTGTTAATAAAAATAAGTATACCTTTACATTACACTGTCGATATATAAAGTTACCCGTGTTATGAATTTTGTATGATGGCAATTTGCACATTTCCGATACCGTCATGACGAATTCTACTAGCTATTTACCGTCTTTGAGATGGACAAATGAGTAGTAAAAATGATAGCATGCAGGAAGTTGACTGGAACCCAACTGTAAAGAAAAGTCATATTACTTTCTGCTATTTGTTAGGTCTTCACTAATGATCATACGTAACCCGATTTGGGTTTATACAAACCCCTTTATGAGTTTTATAATAAATTACAAAATGAAACTGAAAGTTAACTCACAGAACATTCTTTGGTTGTACGTTATAGATACCTAACGTTAAAGTTCTTGTTGCTATTTATTGGTAATATTACACTCATGTTATTGAAATATCATTTATTTTCGGCAGTTTTCGAATGGCGAATGTGGAAAAGATAGCGGGATGGCATATGAAGTCGATGCGATGAAGAGGCTTTATGAAAGAAGAAGGAGAAGAAGGAGAAGGAGAAGAAGGAGAAGCTTGACAGTGTATGCTTTCACCCCTTACTCCTAATGCACCTGAATTATTTGTTTTTTTTTAATAATGTTATCGTGAAAGCTGATCGAAATAACACAGATGATTGGGGTGGCAGCGGTCTAGATTGTAGATTTCATTTTAAGATTGTGAAGCATAGTCGGCAATAGGGAACAGCTAGGTATCCCATAGTTCTCTAAATGATCATTTTATAGTTTCTCTGGAAGCTATCTCTGTAACAGATCCCTGTATTTGATCGTCAACCTCCCGTCAATAATTTACCTCCAGAAAATTAATGTGAAGGAGAAAAATGGAAGTAGGGAGGAAATCAGTAGAAAGAAACTTAGTTCAAGAAGAATTAGACGCAAATGAATTAGATGAGCAGAAGAAGAAAAACTAGAAGCTAAAATTAATGTCAAAATATATTTGAACTCAATAGATAACCTAGATTGATTAATTGATTCTTAATGATTCCAGGCGCGCCAACTACTATGGTCATTAGTCCCGTAAGTGAAGTGCATGTGTTTTCCTTGTAAGGTGGCGGTGGTCTTCTGCTGGATGGCCAGATCCGGCGCCGACCTACCGTCTAATGGGGTTTCCTCACCAGGTATCTCCCAACAGCGAGACACCGCCCCAGCCGAGACACGTTTCAAGTCCCCGACCAGTCTCCCGGCGTGTGTGACAGTGTATTGCATGTTAGCGTAAGTTTGTTTGTGGGGGGGGGGAGGATAAGACAAAGAAGAGGAAGAAAAGATTGCGCGCGGTTCGTGGCCCGTTTGTTAAGGTACTGCTCCGGCATTCGCCTGGTGTTGATCGTTGAAACCACAGAAAACTACCGATCAGAGAAGCCGGCCGCAACAATTCTCCTCCAGACAGAGATTGAATTCGACCTAGCTGAAAAGCTAGTGTCGAAAATCATGCCACCGTCAGGACTCGAACCTAGGACCTCCCGGTCAAAGGCGTTGCAGTGATATCAGTTGATGCACTGAACCATCGCGCCCCTTATATAACCCAGGTAAAGTCTTCATTCTAATAATACGATTTTTGCAACAGGGTGAGCGAACTCTAGCGAAGCCGTGAGCAGCTGGCAGCAGCAGGTGCTCTAGGGCGTGGGAGCGTTTCCGCGCACCCGCCAGGCCTATTCAATGGAAAATCCTGACCTGTTCCACTGTGCGTTCGTTGTCTATTCAACTGAGGATCGTGACCGTCGCTTGGCGCTGCTCTTCTCAGGGCCTCGCGATGCGGCTTTCATGGAGGAGGAGTCGATCGATTCTTCTAGCCATCCGGCATTCCAGGTGGGTGTGATGTGGGAATCGTATTAAGTACTTTGCTACACAAGTACTCAATGACCTATTTTTTACTTACGTTATTTTCAAAATAAAATCAGAATCCAATGGAATGGAATTACTGGCTGGCTTGAAACTCTCATTAATTTTACAACCGAGACTCGTATTAAAAAATTGATATGTTACAATTCGAGAAAAAATAGTAGAATTTCCAATATTTCCAATATCTACAGGGCTGCTATGCGAGTTATTTTCACATTTCGTCTTTGTTGGTTTACCTTTTCTTTTATCCTGTTGTCCCAAGAACTTTGTTTAACTTTTCTCACTCTTTAACAGCGCATATATATCGTGTGGATATAAAATCCCTGGTGTTTGGTTACTCAAAAATTGAATTGTCCAGAATCGCAACATCATTCTCTCGCTGCTTCATTTGCACCATTACTAGATGTGCAATTGGTTATTCACGCGTTATTTTCCTATCAGCAACGGCTCAGCGAACGTGTAAAGATGAGGAAACACGTGTGATCCGCTACTACTAAACCTTGCTTTTGTACCTTCACTTCGTAATTGAGCGGACACGGCTTGTGCAAACTTCGTTTCCTCGCAAGCTGGCGCACTCCTGCCGCTTCTGACGCGGATTCGACATTCAAATACTTTCAAAGACATTGTCATAATATTTCCGTTCTGTGAAACAGATGTTTCTGTATTAATTTGTGTACATACCTCTATTTTCATTGTTGTAATGCGTTCTTTACATTCCTTAACTACCCTCCCAACCGGTTTTTATAGGATTTTACTTGAAGGGTATTGGGTGAAAAGGTATTTGGGACTATACATACGTTTTAAGGTACTACGATTATTCTCAAAAAAGTAAAAAAATCGTCTAATATATTATTTTTGTTTAAGCTTCTTTTACAGATTATATTTAATTCTCATTATAACTATAATATTTAACAAATACAAATCTAAACGTCAAACATGTATTTCCATTAGTACATGGTTTTACCTATGAAAAATTGGTTTTAAAATTGTAAATGTTTACAAGTATTTAGTTCAAACACTACAACATACGAGAAACATACCATAAACCGTGCTAGCTATAATGTACCTTAAAAATGTGGTTTGGTAAGCATACACATTCGAAACCATCTTCGAAACTGAACTCAGTGTTACCACCAAATCACGACTATCGATGGCATTTGTTACGTGCATTGGTGATAGTTGACACCACATTCGAAAGCTAATATGCTAAAGACATCTTCCATGATAGCTGTAAGTAAAGTAGAACAGCGGTCATATGTAAAAATAGTAGTTACACGAATTGGAAATTCCTGAGAAGTGTCATCGTATGCTCTTTTCGTAGTTAGGTAGTTAGGATGCAGATCTTCGCGCAACTGCAGACATGCCACGCAGTGGACGAGTGCTTGAGGATTTATTTCCAAGAGAATTAGTTGTAAGTTTTGTAGTTGTGAAAAATGAAACAATGATTTCTCTTTGTGTCTATCAACACCCTATTATTACTACCCTACGCGTTGGATCCTGTTCCGGGATCATTTTGAATGTAGCATTTTGATATGCATTTAAGAGACATTCGATCACATAGGACGGATTTCTATTCCTATAGCTGTTTTGAACAATGAAATAATTGACCTTTATATTAATAAAACTTGGATTTGTAAGTGACTTTTCAGATTGGCGACCTTCTTGTGATGAATTGTTACTGGAAGGGTCGTTACTTCTAAGAAAAAATGCGGGGTACTTTAAACATATGATACCGCTTCAAAAATTTGATACAATTTTTATTTATCGAGTAACAACAATTAAAATTGTTCAAAACACATTTAATCTTTTAAAAAGATATTGCGTTTGCCTCAGTAACTTTTCTTTGCAGAAAAACTACGGACCTTTGGTAAGTCTATTTCTGGAAATCTTATGTCAATGGAAAGGTCCCAGAACAACGCTCATCCTAATCCTAAGCATTAACTGATAATGTAGGATTTTATTTCGAGAATGAATACAGGCGGCTCAGAACGCATGCCTTTTCCGGCGCATTGCAAATAAATTTTAACGAATGAGAGAAGGCAAGCTTCGGAACTTTAATTTGACCAGAGTTGATAAAATTCTAATTTTAATTATGGTTTGATAAAAAGTTAAGGAGTCTCGATAATAAAATGCAGTATACTCCTGATTGAAACAGAGAAATTTAGATAATAATGGGTCCCACAATAGTGTGCAGGGAAGCGAGATATTTGTGATGAAATTAAGACAATTTCTACAAAATCGGGAGGGGTGACTCAAGTTTCCTTTGTGTAATTTTTCTCCCTTTCTTTCTTTCTCCAGTAATATTCTCTACTCTTATTTATTTACTTTTCTATACTTTACTATCTCGTTCGTTTCCTCCCTCTTTTTACTTTCACTTTCAGTGTTTTTCTAGTTGTAATGAACAGCTCTTTTTCTGATTCTAGTTTGCACTTTCCGTCAACCGCACATGCATTGTACATTTGACTTGCACTTATTCAGCTTTGCTTTATCTCTTTCTCTTTTGTTGGCTTGGTTCCTTTGTTACTTTGGTTTTTTATTTGACTGGTGGAGCGTTGCGAGAATTCACTACACTCTTCGAAAGACACGATTTTGGGAAAAGCTAACCGATTACCGGAAATACGTCACAGCTTAATACAACATAATTACGTCATAATTAAGCGCAGTACTGAAGTGCATGTAAGTGTTAGTGTATGCAAGTAAGGGGTGCGGAAAGAACAAGGTAGACGAAGGAAAGATCGCGCGTGATCCTTGGCCCGTTTATTAGGGTACTGCTCCAGCGTGCGCCTTGTGTTGGTCGGAAAAACACGGAACACGAAGTGCGCCAGCTGCTGAAATGTATGGTGTTATGACAGTTATCTTTGCTAACCAAGCGGAGAAACCACAGAAAACTACCGATCAGAACAGTCGGCCGCTAGAACTCTCCTCCAGGCAGCGACTGAATTCGACCTAGCTGAAAAGCTAGTGTCGAAAATCCTGCCGCCATGGGGAGTGGGAACTTAAGACCTCCCGGTCAGAGGCGCTGCAGTGACATCAGTTGATGCACTGAGCTACCGCTCCCGGCTTGTGGTATCAATGTCGGGTACAAGTGGTTGAATTCACTTTTTTTAGTATAGAAGAAGATTCCAGAGGGGCTTTCAGCGAAGGTTAGGAGGGATGACTGCAGCCGCTTCGAGGCCTCGCTGGCGGTGGCGCCACGTCTCCCCCTGCGCCAACGGAAGCCGCACGACGGCGGCGCGGCGGTGCGTGAGGCGGCGTGCGTGGGTGTCCGCGACGGCCTGGCGGGGCCGTGGGTGACCGCCGGCGGTCGTCGCGTGGTCGCCGCGTGCAAGAAGCTTTACGCAGGCGGTCGCCAACCCTCGCCGTCTCCGCGCGTTGCTGCCCTGCATGCGTGCACTACAAGAGACGGAGGGTCTCTCTGGCAGGGTCTCCAAAGAACCTTTTTTATTTATTTATTTATTTATTTATTTATTTATTTATTTATTTATTTATTTATTTATTTATTTATTTATTTATTTATTTATTTATTTATTTATTTATTTATTTATTTATTTATTTATTTATTTATTTATTTATTTATTTATTTATTTATTTATTTATTTATTTATTTATTTTACGTCTAAAACAATTAAAAACTGTGTGTGACGTGCTATGGGAAGAAATGAAAACTGTGCACGTTTTCAAAATTCTGTGATTCCATTCCTAAGCCATATAGTAATTGAATTTTGAATATAGAAAAAAAAATTAACCTTTTTTTGCAAGGATTGTTAACAAAAGTATTCGCTCCCATGTAATAAAATCTATTTTCAAGGGCAACCTTTCAACCTTTTCACTTAGCTTTCGCAATCGTTTCGACAAGGACTCGAGCAAGGATTTTCTTCAATAAATTCACTGATTGGTGATTCCGGGCCCTTCAACTGCGAATGTCATTAGTCCTCTTGGTGTAGAGAATTTTAATCGTAGAAGATGGCGGTGATTCCCCCCTCCCCACCTAGATAGGGAGAACCGGCCTTCTCGTCGGCTTGTGGGATTTTCCTCTATCAGCTATCTCCCTCCAGCGGGTCACCGACCCAGCTCTAATCTCCCGACTGGTCTTCTGACAAGTGTGGTACTCTAGTGCACGTGAGCGTGTGTGTAAGGAGTGATGTAGGGCAATGCAGAGGAAAGAAATATCGCGCTAGGTCCATGGCCCGTTGATTAGGGTACTGCTACGGCATTCACCTGGTATTGATCGGAGAAACAACAGAAAACTACCGATCAGAGCAGCCGGTCGCTAGAATTGTCCTCCAGATAGCGACAGAACTCGACCTAGCTATCTAGCTATTTAGAAAATCCCATCACCGTCGGGTCTCGAACATTGGTAGTTTGTCGAAAATGGGAGATGAACTGTATGAGGTAGGATTCTTAGTTCATCGCCCACAAAGATGGGAATGAGGATTAATTGGAGAAAAGAGTAGCATGCAGCCCATGGCCCGTTTTCTCAGGAACTCCCACAACATCCGCTTGGAACTGATAACAAGGAATCACGGAAACGCCCGATCAGTAGAGCTGGTCCATAAAATCCTCTCAAGGCGGCGGTCGGTTTCACCTAGCTATTTATTTGGTGTCAAAAATCCTGCTATCTCTGAGGCTTCAAACTAGGATCTCCCTCCCTTCAACTCTTACGGATTCAAAGTTTTCTACGGCAGTGTGCTTAAATTTTATAGGTGCTTTCATACGGGTACTAGCCTCATTATAGCACATATGATTTAAAATATTCTCTAAACATATAACCGAAAAAGAAAAATGCTCTTGCAAGAATTCATTTTCGCTTCTATTTTAACATTATAAATACGTTTTCATTCTTTAATTTCTACCAAATTAGATGACTTGTTTTGTATGAAAATTTAGTTAGATTCTTCAAAATTTGTCAAACTATTGATAGAGTAGGTTTCTGCAGAGACTATCAGTTAAATTAATTTTCGATTCGTTCCCGTTTCGAGAGCGCTGATACATTATTGTAGACGTAACTATCTGGCTGAGAACAAACTGAGAAGATTTAAATATTTAAAAGATAAACATATTTCTGTGCAAAGTTGCATTCATGACAAACCTTGATTTATAACAGAATTAACGTGTGTCAGTAAAGCATTCACAACTGCTCAGGACTGCTGCTGCTATTCCCATTGAAAGTGTGCTATCACGTTCATTGATATCAACGGAAATGGATGTGGTCGACGACTGTGGTTGCCTATTGGCGACAGGATGACTTTGCTGATGCCTTGTGATAATCTTTGTCTTCACATTGTCATGGAATTTGACATTAATTTGCAAAACTCTAATTTACTTTCTCACTTCTTTCTACTGTCACATATGTGCGTACTGTCTTTGAACAAAGACAAAGATATGTATTAATGCAGGAATAAATGCCAATTTTTTAAGAGATACATATTATAGGATTTTTGATATTCGAAGAGTGTTTTTTCTTGCTCCTATACGTAGGAAATTTCTTGCGTACCAGAGTTATAAAATTTTATGGCTCTGCCCGTCCTCACCATCTGTCCTCCCTACGTGTGGTCATAATACCAACATCTGATGTAGCGAACTGCAAAACTGCTTTTGAAATATGTTTCCAAAATTAATTTGGGTTCTATTATAAACTTATAATGCTGTTGAACAAACAACGTATGCAAGTTGTTTATAATGTTGCTTTATTGCACTCCTACAAATCGTTCCTAACGTTGTTCTTTTAAAAAAATATTTATGCAATAAAGTGGAACATTATAAAGTAGTTGCATAATATACTCTACAATTCTCAAATATTTGGAATGGAGAGAACCAACGTTGTATGGGTCCTTGATACACAAAAAGTGATTTTTATTAAATCTGTAAACAACACTATTACCTAAATTGTTCATAGATTTTTCACTAAAATTGATATTCCAGGATTGATGAGGCTGATGTTTAGGCACCTCGAATTTAAAACGGACATTTTACATTTACATTACATTTACGATCATTGGAAAAGTGGCTCCAAATTTTTTTTTAACTGTTTTCGTCGAATTGACACATTACGCTTATGAGGCACAATTTTCACTTTTATTTAACCATGAATTTCGAAAATTTCAAAAGTTTCAAATTGTTTCGCTGTTCTCCTAAAAATACATTATTGAAGATAGAGATTTTTTAAATGAAATCTGTTCTTCAAAATAAGATCTTTAAATAATGTTATGTACTGTAATGAAAATATAAGGAATTTTGGCGAAATTTGAATGAATTAGTAAATTCGTAAGCAAGATTTCCACAAAAGCGACTCCAGTGTTTTACTTTCAGATATACATACGTATGCGGAGCAATACTGGTAGTATAGAGAAAGTAATGTACTTCTCCAGCGAAAAATTGCGTGCTTTTTTGACAGAAAGACTCGTTTTTAAGGTTCCTGATAACGTAAAAATGAGTTTTTTTACTCCTTTAAGTAGTCTCTAACACGCATTGCACTCAGAATGCACATTTTGTGCTTCCTTTATTCAGATTTTTTCCCCAAAGAAGGCCGGCCGTCTGCACGTCTGTGAACAATTGGCGCTTAAATTATTCATAGGATTTACGCCAAAATGTATGTTTCTCGATCGATCAGAACCGACTCGAAGTACCGAACCTCAGGAACATACTAGTACTTAATATAAAAAGGAGTTGCCAATGTTTGTATTAATGTTGTTCTTTCGGAAGATCAAAGTGTATTAAAGATGCAGCATCTCTACACCCTTCATGAAACCATCACACAAGGAAAATATTAAAAATTGCGTTTCCTCTTCTATCACTAGATAAATTACTGATACTATATATTTTGATTTTGTATTGTTGTTCTCATAACCGTCAGCCTACAGCGTAATGAGCAATATTACTATCGAAAATATTTTTAACCTTCTTCGCACGTCTTTCTTCCAAACTCTAGAAGTCAAATGACATTTCAACCAACATACTCTGTTAAGTGGTGGCGTATGTGATTTATGGATCATAACAGATTGGCAAATACTCGGTAACACATCATGGACGAAGCGTCTTTATGAAGCACAGCCGAAAACGACTGGGGGTAGAGGTTTCATTCACCGAGTTGCGAGGAACACGCATAGGCTTTCTTGCGAGCAAACAGAACAAACGAACTGCCCGTATTTGCGATGCGCGTTAGTGTTGTGTATACCAGTACACTACTTACTGTGACATAAGCGCCCGTGATATGAATGAAATGATTAGATAGTTTTCTAGAAATGTGGGCGGATTCCGAAGTGCCATTATGTCATCAGTCACATTACTAAAAGGGGGATAGATACGTTTGGTGAGTGAAATAATTATTTATTTATTTAGTAAAAAACAGTCAAAAACTGTATGTGACGTATGGGGGAGAAAATCATCTGCGCACGCTTTCTAGAGTTTCAGAATCCCTTCCCAACAATTTAACTATTAATAAATATTTCCCAAAAATTTAATAGTTGAAAGATGAAATAATAATAAAAAATAATAATAATAATAATAATAATAATAATAATAATAATAATAATAATATAGTAATATGAAACTGCTTATATCTCTAGTTTGATAGATATGATAACAATTCCTATATATTTCAACATACTATTTTCTTCTGTTCGAATAAAAAGTTAAATATAGAATTTCGAGCCTTTTTTTCGTGTACTCTTCGTTTTCTTAAACTCGCTTGTAAGTTAAAACTTGGTTCTCAGCTTAATACCTCATAAAAGGGATATCATAATGAGGAAAGCACGTAGAAATGTAATGAATAGCTTATTCGATTACTCTCGACAAGAAAAATGGATTGGTATCATATTTAGCCTGATTCTTCTTGAATGTTTCGCGAGAATTGTGGGAAAAAATATTTGTTTGGTTTTAATACAGCAAAGTGGTGAAATGCTGAGAATAACTATACGTCTTTTGCGGCATAACATCAATCGTTAAGAGTTGTTTCATCTGCTGGCGATACTTTCATAGAATTTTGTTATGAAAAAACAATTAGGTCCATTTTATGATGTTTTTCATTAAACTTTCTATGCCAGACGATCTCGGGTCAGAATTATGGTAAAAAAAATATTATTCTAGTTAGAACGTTTATTAATTACGTAAAACGAATACAACTTTTTGACATGAAAATATTCGCCGGAGTTATCCCGCAAAGCTAATATTTGGAAGGAAACACTATCAGTATGGAAGTACATGTATCTTACAAATATTGAATTAATATTTGACTCATTTACATGGAAGTCTTCTTGCGCACTTCTCTTCTTCCTCTCCACTCCACATCGCCAGAGAAATAATCTTCCTTCGGCCGTGCTTCTCCCTTGCTCAAAGCAATCGTTCCGTTGAAACCAGCGCCCGCCGCCATGCACGCGGGTCTCTGGATGGTGCTGCCCCTGGCGGCGAGTGGCTGAAGCGAGGGTCGACCTCGACGTTGGGCGTTATGAATGCAGCGTGGACGCGGGAGACTGGCGAAGCAGGTTCTGTAAACTCACTCGTCATTTTGTTTCGTAGGTTTACTCCCCGGATTGTCGGCGGGCCTGTGCGTAATAGCTGACGTCGCGTGTTTTGTTGCAGCGTGCAATTTTGCCTCGCGGAATCCAATCTCTTCTGAATGGTTAAACGAGTCTCAGTTTATCGTACTGTGTATGAAATTAGATTTTAATAATATCACAATGGTTTTGACCGCGTTTCATAAATACAAACCGAAATGTAACATCATTAAAAGTGGATCGTGTTTCGTTAAAGGGTGATGACCTTCCAGCATTGACTTTATTGATTACACTTTAGTATTGCTTAATAATATTTACGTTTTAATTGACACTGCTTATGGCGATATTTCAACAACCATTTGTTGGACTGTGTTGTATTGCTACTTGTTTTGGTACAGATATAAACTCTTATCCATATATTTAACGTTCTAAATTTGATTATGCCAGTAATTCATTTTAAAGTTTGAATATAATGTGTTAAGTACGTGGATTATTCCATTATGAAGCATATGTACATCAACACTTTCGCGCTCTTGTACAGACTTCAAACTTCTTCTTGTTATTGTTCTTCTCTTTCTTCTTCTTCCTCTACTTCTTCTTCTCTTTCTTCTTCTTTTCTTTCTCTTTTTTTCTACTTCTCTTTCGTCTTCATTTCTTTCTTCTTTTTTCATCTTCTCTTTCTTTTTCTTCTCTTTCTTCTTTTTTCTTCTTTCTTCTTCATTCTTTTCTTCTTCTTCTTTCTTCTTCTTCTTCTTCTCCTTCTTCTTCTTCTTTCTCTTCTTTTTTCTTCTCTTCTTTTTCTCTTCTTTTTTCTCTTTTTTGTTTTCTTCTTCTTCTTCCTCTAAAACGACTGTCGTAATTTATGTAGAGGCAGTCTGTTAGTGCTAAAAAAAGATTTTGAAGTGCTCAGTCCAAAGAACAAAGTTCTGCATAAACGATTGAGGCATGTACTACTGCGGGCAGAGGGCCCCGCCCTGGCCGCGACATCAGAATCGGTCACGACGCGACGGCGCGGGGCGCGGCGGGCTGAATGGAAGCGGCGCTGCGCGGGGCAGCCCCGGTCACGCTCAGGGGAAACGCACTCTCGGACGATGGCTGCGACACCCACGGAGGGAAGGGGCGCCCTCGCTGCCCTCGTCCACACGCTGCGATCGGTATCCATGTCTTGACCTCACGCAGCCTCTCCTCCGCTGCCCTCGTCCTCATGCTGCTCTGGTCCAGTCTCTGCTCCCAACCTAATTATGTTTCAATCTTCCTTCCATTCAATCTTGCATTACTTATTTTCGATCATTTGCCTCTGGTTTGTTTCGTATCTCAACTCCGGGTTATTAAGACGGTGCGGTATTTACAGCATTGATGGTTGAGTTTTCTATATTCTTTATTCATATTTTTAACATATTTTCTAATTGGCAATATAATGAAACTGACATCATAACTATAGGATTGGCAGCGAAGGCACTGAATTGGCGTACTTGTTTGAATGTGGAGTGAAGAGTTTTTCTAGTAAAACATTTTTATCCGCTCCCTTTCTTCCCATTGTACGACTACATACAGTTTTTCGTTACTTTTCTAGCTGAGAAAAGGTAATTTTCTTTCTACTAACTAAACCGAGTAAAATAGCATGAATGAAGAAGAATTTTGACAATATGGAAATTATAAGGGTATTGAGAACTATTTGAAACTGAAGTTAAATGCATATTATTTTCTGTTTGAGAACATACCTATCAGTATTGAAAGACTGCTGACTTGAGGATTAACAATATCGATGTGTACACAAAAACATTACTGATAATAATCTTGTTATTATTATATTTTGCTTTAATTTTCTATGGAGGTATCCCTACCACAGAACGTATCGATTTAAGCATCGCAACATGGGAGTGCCTCTCGTCGCCTTGCCTCTTTCCTGAACGTCCTCGTCCTGCCTCTGCACCTCCGTGCCCCTGGTGCCCCTCGCCCCCCTCCTGTTCCCGGTGGGAATCGGAATGCGAGCGAGCAAAAAGGCAGCGGCCGGAGCCTCCTCCTCCTCCCCGCCCCGCCCGCCGTCCTCGCTCTGGCTCGGCCCCCGCACCCGCGTCGGCGCGGCGCGGCGCGGCGGCTCCTCGCTTTGCGTCGCCTCTTTGTAATCGCTGCTCCGAGCGCGGACTGGTTGCGGAGCGCGCCCGTATGTGGCCATGCGGCGGCGGCGGAGGAATCGGAGACGCTAGTGGCGGCGGTGGCGGAGGAAGGGATGACGGTGGAATCGGCGGGGGCGGCAGGAGCATGGCGAGGGCGGCGAGGGCGGCGAGGGCGGCGAGGGCGGCGAGGGCGGCGAGGGCGGCGAGGGCGGCGAGGGCGGCGAGGGCGGCGAGGGCGGCGAGGGCGGCGAGGGTGGCAAGGGCGGCGAGGGCGGCGAGGGCGGGGCGGCGCCGGGGGCGGTGAGGGCAGGGTTGGGGGCGGCGACGGGTTGGCGGTGCTCGCAAATGGCGTGGGAGGGAGCGTGAGCATTGGTAGCAGTGACAACGATATTGCTATAGTCTTGAGATGGAGGTAGCTTGTCACAGGGAGTGTAGGAGGGACTGCGAGAGGGAACGAGGCCTCTGCTTCGTAGATACTGAGCGCGCAGCAAGGCAGATGCTCCTTCAGCCGCAGCTACGAACTGGGAAATCTTTTTCATGTTCTTGAATAATTGCGTATTTTTACTACATTATTTATTTAGCATACAGAAGACATTCCACGTATTATAACTGTGAGCGACAGGACATTTTCAAGTTTCATAAGAGTTTCAAGATATTTAAAGAAGAATGTAACGAGTTTGATTCACTTCATTTTAACATTTGAAAATACCCGCAGATAACATTGTGTATTATGGAACGCATTTTTAGTATCCTTCAGTTTGTATGATAACTATATTTTTATAATTTCGTAGAAAACAATTGTTGTTTTCTACATAATTTATTTTGCTTTTTGAAATTGTTTTGTAATGGGACTTGTAAATTAAGTAATACATTAAAGTTATAACAAAACATCATTGTGGGAAAACAAAATTTTGCTTTCCATAGTGACAATATTCTTCATGACACTTCCTTTAAATTCTTTGTATTGTTGGTGTATATCTTAACAACTCCGTGAATAGAGTAGTAAAACGTCGTCCATTCAATTATTTTGATCCTAAAGATGAAGCGGGATGTTTTGGCTGAAGGTTACCTCGTGTTGTTTTCGAAGCCCCTCACGTCGGATAAAATCCAAGAGCAGGACCCGTAACCTCGCCACGCCCCTGGGGTTGACCAGCGCCGCAAAGGGAGCGAGTGACATCGTCCGCTCTACAGCGCATTTCCATAATAAAACAATTACCGACACGGAATAAATATAAATTTAATTAATGTATCCCTCCCTGCCGGTTTCTTGCCCATCGTTTCTGGGACCAGATTGGATCAGGCAGGCCTCCCTCTCCCTATTTGCATAGGAGACTATTATGGCCGCGACCTTCAGAGATGGCCACAGCATGACGGAAGACAGACCACGTGACTGAGGTGCCAACAGCGACGCCAACCACCCTTCCTCCGCCCCCGCTCCGCCCCGCTCCGCCCCGCTCCGCCCCGCTCCGCCCCGCTCCGCCCCCTCCGCCCCCTCCGCCCCCTCCGCCCCCCTAATCCACGTTTTTCTCCTCTCTGTTTGGCCCCGCCTCCGCCATCGTCCTCACCCCGCCTCACCTCCGCCGGCCCACTCCGACTCTGCGCCTGTAACTTTTAATATTCTACCAGTGATCACGGTTATTCTGTACCAGGTGGATGATTTATGTTCTTTCTGAATCCATGATGTGCCACTGGCATGCAAATTGCCATCAATGAATATCACAACGTGCACTTTCAATAGGCTGAAATGCTGCAAATATTGACAAGGATTTAGTGGTCGGTGATTATGTTCTAAAACGACACATTGTGTTCAGAGAAGATGGCCGCTAAATACAAGGTCGTTTTGGTTGAAGTGGAAATTTGACTTTTGTGTGGCTTAGAGTATCGTATTGTTTTCGTCTTCAATAGACTTGAAGTGGAATGAAACACACACTTCCTCATAAAACATACACTTGAATAGATTGAATGTAACAGTTTCAAGATTTAATTATCCCGTAGTATGTAAGTATATATGATTCATTACTAATATGTCCACGTAAGAAACTGGGTAGAGACTTTTTGAATTGAAATATTCCCTGGTTCTGTTAGAATTACAACAACAAGAATAGAGTTTTGTGAAATAGAACTTCGAAAAGGATCAACGTAGAAACAACTAGTACATTGATGAATTCCTTTGCAGAGAACTTGCATCCGACTTCAGTTAATTATGGTGTATAGACAGTACTTTCCATTGTTCTAGCCAAGTTGCATTGATACCAATTTTAACTTTTTAATTTCCGCTAGTTTCTAGAGGTTAATGAAGGGGTTAGTAATGAATGCCATGAAATTACCTACATTTCTCCTTTGCCATTCTTTTTATGAGAAAACAACAAAGATAGAAATTAAGAAGTTTCCTAGTATAGATAACTCGGTTGGTTAAGAACTTTAAAAAATCAAATTGATTTATGTTTCCATAAGGAGAGAGACATTCTTTATGAATTATTATTATTATTATTATTATTATTATTATTATTATTATTATTATTATTATTATTATTATTATTATCAGTATTAGCTACCATATGTTCATTGAAGCTAGAATATCTCCGGACTAGATATTTTTTCTCGAAATCTGTAACATCTCGTTGAGTCACTCTTCCTCTTCAATCTCAAATTGAGAAGAAGCAGATTCAAACAGAGAATAAAAAGGAATGGAATTTACCCTTTTTATGAGAAAATGGCGTAAATGCAAAATAAAATGTATCGCTGGTGAAGGCTGACACCACATAAATCAATATTTGAACCCTAGTTTTACTTAATTTTCCAAACTTTCTTCTGGAAATATTAAGCTTGCATTTATGTATTAAAATGACTTCCGATTACGTTCTTAATTATTTATGTATTTAGTCAAAAATAGTCAAAAATTGTATGTGGCGTATGGGGGATAAAATCATCTGCGTACGTTTTCTTGAGTTTCAGAATCCCTTCCCAGCAATTTTAATAATAATAATAATAATAATAATAATAATAATAATAATAATAATAATATTTATATACTTTTTAATTCGGAAGTTTTTGAAATCACAAACTTCCGAATTATAGAAAACTTATTTGTAACGGTAAACGAACGAACATATTTTATTTTTCTATATTGCTAACAAAATAGAAATTTACCCTAAGCTCTATTACCACTACGAACAAAAAGAAAGCTCAACAAAACGTGCGCATAGTGAAGCTACATTTACGTCCAGAAGCAAATCAAGGGGGCAATTACTTCTGTAGTTTCATTATTCAATCATTTTGTAGTTTGTTATGTAATTGGGATTCATATCTCTTTTATACTTTTTAATTTGGGGTACCACGTTATCTCCGATCCCACCATGGAATTTATACTCTGGATATATTGTGAAGCAATATCATTACTACCTGATATCTCATTCTTGAACATAATTATTTAGCGCTTTAAATAATATTTAATGAATTATTATATTGTCAATGATATAGATAATGGTAGTCAAAAACCGTCCACTGTCAGATTTTCAACTTCTCAATGAAAGACGTTTATGATGCAAAAACGCCATTAGTGGGATCGTCCAAACGCTTAACTCGTCCAGATGAGGGCTGGTCTCGCGGTGTTCCCCAACGGTGCCGTTGCATTGTATTTCCTGGTCCTGTTACGTGCGGCTCCCGAGACCTGCCTCATCTGCTGGAGTGCGTGACGGTCGCCGGGGGGGGGCGGGCCCCGTTGTTTGCGCTGTTCGGCCGCGTCGGCCTCTGCCCTGGATGCCGCGCGCCCGCGGGCCCCGAAGAAACCGCGCGGCCGTTGTCTGCGCGAGGAGGAGCGTGCTGGTTTTCCCCCGCGCGTGCGTCACGCTCACGGGAGAGCGCCGCACCGGCGGAGGCGGCCAGCGCTGGCGTCGAGGGCGGGCAACGGCAAAGGAGGGCGGGGACGGCGGGGACGGCGGGGACGGCGGGGACGGCGGGGACGCCGCGGGCCGGGACAGCGAGGGACAGCGGGACGCGGGGACGGCAGGGACAGCGGGACAGCGGGACAGCGGGGACGGCAGGGACAGCGGGGACGGCCGAGGACAGCGGGGACGCGGGACGCAGGGACAGCGGGACAGCGGGGACAGCGAGGGACGAGCAGGGACAGCGACAGCGGGACAGCGGGGACAGCAGGGACAGCAGGGGACAGCAGGGACAGCAGGGACGCAGGGACAGCGGGGACAGCGGGGACAGCGGGGACAGCGGGACGCGGGACAGCAGGGACAGCGGGGACAGCGGGGACGAGCAGGGACAGCGGGACAGCGGGGACGAGCGGGACAGCGGGACAGCAGGGACAGGCAGGAGACAGCGGGACAGCGGGGACAGCGGGACGGCGGGGACAGCAGGGACAGCGGGGACAGCAGGGACAGCAGGGGACAGCAGGGGACAGCAGGGACAGGCGGGGACAGCAGGGACAGCGGGGACAGCGGGGACAGCAGGGACGGGGGGACAGCAGGGGACAGCGGGGACAGCAGGGACGAGCAGGGGACGGCGGGGACAGCGGGGACAGCAGGGACGCAGGGACAGCGGGGACGGCGAGACGGGGACAGCAGGGGACGGGAGCAGGGACAGCGGGACGCGGGGACAGCGGGGACAGCGGGGACAGCAGGGACAGCGGGGACAGGCGAGGGACAGCGGGGACAGCGGGGACAGCGAGGGACAGCGGGGACAGCGGGACAGCGGGACAGCGGGACAGCGGGGACAGCGGGAGCAGGCAGCGGGACAGCGGGACAGCGGGACAGCAGGGACAGCGGACAGCGGGACAGCGGGACAGCGGGGACAGCAGGGACAGCGGACAGGCAGGACAGCGAGGGACGGCGGGACAGCAGGGACAGCGGGGACAGCGGGGACAGCGGGACAGCGAGGACGCGGGACGCAGGGACGAGCGGGGACAGCAGGGACAGCAGGGACAGCAGGGACGCGGACGCAGGGACAGCGCGCGGACGCAGGACGCAGGGACGCGGGAAGCTTGAAAGGACAGTGGTGGGGGGGACGTGTGGAGTGTGGGATCGTGTGGGACTGAGTGTGTTTTGCCAAAGACGATTAGATAATAAATTGAAATGGACGTTTTTGTTGGTGTGTGTGTGTGTAGTGTGTGTTGTGGTTGTATGTAGATGTGTTTTGCCAAAAGCTTACATAGAATTAATCTGCAGTAGTACGTATTATTTATTATAATAATTAGTATTAATTAATTTTGTATACTAGTTAGATATACTAAGTTACTGTGTTAGATATGAAAAAAACGGATTTATCGTGAATTATAAATGTATAACATTTATGTATTTGATGATTAATTTTGCAGTCAATAAATGAAATACACGCAATTTATTTGTTATAAACAATGTCCTTCGTTTTAGAACCAATTTACTTCACATTTCATTATTGATCTTAATCCTGAAAATAACGCTATGAAAATATATCAGGAAAGCTAGCATACATAAACAAATTTCTTGAAAGTATAATTATCAACTCTGATGCTTCAATTCATTTGTTCAGTTTATTAATGGCCAGAGGAAATTGTATGATTCCTTTCCCTATATACGTCCGATCCATTGTTTGACTTTAATGAAGTGCAATGTGTGGTTTTCAAAAGTAGCAAAGGTGTTTAAGAGACGATTCTACTTTCGCAAGCAAATGTAGTCTGCATGTTGACGCGCCCTGTTAAAAAAAACACACACACAAATGTTTTCACTGAGCATTCACCTGGCGACAGAGCCTTATCTGATGTGCTATAATTCTGCCAGCTGCTCTGTAATTTTTGCTCGTGAACGCGCGTCTGCTCACCTGTGGCGGAAAAATTAACGCGCGCGGAGTGAGGTCAGTTGTAAGAAGGATGGGCTGGCGACCTTACAGTCAAGTGACATGCGTAACATACGTACTTGCGTATTACGGCATAAAGATAATAGGTATTTTATTTTAGAGGTTTCATTTAATTGGACTGACTCACATTTGAATGCTCTGGACTGAATAGTTTCCGCCGGATCGTCGACGTTTGCATCATCAAATAGTTGGTTTGTTGGTTGGTTAGTGATTCCGGGCGCGACAACTTCTTAGGTTATTAGTCCCGTTAGTATAGTGCATTTTGTTCCTTGGGAGATGGCGGTGATCTACACCCGCTGGATGGTGAGATCCGGCGCCGACCTACCGTCGGCTAGCGGGGTTTCCCCCTTACCAGGACTCTCCCACCAGCGGGGCATCGACCCAGCAGGGACAAAATCTGTAGTCGCGCCCGACCGGTCTCCCCGAATATGTGGCAGTGTAGTGCAGGTGTGTGTGTGTGTGTGTGTGTGTGTGTGTGTGTATGTAAGGGGTGAGGATAGAACAAGGAAGAGGAAGGTAAGATCGCACTCTGTCCGTTGTCCTTTTGTTAGGGTACTGTTCCGGCATTCGCCTGGTGTTGATCGAAGAAACCACGGAAAACTACCGATCAGAGGAGCCGGCCGCTAGAATTCTCCTCCAGACAACGGCTGAATTCGACCTAGATCAAATTGTGACCTTGAGGGCTTAAATACAGTTAGTTATGGGAATTTAATAAACATACTTCCCATCGAGAGGTGTCCAATGTTTTCGAGGGACTCCGCGGGTAAACATTTCGAATGCTCTTGATTAACCAGGTCACTCCATGTTGAAGACTTTTGGCGACGTTTCGGCCGACATATATTGGTCTTTCTCAGGACTCGATGAGCATGATTAAAAATCCGCTTTCCTTGCGGCATTTTAATAAATGTTCTTTCCTTAGAGACTTTGTTAAATGAAGTCGTATGTTTCGGCGTTCATGTGATTCCAAAACAAGAGGCGGTATTGGCCCCCCTGGGCTGTTTGGCATACTTTTTGGAGAGAATACCGTTCCCCTCCTTCCATCAGCGTACTCTTCCTGTTTCTTCTCATAAGTTCCGCGGAAGGCTCCCTTACGTACGGTACCGTTCATAAGATCGACATCACTCGTTTTACTAAAAAGATTGTTACCAGCGTGTGCAAAATATTTTTCTTGATTGCTCAGATTTCAATTATTAAGTGTCTATTTAATGGTAGTTCAGGTGCCAATAAACAGAAATATCCATCGCAGCTATAAGGATTAAGTAAAGTTTCTTCGAGTTATATTACAACAATTCACTTTTAAAGTTGTGGTAACTTAGCAAGAGAAATAAACATCGTGTCTTTTTTATGCAGTGGAATGTGTTGTTTACATTTCCAGAGGGTAGTCGAAGAGTATTGCATTGAAGTATTTTTAGAAAACTAACACAACTGTGAATAATTACAAACTGTCTGATCCTCCAAATCCTCTTTTCCCTTGTGTTATTGAGTGCAAATAGAAAAAAAATATATAGTAAATTTTAGGGAAGACAACTTTTTGCATCACGGAAGTAACGAAATTATATCACTTAAATCTATTAGATACCTTTGATGCACAACTTTATTTTCAATTTTATCCCTACTTTCTTTTTATCTTTCTCCTTCCTGTAGATAAGAGCAAAGCAATTTTTAGCCAACCTACAATTCTCTTCCTGTAATTCGTCCCGAAATGCTCGGGAGGAAGAGCGGCGTCGTTTTTTCGGCCGGCGGCGACAGCGGCGCAGCTGTGCACTTCCGGAGGGCCGGGGCTCTTTCTTCGGGCAACCTGCGGGCGCCGCGCGTCGTGATGCATCACTTTCATCGGACTAGTTTCGTTCCATTGGATCGCAACGGTGGCCGGCCGCCCGGCCAGCCGTTTCCCTTTCCTCGGGAAGCGGTGGACCGTCGCGGACGAACGACGCGGTGGGCGGGGCTGGGAGGAGCATGGCGGGGTGAACTGTCCGGCGGGGCGTGGCGGGCGTGGCGTGGCGTGGCGGGGCGTGGCGGGGCGTCACGGAGTGTGGCGGGCGTGGCGGGCGGGGCGGTCGGGGGGGTGGGGGGGGGGGGCGGGGCGGCGTGACGCGAGGCAAAACGAACCGGGCGAGACGTGGAGGGCAGGGGCGAGCGGGGCGTGGCAGGTTGGCACGGGGCAGGACATGGCAAGAGTGGGAGTGGGGGGGACGCGGGGAGGGGAGAAAGGGCGGTGCGAGACATGATGAAGGGCAGGGGCGAATAGCAGTGGAGAAACCGGGCGGATGATGGAGAATAGGGAGATGAGACGGAGAAGAGCGAGGCAAGACAGGAGACAAAGGGAGAAAGGATCGACCAAGATGGAAAGGAACGAAAGGGGTTCGGAGAGGGGACAAGCAAAGAGGGTGGGACGACTGGAAGGGGCGAGAACCGGTAAGTACCGAATGGTTCGGAGCGGAGTAGAGCTGAGCGAGTTCGAGCGAAGCCCGGCAGGAGGAAACGAGCGGGGCACAGCGAGGTTAGGCACATCAGGCCCCCGGAGCGGGAAGGGGGGGGCAGTGCGGAAGAGTTGGGCGGGGCGGTGTGTCGTCCGCCGCTCGGGTCGCATCCGCATGGTTTGTTGCCCCCGCCTCCGTCCCCGCCCCGCCCCGCTCCATGCCGGTGCAAGGGAAAGCGCGGCACCGACCGCTCCGCTCCGCCTTTCGCCGCCCCGCTCCCCCGCGCGCCGCCCCGCGCCGCCCGCAGTGAAGTTTTTGGTGGCTCCTCTGCCTCCGCCAGGGCGTTGCCTCGGCGCCTGCGATCCTCCATAGAAAGTTCCTATTCCGTTGGCGGTGAAGCGGAAGTGCAGTCGAAGATGGGCTGGCGGCGGGGTACAGGCTCAGTGTTTGGGAGGAGGAATGGCCAATAAAGCCGACGACATTCGAACGCAGATCAAAGGAAAATCGCGATAGACTTCTGCCAGTAAAAACATCGATGGCAAATTTATGCTATGTTCTCATAAAATTCATGTCATTGTATTTTAAGCATTTAATTTGGAATAAAATAGTGCTTGTTATGTGAGTTTTAGAATTCTTGTGAAGGATTACAGATTTTCCGCGTATCACTTTTGCAAATCCGCACAATTTCTTCTTTTGAACTATAAAAATTGCCAAATAGAAAATTTAATGATAATCTGATTAAAGTGACTAATCATTTCATAGTAATTAAAGCAATGATTCAACGCATTCTTGTTTCAGGTTCGGTGGAGGTGCTGTTTTTCTTGTGATTTCAGTCAATCTTATTATTTTTTCCTGTTATATTCATTCACACGACACATTAGGAAGGTACATCATCCATATTTAAAGAATACTGATTTTATTCTCTCTGTAAAATTATAAGACAACGATAGTACCTTTATTTTAGTATTGCTCTAACTTGAGCTTCAATGAAACATTTTTGAAGTGTAAACTGCTTCAGCAAGGTTTTTTTCATTTTCTACTTTAAAACGTGATACATTATTCGCTTTTATTTTACATTTTTTGTAAACATCATATTTTTTTTAATTTGTAGGTCATGGCACTGATCATTTCTTGTAATACTGTCAGAGGTTAGTGGTATCCATAGTTTTTAAATATTAATATTTATTATTGCAACTTTTGTTAAGTTATTTGTTATTGTTATTATAGTATTATTAGTTAATTGTTATTTGATATTGAAAGTATTGAAATATTTTTATTGTCGATATTATAATGCAAGCTGGTTTATACTCATCTATTGTTGCGTGCAATATCTCTTGATGATCCGGCATCTTTCCTATCGCGCATTGAAGTCACCGAAAAATAGAAACCAGTAATCCAATCCACCACTTCCCAAGAACTTCAGAAAGCCAAGAAAGCGTATGTTTTGCTAGGATTATATCATCGTTGTTTTTACACTGTGAAACTGGTTCAAATTGAACGCCTTTCACTCTTTGCTAGATCATTCGTTTCAAAGATAGTGTGGTACTCGATAATGTTTAGTAGGAGTTTTTACCGTCAGGATTATGGAAGAGTTACTCGATACACGCGGATGTCAAAAATAGAGGGGCATCCGAATTAATGGGTTATTTAAATGTCTATTTTATCATTTATTAAATCTTACGCCGTTTTATCTTCAAGAAGTGAATATCCTGATATGAATCTAACATTCACTTAATCGTCCTTATGAGTAGGTCTATAAATAAAACCCTAAATTAATCCTCAACGTTTTTGTGTTTTATTCTCGAATTTATGGTACATCAAAAATGTTGTTTCCAATAGAAACACACCGTCGGGTAACCGCAACGTTACAAAAAGATATTGTAGAACGTTCATGTACACTGCACAGTTTCTATTTCATCCGTATTCCCACGAACGAGTCATTGAACGTGTTTTCAAGGTAGTCGAGTTTCTTTTGTCATGAAATGTATACAAGTATACGACAAGATATATTAGGTACATCCGCATTCTATAGCTAGTACTCGCTATGTACTACAAATGGATTCCCATCTTCTATTATAAGAAATACATCGAAGTTAAAGGGCAAGCTTTGCTGAGTGAAAAAAACTAGCATTAACAAATTTTAAAGTTTCAATATTTCCATGAAGGTGGTGTTGTTATTAAGAGATTATGCGTTGTCCTTCTCGCAAGGCGTGTGTATATTATTTTGAAAAAGTATCCAGAACAACGACTGACATTCATCACCAGTGTTGAAACGCATTTCACATCCAAGCCAGCACTCAATTCATGACCTATCGGAAGCTATAAAACTTATGATGTCATTATTCTTGTGAGGCGAACAATCTGTTGCGTGAAACATGTTCACTTTTTTATACGTTCCTGATTTGGAGAGGGTATTAACAAGGTCATTTGTTATCATAATCATGCCTGTCAAATTCGTCTCACAACAATCGAACCATTAATACTTCCATTCTTTCTTCCTTCTCCTCTTCAGAAGGTCTCAAAGAAAGTAACACCAGAACTTTTTCTTCTTTTTTATTTCTACTTTATTTATGTAGACTTAACAAATTAGGAATTTCATAATTTTATTATTCGAAAATTGTTAACTTCTTCAAAATATGTTGTTGTGTAGTGAATTTGATGTACAGATAAATGCACTACTGTATTCAAAATCTTATTTCGGAAGTAAGAACAGCGTGTAAAATTTATCCAGAAACGTGAAACAAATAACGAAATCAAATACATAGAGACTTTTCTTAACATTTATCTACAACTGATTACTAAATTTGGGCATGTTTATCTTCCACGATTTATAGAAGGTATCAATATCTTACAGTTAAGAAATTTCTTTGATTTTCAAAGCAGAATTAGTTTCCCTTGACATTTCAAATACCAAAAAGAGAACTATTATTCTCCGCACAACATTAGACTAATTTATTGTTCATTTTGAAGGGGATTTTGTCCTATAGCCTTACTCTCTACTAACAATCCTAGTGGCTGAACCATCGGCAGGCAGGATTTTTACCAGAATTGTTTCCCCGATCGATCTAGCTGATCTTATGGCTCTTTGAATTTGAAAAAGATATTTTGATTTTGGGGGTACTTTACAAGAACTCTCAACAACCTTCTGAAAAATTTTGCAAAAATACAAAATTGTTGTTCCAAAAAAGCTCCAAATTTGTTGTTCATTTTTTTGGATGAGAATAAAAATAGCATGTAAAATTGGGCAAATCTCATTTTTGTTAAATTTTCGAAAGTTGCCAAGTTCAATTTTTGTTCGGTGTCTTGCTACATCTACAATAATGAAGATACAGGATTTTTCGTCAAATAAAATATAGGCAATAATTAGTTATTTAATTTATGTCATGTACATTTTTAAAAAAATTAAGTATTTTTTGCTAATTCTTGAATAAAATCTAAGCAATATTAAAAACAAGCTTTTATCATAAAAGTAATATGATCTACAGATTAAAGAAAACATATGACCTTTCTTCCGATTAATGGTTATATCAGGGATGATTTGTGATCAGTAAATTGTAATAATGATGTTGGGATTGCTAATACTGAAGCAGTTACAAAATGAGAGGCAGAACCATAAGGCAGTGCGGCGTGAAACCAGTAACATCCACATGTGCCTCATGTGTATGTCCAAATTCCACATGTGCTCGTGTAGAAGACACACTGTTGCACATAAACTTCACCAGAATTCTTTCCTTGTACACGTAATGAAAGGCTGAGGCGGGAGAGCATGGCCAATTGCCTGGGACTGGCCACTCGCGACGAAAGCGAATCCGATTCTTAGAAACGAGGCGATCGCCTGTTCGTCGCCCCGCCAGCTTCTGGTCGCCACCAGTCGCCATCCCCGTCGCCTTCACTGCCCCGCACCGCCTCCATCACCCGTACCCTCCGGGGGTCCGCTCGCTTTCGCTCTCGCCTCCCTTTGTTGTTTTTTTCGTGTTTCCGGGCGCGTCAACTGCTTTGGTCATTAGTTCCGTTAGTGTAGTGTATGTTTTTCTCGGGAGATGGCGGTGATCTTCCCCCGCTGGATGACGAGATCCGGCGCCGATCTACCGTCGGATACTGGGGTTTCCCCCTAACCAGGACTCTCCCAACAGCGGGGCGCCGCCCCAGCCGGAACAAGCTCTAAGCTCCCGACCGGTCTCCCGGAATATGTGGTAGTGTAGTGCATGTTAGTGTGTGTGTAAGGGGAGAGGATAGGACAAGGAAGAGGAAGGAAAGATCGCGCGCGGTCCGTAGCCCGTTTGGTAGGGCACTGGTCCGGCATTCGCCTGGTGTTGATCGGAGAAACCACGAAAAACTACCGATCAGAGCAGCCGGCCGCTAGAATTCTCCTCCAGGACCTCCGTCATCGCGTCCAAACGCGCCTCCCTCCCAATCGCCCTTAGTCGTGTTCCCCTCCCCACCACGCACCCCCTCCCAATGTCCTGTCTTCCCGTCCAATGCCCCCACCGTCCGACACCACGCCCCCCCCCACTCACAACCCTAGGACCCCACCTCCCACAGTCCATAACTCCAACCCTCCCCCCTTGTCTTTCCTCCTCACTGGGGTTCATTGTCCACCCCCCCCTTTATTGCCCTCACCACCTCCCGTCAACACTTGCCATTGATCTCCTCACCGCCGTCTCCATCGCCCTCAGCTATTGCAGCATCACTCGGTTATCGCCGGTACTTTCACAACCTCTGACGCTATGAAATCTATCTATTTTTTTAAAAATATTTAGAAAAATTCATGTTGTAATAATGCATAAACACAGAATGTTACATTGTATGTATCTCGGGGGAAAATGTTGATATTAGATTATTCGATTTCAGTCCGAATTCTTTCATTTCGATTTCAGTCCGAATAATACACACTGTTTCAGCAATGACACACGCTCGGATGCAGATCTGCTTCTTGTTGATACAGCGTTGCCCATAAACCTCATTCCAATTGTCTTCTTCGTAATAAAGGACTCAGGCGATGGAGCATGGCTAATGGTCTGGGCCGGCCACTTGCAACGAAAGCGATTCCGATTCCGAGGAACGTGGCGGGGCGGGGCGTGTGGCCGGGCGGCAGCGCGGCGGTCGCTTCGCTGCGTCCCCGCCCTCGTCGCACCGCCGGGGCCCTCCACCGCCGCGATCGCCCGCCCGCCCGCCCGCCCGCCCACCCGCCCGCCCGCCCGCCCGCCTGCCCGCCCGCCCGCCCGCCCGCCGGCCCGCTCGCCCACTCACCGCCGCCCGTCCACCCACTGCCCCCACTGTTCGCCCGCCCACTGCCCGCCCGCACGCCCACTGTCCGCTCGCTCACAGCCACCACCCGCGCACCCACCGCCGCCACCCGCCTGCCCGCTTCCACCCGCCCGCCCGCCACAGCCCGCCACCACCCGCCCGGCCGCCGCCGGTGGCCGCCGGGGGCGACCTTGTGCGAGTGCCAAGTTGCAGAGCTTCTTTGTCTGGGCGCGCGGCGGCGGGCGCGCGCGCGGCCTGCAGGAATGCACCGGCGGCCGGGGGGGTGCGCGCGCGGGGACACCGCCGCCGCTTGTTTTTTGCGCGCAGCGGTGCGGCGACGCGACGCGACGCGGCGCGACGTGACGCGTTGCCCCGGCCTCGCATCCCTACCCGATGCACTTGTTGCGGGTGCTTGTGAGATTCCATCGTGGGTGCCCCTGGTGGGTGCTCTTGTCGACTACTCTTGGCGACTGTTCTCCAGCGTGTCTTCTTGTTTTGTTCGTTTGACGTATTATCTCCACCCGAATCCTCATTGATTTCTGTGTTGATACTTCGCGGGGACTTTTGGCAAGGTTTTATGGAAGGCTTCCTTGAAGTTCATTGTCAAGTTTTTGAGGATTCTTGACGTGATATTGTCCACGAAGTTTCTGGAAGAGTTTTTTCTGGACGAGTTTTTTCTGGACGAGTTTTTTCTGGACGAGTTTTTTCTGGACGAGTTTTTTCTGGACGAGTTTTTTCTGGACGAGTTTTTTCTGGACGAGGATTTTTCTGGGCGAGATGTTTCTGGACGAGATTTTTCCCGGGAGCGGTAGCTCAATGCATCAACTGATGTCACTGCAGCGCCTCTGACCGGGAGGTCCTAGGTTCGAGACCTGACGGCGGCAGGATTTTCGCACTAGCTTTTCAGCTAGGTCGAATTCAATCGCTGTCTGGAGGAGAATTCTAGCGGCCGGCTGCTCTGATCGGTAGTGTTCCGTGGTTTCTCTGATCAATACCAGGCGAATGCTAGAGCAGTACCCTACCAAACGGGTCACGGACCGCGCGCGATCTGTCCTTCCTCTTCCTTGTCCTATCCTCTCCCCTTACACACACACTTACACTAACATGCTCTACACTACCACATACTCCGGGAGACCGGTCCGGGAACTTAGAGCTTGTCCCGGCTGGGGCGGTGCCCCGCTGGTGGGATGGATGTCGTTATGGGTCCCTTCTGCACTTGGATTGAAGACAATGAAGCAAAATTGGCAAATTAAAAAAATGCAATTTGAGATTCAGATTTTGCTGATGGTGCTGGGAACACTTAAACAGGTAAAAAGTCTGAACAATACAACCTAAGTCGGGGATAAGCCAAAACCATGTCTTCTAAAGCTCGGGTATCAAGCGCAAGAACAACACAATCGACTCCGGTTATATTGAACCTAAGTCACTGGTCCCATCTCGCTTACATTACAAATAAGCATAACACGATTCTATTATAGTGTACACTGAATCTCGGCTGTAGTGAACGTCGGCAATACGTCCTAGATATTTTCCCTCTAGGGGAAAAAGTACATCGCCTCTGTGCCACATATTCCAATACCAGGCAGCTTAGAAAAAATTTCGTCGTCCAATGTTCATTATCGAAGAACGATCTCTCTCCTGAAGTAGAGGTAGCGGACCCGGAATGTTTCATTCAGCAATCAATTTCATTAGTCGCTTGCGCCATGCCGCTGCCGAAAGGATTCGTATGTTATTGGCGAGTAAAAGGGCCTTCGAGAATGGGACGGTTATCCAACAGTGCAAAAGGTATTTAAGGGTGTCAGGATTACATTACGACGCTTAGAGACAGTGGACAATGCAGAATCAAGTATGGAGAGAGCATGTATTCGAGAAGGATGTAGAGAAATTACAAATTAAAAATGTGCGAAGCAAACAATCGAAAATAATTGATTTTTTTAGGTCGTATAAAGATAATGGAATTTTCAGTTGGTGCTGTAAATGTATTTTGCTATACCTCTATATTAACACTCCGTCACTCGCGCTGTTGGATAGAATCAAACACAAGTTTATTTTTTAGTTAAAAGAGGAATATTAGCCTTCCACGTATAAAAACAAAGCATCTATTCCTCTAAAGGTATCTGAGAAGGGTCTCGATAAACGTCTTATCTCTGTTATGCACTTTGTCACCATACCCTGAAGTAAAATCGCTGTGCCTATTTGGTAGAATCCAACGAAAACGGGCATTCGAAACGGTGTTTTCGCATACTTTATCAAAATGAGATTTTTTCTGTAATATAAGCGTGTTTAATATTTCATATGTTGTGTTTATGCGTTTCTCTCGTTACTGTGCAAAACCGTAAATATTAGAAGATGTAGAAAATTAAATAATGCTGGCGTTGGTTGCAGCCCAACGCGCGAGTACTCATGCTATGAATGGCCGTGCGAGTGACGAAAACATAACAGAAGCCTCAAATATGATTTGAAATTAATTATTTACGTTTCTTTCCATGGTGTATTCAATTATAATACGAGAGCAGATAAATAAGAAAATGTATTAATGACGTTAATAAAGACAATAAACTTCATAATGGGTGTGTTGGACGGAGTCCAACGCGCGAGTACTCGTGTTACAAATGGCAGCGCGAGTGACGGAATGTTAATAAAATCAACCAATGTGGAGTAATTCTATATAATCTTGACATCATCGGATAGAGCGAACCGAACGTGTTAGTCCCCAGAAGTTCGCTATAACCGGAGTCGACTGTGTTTGTGGTGTTGTCAGTGATCGCTGTTTCGAAGACATCCTGTCCCCGCCGCTGTCCGCGTTTCCCCATTGTATGCAGGCGGTCGGCGCAGGCGCGGTGTCTGCGCATCTCCGTTCCGCGTGAGCGCAGCCGTCGCACGCAGAGGCGCGCAGCAGACGCGCGCAGCGACGGCGCAGCTCGGAATGCGCCCGAGATGCGAGCCACTGGCGGGCGGGCGGGCGAGCAGGCAGGGCTTCGAGACCATGACCTACCCCACGACGGCGCCGCTTGCGACCGGTCGTCGCCGCCGCCGCCGCCGCGCTGCACGGAGTCGTTCGTTGCCAACTGGCGGGGACAGTGTAACCGTTTGCCACCTCTTCTCAGTGGGATCAACACGACTAATTACTTAGGGTTACTGCAGATTTGTGGCAAATGATTCCGAACGTTTGTTTTCTTATATGGTGCGATTTTACCTAGTATTTGGATATTGATAATTTCCACACTTCTTTTATCAGAAGAATTTACTAAACTTTTTAGTGAGAAATATTAGATATATAAATATTAGCTATTGAGATGGGATTAAAATGTAGTTTTTCCTCCTGACTGTGATTTATTCTCTCATTTTTAGCGCTTCCATTTTCAACTGTTTGGCATTCAATGTTAAGCATTAACCTTAAAAATAAAATCGTTTGATTTGCTGGCATCATTTCTATCGATGAATATGTCAATTACTGAAACTTATTTACTTAAATCCTGACATCTTCATTGATATCTTTTCTTCCTTTAACCGCCCATCCACTCTTTTTTTCGTTTCGCCTTATTCCAACGTTTTTCATATAATAGTAATTTTTTTTATATCACGTTAGTCGTGTATGATCCGTTTATTTTCACGATATCTCGTTACTTCTGTATTTGGTTCAAGTAATGGTTTCAACTTGCTATTATTTAGAACTTATATATTTGGTGTGGTAATTAAACGAAAATCTTGAAGGAGAGAGAACAAAAAATATACAGTATAGTGTGATTACGAAATGTCATGTGAATGTAACATTTTCAAGAATTTATCAGCTACGTCTGTACGAACGAATTGCCGTATTATTCTTTCAGATGAGATCGTTTTCTTCAGATGACGTCGATTTCCTTTCCAGTACTAGTGTTGCCAGTCTTTGACTTGCATTGCACTAGTAATGAACCCATTTTCTCGTATTCGTTCACTGATGCGCAGTCAGCGAGCTGAAGCGTTTCCAGTCCTACGCGTTGCAGCGTGGCGACGCGCGCAATCGTTGCGTGGCGGCGGCGGCGGCGGCAGACGCTCCGTCCCCGGCGCCCCGCGTAGCCTTGGGGGCGGCCGTTCCCCGACCCCCGCCCGTACCACTGCTCTGCATGCGCGAGCGAGCCCTCCGCCGCCGCGGCCTTCGTCGCTCTCCTCCTTGGTCTCCTCCTCGGCTCCTCCTCGGTCTCCTCCTCGGTCTCCTCCTCGGTCTCCTCCTCGGTCTCCTCCTCGGTCTCCTCCTCGGTCTCCTCCTCGGTCTCCTCCTCGGTCTCCTCCTCGGTCTCCTCCTCGGTCTCCTCCTCGGTCTCCTCCTCAGTCTCCTCCTCGGTCTCCTCTTCGGTCTCCCTCGCGGTCTCCTCCGCGGTCTCCTCCGCGGTCTCCTCCGCGGTCTCCTCGCGGTCTCCTCCGCGGTCTCCTCCTCGGTCTCCACTCAGTCTCCTTCTCGGACTCATCCTCGATCTCCTCCTCGGTCCCCGCCGCGGTCTCCTCCGCGGTCTCCTCCACGGTCTCCTCCTCGGTCTCCTCCTCGGTCTCCTCCTCGGTTTCCTCCTCGTCTCCTCCTCGGTCTCCTCCTCGGTCCCTCCTCGGTCTCCTCCTCGGTCTCCTCCTCGGTCTCCTCCCGTCTCCTCCACGTCTCCTCCACGTCTCCTTCCACGTCTCCTTCTACGTCTCCTTCCACGTCTCCTTCCACGTCTCCTTCCACGTCTCCTTCCACGTCTCCTGCCACGTCTCCTGCCACGTCTCCTTCCACGTCTCCTTCCACGTCTCCTTCCACGTCTCCTTCCACGTCTCCTTCCACGTCTCCTTCCACGTCTCCTTCCACGTCTCCTGCTACGTCTCCTGCCACGTCTCTTGCCACGTCTCCTGCCACGCATCCTGCCTCGCCTCCTGCCCGCCTCCTGCCACGCCTCCTGCCACGCCTCCTGCCACGCCTCCTGCCACGTCTCCTGCCACGTCTCCTCCTACGTCTCCTCCTACGTCTCGGTCCCCGACCTTTCCTAGAATCAGATTGAATTCCTGGACGCCTAGATGGAGTCTGGTTCTGAGATCATCTGCCTACATTAAGTATCCGTAGGTTTATACTTTGCGCTTTCTCAGGTTCTCGAAAGGTCATTAATTGCGAAATACGATTTATTATGCTCCGTGTGTTATGTGTGACGGGTATTTTTAAATTGTCTCCAAGAGAGTTGTTCCAGGTAGCACAAACGCATGCAGAGTGAATCTCAGTACGTGGGGCGAATGATTACTCTTAGAACTTCTCGTAATCCAAGAATTTTTTGCTTAATATTCTTTGAATAAAAGATAATGGAAATTTTATCGAAAGTAAAGTAGTAAATAACAATTCCCAGTTGACGTTTGGCTTCGGCAGCTTTAAGATATGAAACATTTTACCCCGATCGTTCACTAAACTATTAGGAATTGGGAACTTAAACGCCTTCTACAAAGTCGCCAACAATAATTTCGGTAAACAATAACAATTCGAAGTAATTCTCCAAACACACTCTCATTTAAGGTAATCTGATATAACTCATCCGCAATTCCTCTAACAATTTCTGCCTTGAATCGGAATTTCTCCTATTCCTAAAGTACTAAATTTTCATTTTAAACACAAAAACGATGTTATTTCAATGTCTTCAAACCCTAAATACCCAAAAATTTGTAATTGAAGTTGGAATTAAACCACAAATTAATATTTTTCGTTTCTTGTAGTCCGATTCGTAGCTTGAATCTCGGGCGGCATCGTACTATTTACCAAGACCTTTGCCCACACATACATTATGCAAGTTAAATTCTAATAACTAATTCTAAAACTTGAAAATTAAGTAAATTCATTTTAAAATACTCTTTATTTTTCAAATATATTTATGTCTTTCTATCTCGAGTACGTGGGTCAACAAAAGCATTATTATTCGTCACTAGTCCCCTCTTTTCTAAATGTTCTTCGAACGTTTCTGTCGTTGGATAGTCACGACTAAGTTGAAACCATGACTTCCGATTTGGTTGGATGATTCATTTCAGCACTGAACTCACGTTTATGTGTAAGAGTATACAGAACTCGGTGAATCATCCAATTTTGAATGCTCGAGGCAGACATATTTACGATCATGTTTGTTACTTTTTCAATGATAACTAAAAAGGCCTATCTGACATTTTGAAAAGGTTACAAAGAAAAGTAAAAGACTTCAAATATAAACGGGTGTAAGTGTCAAATATTGAGTAAACTCAGGCGCGTCACCCAACCATTTTTCCTAAGAACTACTAAATTCTTGAAACTAAATGCTAATACTTCGTTTAACTGTTGGAAAACACCGTTCGAGTTTTCTCCCAGCCAAGTAGGCGAAAATGGTCTTAGTAATTTGTGATAATTATTTGTTTGTGACAGTATTTTTTGAAAACATTGATGTTAAAAAATGACTAGTAAAAACGAAAAAATGAGAAGTCAGTTCGTGAAAAGAAAAAAATGTGAGGGGAAATGTTATATGAACTATAAATGTTTGTGAGTTAGCAAAAGACACGATCAAATTTATGGCAAAACCAAACAATGCAATGTTAGAACCCTCCAACCTGACGATTTCTAAGATTTTAGATAAGTAACTGACTCATTCGAAAATATTATATAATTCGATAACAAGCAGCTAACTACCTTGAATAATTCTAATGAAAAAGCTTCTACAACCACGTTGGATTCCCCTGAATTACTTAACACATCCATGTTTCTGTCTCCTAACTATTTAAAATTTTAAAACTCCACAAACTCAGTCTGATTTGTGATCTGAAGCCGAACTTCGTATAAGCAATAAAAGGTTGCTATTTTGTATATTAATGCGAATGAAGTGAATTAGTTTGAAGTCACAATAAATTGAAAATCGATCTTTGCCCTCTTAAGATATGTATTTTCTCTAGTATTGTCCTTACATTTCTTCTTATTTAGTTCATATTCTTAAAATTAAAAGTTTCAAGGCATTTGCAAATTTATTATAAAAAATATCCGTGAATACTTCGAATATTACAATTTCTGCAACGCGATTTTCATTTCATATGGCTGGTTTGTAAACAATCAGGGTGCTAACCTCATCGAAGAAAAGTATGGTGAGGTGGACTTTACCTTCCACCGGTCGCGTCACATGAGCTGTCGCACGTTGCACAAAGTACAACACGTTGTTTTGCTTCAATTATTGGTCTCATTTTAGAGTAAATGTATTAAACAACTTTTTTTCCTTTTAGTCAAAATAGAATTATTTTAGGTGTATAAATATTAAATTTGTTTATTTATTAAAAACTGACAAAAATAAATGTAAAAATTTTATTTTTCTTTGTATTATAACACAAGTAGATAAATTATTACATTTGGTTGATTACTGACAATTACTGCAGACAATGTTTTTTGTAGAGTGAGTTTGCAAACAAAGTGATCGCACAGACTACATGGCATTGTTGCGGAGCTGTTTTTAGACCTCCCGCAAAGACTACATGTTCCACGCTTCTTTTTTATCTTCCCAACATAAAAATCTTCAGCCCTTGTTTCATTTGCATCCTCCCGATCACTACCCTCAATTACAGTTTCAGACTCCTGGTCAGAATTTGTTATTTCGTCCTCACTGAAATCAGAATCGCTTTCCTCAAAATTTCCTGTTGATTGATTTTTGAACTCTGCTTTCATTCTCTGCTTCTTCTTCTTCTTCTTCTTCTTCTTCTTCAAGTTTTACCGGTTCCCACCTAATAAAAACATTCCGAATGTGTACTATGCTAATCACTAACATTAAAAATAAGAAAATTTAAAAATAGTTGCACTTACATTTTGTAACAAACAGCTTAGGAAAGAATAAACGTGACGGATAACAATGAGAGCGAGAGCGGTCGCGCGATGTATTCCGTACAACTGTTACGCACGCTCTGACTAAATTGTTTATGGGCAGAAAAGTAGTCGCAACAATTGGGTGGGGTGGGGCAGGCGGCAAGAAGAGTATTGTTTCGAGGAGTAGCTGGCGCCAATATTCCAAGGAGATGATGAGAAGCGAAAGACAGCTAAAATAAGGCAGGTGTTGTTCAAAATACACCGGCGCGACCGGTGGAGGGTTAAAATAACCACGGGGTACTGGGGTTTAATTAACGTCACCTACATAGATCTATTTAGGTAGCGTACTCACTATGAACGTAGCGCCAAAAGCAGGTTTATGGAAATTTCTTTGAATCTTCTGGCCGGATCCGGAAGCAAATTTTCAGTTCCCCATCATGAGACAGACGCGTCGAATGACTCCTTATATGTCTGGATTGGTTGTGGTCTAGCCGTGAGTGACGGAACCGCACATTCGTACATCTGCACGCTCGAGAGTTACTAAAAAACTGTATAGGGATATGCTAGAATGTTTTTTTTTCTGAAGATAACATTATTCTTGGTACAATATTGTAAATAAAGCAAAAAAAACAGCATCCTTTTCTCAATAAATAATTCCAAAAAACATTCCTGTATCAAGTACATGTAAATTATTGTGTAAAACGTTTGGGGTCTAAAATGACCCCAAACAGAGTCCACGTAAGTATTTGAGGAACAGAGTCGAAGGGTTAACTTCCATAAGGGATATTGATATCTGCTTGTTTTAACGTTATGTTCCTCAGTACAAGATTACAAAAAATTATTGTTTTGCACTTTGCCATATATTGTAAAGACCAACAAATCTTTTTATTAAATACTTACTGCCATGATGTTTTATCGGCCTATAATCACAATGCACCTACAATTCTGTCTTCAATTTAGAATGTTTCAAAAATGTATTTAATGAGCTGTAATTAACAATAAATTTAGACTTAACTATTCAAGCAAACCTTTCTGAGATATTTTTATTGTGTTTTATACTATAAATCTCTCTTCACCTGCCTCGTTTTTCTGTATTTATTTATTTTATTTTTTTTTTTATTTTACGTCAAAAAAACAGTTAAAAACTGCGTATGACGTGCTATGGGGAAAAGTGAATTGTGTGCACATTTTCAAAATTCTGTGATCCCTACACTAAGTCATATACTACTTAAATTTTGAATTTTTGAAAGGGAGAAAAAAAACAAAATCTCCCATCTAGTAAAATCTATTTTCAAAAATAAATAAAAAATAAATAAGCAATAAATTTTGAATTTTGAAAGGGAGAAAAAAAAACAAAAAAACTCCCATGTAATAAAATCTATTTTCAAGGATAAATAAGCAATAAATTTTGGCTCTTATTACTTCCTGCCGCGACAACATGGAACGATAATTTGAATAATTGTATTTCCCACTGAATTCTAGAAGACGTGCACAGGAAATGAAGTTACATTTATGTCCAGAAGCAAAACAAGGGGCCATCTCAGCATTTGCTGAATGGATCAGGGAAACTGGACGAAAAACCTGATCGAGATGGGGGGGTAATATTTACAATTCTTGTCTGATCACTTGTTCGATTATCTTAAGTCTGCATAAAAATATTATTATTATTATTATTATTATTATTATTATTATTATTATTATTATTATTATTATTATTATCAATTATTATTATTATTATTATTATTATTATTATTATTATTATTATTATTATTATTATTATTATTATTATTATCATCCTCTCTTGCGGTTTCCAGCAGCTTGTACTGGATTCATTTGTCCATTCCTACCATGGTAAGGAAAGTGCTCGGTTACTGAGCAGAAAGATTTCACTCTGATCCCCAAGACCGATATTGGAGCCTCATTTGTGTAAGTTCAAGAACTTGCAAACTATGTGACATGTTAGCAGGATCACTACATTCTGCCACTAATTTAGGATTATTATTATTATTATTATTATTATTATTATTATTATCATTATTATTATTATTATTTTTATCGTTATTATCATGACTAGTATCCATCAACTACAAAAAATGAGTCGCATCTGCAAAGGTCGTGCCAGCGGAGCTGTTAACCTGTCCGCACACGGTGCCCCACCTGAGGCCCACTCGTCACGTTCGTTCAGCGCCTCTCCCAGTCCCACTCGCCGCCTCCTCGCGCCGCCCGCTGACGTCATGCGCAGTCGCGCAAACACGGCGTCAGAGGCTGCGCGGCGTCGCGACGCGACACGCGGCGGGGCGGGGCGGGGCGGGGGCGGCGGCGGTGAGCAGAAGATTCCGCTCTTGTTGTGTGCGCCGTGCAGCTCTGTTTATGGTCCCGCGGCGCGGTGCAGGGCCGCGCGCCTGGGTCGAGACAATGCGAATCCGCGGAAGGCGGCCGGGCGGTGCGCACGGTGGGAGCGGAGGAGGGAACTCGGCGGAGTGTAATTCTGCTCGGGGCCTCGCGTGTTCTCGTTACTTAGGGCCGAATGAATGGACGGTGCTTGGAGAGTAAAGGTTGGTTGGTTGATAGTGATTCCGGGCGCGTCAACAGCTTAGGTCATTAGTCCCGTAAGTCTAGTGAATGTTTTTTCTCGGGAGATGGCGGTGATTTTCCCCCGTTGGATGGCGAGATTCGGTGCCAACCTACCGTCGACTAGCGGGGTTTCTCCCTGACCAGGACTCTCCCAACAGCGGGGCACCGCCCCAGCCGGCACAAGCTCTAGGCTCCCGACCGGTCTCCCGGAATGTGTGATTGTGTAGTGCATGCTATTGTAAGTGTGTGTAGAAGAGGTGAGGAGAGGAAAAGGAAAAGGAAGGAAAGATCGCGCGCGGTCCGTGGCCCGTTTGTTAAGGTACTGCTCCGGCATTCGCCTGGTGTTGATCGGAGAAACCACGGAAAACTACCGATCAGATCAACCGACCGCTAGAATCCTTCTTCAGACAGCGACTGAATTCGACCTAGCTGAAAAGCTAGTGTCAAAAATCCTGCCGTCAGGACTCGAAATTAGGACCTCCCGGTCAGAGGCGCTGCAGTGACATCAGTTGATGCGGTGAGCCACCGCACCCAGTTTGAAGAGTAAAGTATTCCGTAATAAGGTGTACTTGAGGCTTTTCGTATCAAAACAGTTTAATGCAATTTCGAGAATTTTCCATGTGAAAAAAATATTTTCGCGTCCACACGTGATTCGATACTGTTGGGATATCTTTGCGTTTTAAGTAAAAAAAAAGCTCTTACTTACCCTTCAAATTTCTTTAAAGCAAAAACCTTATATGTATTTTCAAAGATTCTGTGCCATCGGGGATTACTTCCAATTAATCATGATCATATCAACTGAATGTCGTTGCTGAACTTTGAACATTCTGTAACTCTTTGGATGCGTTTCCGAATACTTAATATATTTTGAAATATCTTATTTAGTTCTTACCTTCTACCTTTACTGAACCTTACCCGTACTGAAGAAATCGCTTAAGATTTGTATTTAACCCTCATCACTGAATACTTTAACGGGTTGTAAGTGTCAGATTTTCTCTTTTTTTTTTAAAATGAGAGAAGCGATACGAAAAAATGCAATTGGTGAATGACTTTGAAATCTCTACACTTAAATCATCTACACAATAAACACAGGTGTGTTAGAGAAAATCTGAAATGATTGGTGCGATGAACAGTGATAGTGCTATGTGTTTGAACACATTTCTCCCTTCTTCCTTCCGAATACCTTGTAAATTGAGTTAGTTATGTGAATTTGGAAATAAAGCAATTATTAGAATTAGCGTGTGCGAGAAAAGATACCATGATTCAACAAAAAATTGTATTTTTGTGCAACAAACGACATAAATTTAAATTTTACATAAATGTAAAATGTTCATTTTGAAACATTGCCTTTTGATTAAACCCCTCTACACTGCTAAAGTATTCATCACTTTCGTGGTGTAGCCTGGCAAGGTGTTAAATTCATAGGAACTCACTTGTAAAGTGATAAAAAGGTAGCCTTGGAAGAGCACAACATACATGATTTTTCCTCTTGCTCTCGTCTTACGTTATTAGCGACTCTGATCTAAAAAGCCCTTGTAGCAAGGTCAAGATCAAGCATTACTAGAGAGTATAAGCTCCGTTGAAGTGATCCAAACAAAGCAGGAATGTTGCAAGCGATTGATTCAGTTGCATTGTTGTGGCTCTGAAACGCCTCCGCGAAAAAAAATTGAGTTGTAGAGTTTTCTTACTCAGCGTAATATCTTATTTAATGTCCAGATGGCAATGCGGACACAGTCATGTCACCAGTCATACAGAATGTAGCACACGAAAATAAGCCTGACGAAATTAAAATGCCGAACATGACGGTAGCTAGATCTCTTTAGAAGAACTTAGAAGTAATCTGTGATATGATGTTAATGAATTTTGAAATTCCTACGAATTTACGGAGTGGACAACGATCATTAAAAGTAATGCTCAGATGTGTCACGATACTTCCGATTCTTGAAGTATCGATACATTTCATTTCAACTGGTGGTATCTCTTTTAATGCTGACCAATTCATTACGTAGTTATCCCTATAACATAATTGCAGTTTCAGTGTCGAAAGAATAATATTGTTACTGTAGTAAGTTATTCCCATTGTTACATGTATTGTAACTGTTCAGTTCTTATGGTATTACTGTAACATTATATTTAAAATAATAGATACATTAAATAAAAAATAAATATTGAAACTTTTAAATATATAGTTAACTTCTTTCGCATCACATTTTTCACGGGATTTCGATGCAATTCGAAATGCACCGTTTCCTAAACTACGCGGTATTGGTTGGTTGCTAGTGATTCCGGACGCGTCAGCGGCTGAGATAATGTCCCGTAAGCTTAGTGCATGTGTGTGATTTTTCCTCGAGCGTTGGTGTTGATCTTTCCCCACTGGATGGCGAGATGCAACGCCGACCTACCTTCATCTAGTGAGGTTTCCCTCCTTAAAGTATCTCCCACCAGCGTGGCACGGCCCCAACCGGACAAACTCTTAGCCCCCGACCGGTCTTCCGGCATATGGGGTAGTGTATTGCATGTAAGTGTAAGCTTATGGAAGGGTTGAGGATAAGATAAGAGGAAGGGAAAGATCGCGTCCGGTCCGTGACCCGTTTGTTAGGGTTCTGCTCCGGCATTTACCTGGCATTGATCGGAGAAACCACGGAAAACTATCGATCAGAGCAGCCGACCTCTAGAATTCTCCTCCAGAGAGCGACTGAATACGCCTGAACAGCTGAGAAAATCTGACAAGCTGACAAGCTAGCTTCGAACATCTTGCCACTGTCGGGACTCGAACGTAGGACCTCCGGGTCAGAGGCACTGTAGTGACACCAGATGACTGAGGCATCTCTTCCAGTCCCCCGGTATTGACACTGCAAACTGCAGGAACCAGTACCAAATATCTTATTGAATCCGGCATCGCAGCATGTGACTTCATGTCGCACCCGAGGCTGGGCGTTCGCACGGGGCGTGGAACTGGCTTGGGCGAAGCGTCACGGGGGGCGCGGCGGGCCCCGCGCGCCAACCGGTTGCGTGAGGCCAAGTTCCACATCGGAGGAAGAATGGTGTGTGGGCATGCCCTTCATGTATGCATGCATGAGCCGCGCGGCGGGCCCGGACGCGGGAGAGGAAGAGGGCGAGCGACGGACATGCGTGTCGATTGCGGCGCCGGCTGCTTGTACACAGCGTGCGTGTCTCATCGCCCGTTCCATGACGGGGACGATGTGCTGCTGTAGGCGATTGATTTCGATGCGACCGCACGGATAGTCCCGCGTCTTAGGGAAGAAATACGAAGCTAGAGAATTCTAGCGGTCGGCAGCTCTGATCGGTAGTTTTCCTGATTTCTCCGATCAGCACCAGGCGAATGCTGGAGCAGTACCATAACGAACGGGCCACGGATCACGCTCGATATTTCCTACATCTTCCTTGTCCTATCCTCTCTCCTAGCACACACTTACACTGACATGCACTACACTACCACACATGCTAGGAGAGTGGTCGGGAGCTTAGAGCTTGTCGCGGCTGGGAGGTGGCCTGGTGGGGGGGGGCGGTACCTGGTTGAAGGAAAAGCCCGCTAGCCGACTGTAGGTCGACGCCGGAACTCGCCATCCAGTGGGGGAAGAACACCGCCACCTTCCTCGAAAAACCTGCACTACACTCATGGGACTAATGACCTCAGCATTTGACGCTCCCGGAATCACTAATATTCAATCAACAACAAAGCTAACAAGAGAAGGAAGGCACTGTACGTAGGTAACGTTAATTTAATTTTAAAAGGATCATTTGGTTCCAACCTGTTCACAACCTATTCCGCTTGCTGCATCCGTTCTCTGATCTCTATGTTTTAATTTTCTGCTTTCAGAAATTCGACAGGTCCTTTACAGTTCATCAATTTCTACTGCATACAATTTCTGCTTCTGACATTCCGTCAGCGTCCAACTCTCTCCTCTGTAGGTTAGAATACTTTCAATAATAGTTCTTACAATAGTCTTTTTTGTTCTTAGCTAAATTTTCCGACTCCATAATACCACATTGAACATTCTTCTGGTTCCTATTGAATGTTCAAGGCGGTCATCCTTTTCACTATTTCCACTTTTGCAAGATTTTACTCAAGTACTTGAAGTGTTCAACTAGCTTGATCCTTCCCACTCCTTGAACGTCCAAGACAGTAGCTTCTACTTCTGTCAGATTCTTTGGTTTCTCCAAATTTAATTTAAGTTCAACCTGTACATGGGGCTATTCTATTTTCGGGGCATATGTTCCGCATCATCCCTATCTTGGGCCAGTATTCCGAAATCATCCGTAAATAGTAGCGAATGTGTTATCTAAGTGTGCTGATTGAATTCTCATACCCATTGCATCACTCCTTACGGCATAGCTGACTTTATATGAATGAATGTCGTGAGAGACAATCACAAGCGACAAGCAAGAACTATTTCAAACAAATTATTTAAGAATGTCATTTGTTCATCAAACGAGTTAAGTTTTGGGCGAATAATGAAATTGTTATATAAACTGAATGTCAACTGTAATATTTAACGTTGTCAGAGTACTTTCGAATAATGTAATACGCCACTAGAGCTCAGAGTTTGGTTAAGAAACATGAAAATAGGATAAGGATTCTAGAGATCAAGAAAACGAACCCAAATTGTATATTTCCGGTAGCTGGAGGATGGCTAAACCTCCAAATGCAGCCACCGTGGTTCATTCTGTCACACGAATGTGATCCACAGACCCGTGTATTCCTTTTGTACCTTGATAACCGCACTTGTTTGTGGAACTTAACGGACTTTGTTCGGTATTAACGGAGAAAGAGACCCAAGGCCGCAAGGCGGTAGCGCTTCCCAGTGCGCTAGACTCGTAAGTTGCCTAACCTGGTGTCACCGACAATGCCGGCATCAGTTATCGCCGAGAATCACTGTTACCTGCGGAGATGGAGGCAACGGAGATGAATGCCGAGAGGTGAAGCATACATATGGCTTACAATCCATAATTGAAACGATTGAAGGCGTTGTAATGTCAACTCTGATGTTTCGAAAATTGCAAGTGTTTGAATATTTTTCGGCTTCTTCCTACAACTATAAAATTAAAGACAAAGAGTTTTCCTATAAATAAAATTTGTTGCCCATAAGCAGTTCTTTCATTAAGGTCATGTACATTTTTTAGAAAATTTTAGTAGTTTTCGTTCAATGGAGCGTAAAATATTTGCAATTTAAAAAAAATTCAGTAACAAGATTTTCTCAAAAACGGCTTCAATTTTTTAAAAATTTTATTATGGAAATGGAACTATGGAAATGTCAACTATAACTCACCACTAAACCAATATTACAATCCGTGCTCTCCCGCTAGTTAGGCAGGCCAGAAAATATGGGAAGAGTCAACGTATTGTGAGTGAAACACAATCTTTCACGACCAGGCAGAATTCAACGTGCAGTTCTTGCAACAAAGAGCGCTAAGGATCCTCCACCTAGACATATTGGCAGCATGAGCCGTCTACAAAGTGCCTATATTTGCAAAGAAAATAATCCTAAACTACTTGAAAAGAATCTCAAACTATAATTTATTATTGTAATTGCTGAACGTATGTGAGAATCTACACTGCTTTGATACCGTGAATCTCCACCATAATCATTGTATTAATTACGTTCGTCGCTTTTGCAACCATTAAACGCGTTATAAAACCAAAGGACGTTCTGCCGAAGTGTCAGCCACCTGAAATTTTATGTGTCTGGTGATATGTTACTTGCAATATTATCACCGGGTTTCAGAGTCAAGGAAATCAGGCAAATATTATATTGACATCTGACGAGAAAAGCCTCTGGTATGGAATTGGAATGGGCCTACCAAGGGAGTACTGTATTATTGTCAAATCAAAATCATGACTATTTTTACTGCCCCACTGAAGTACTGCCAATCCATTCGTTAATAGTATAGATATTTCTGTAATGCAAATTTTATAACGTGGCCATATTTCACTTTATATTGGAGACTGAGCGTGCAACAATTCTTTTTATAAAAGGAGCAGATGTGTTAATATGATAGTGAATATCATTTGGAACAGCACCCACTCAGGTTTACCGAACTCGATTACGTCGCAGTTTGTGCCAAGCGGAAGGACGATGATCGATTGGCATGCAGCGTGCTGCACTTGCCGTGGCGAGGGGAGGGGGAGGCGGGTGGAAGGGGGCGGGTGCAGGGGTGAGGGAAGAGTGAAACTGAACCTCTCCGTCGCCCTCGTGGCGCCCGCCCAAGCGGCGCGGCACGGTGCCGCCCGCGCTTTCTTTCGTGCCTGGCTGCTCTATCGCCAGGCCACGCGCCTCCCCGCCGCGCCACGAGGTCCCACTCGTTCCTGCTCCCACCTCACAGACATATCCATCCTCGTCTTTGCGCCGTTCTCCTCTCCCTCCCAGATCTGCATCGCCTTATCCTACTTGCACATATGTGTCCCGTTCTGAGTTGCCTCGTCGTCATCTTACCCACCATAAGCTTCCCGCGCCGAGTTGCCCCCGCCGAGTTGCCCACCGGGAGCGGTAGCTCAGTGCATCGACTGATGTCACTGCAGCGCTTCTGACTGGGAGGTCCAAGGCTCGAGTCCTGACGGCGGCAGATTTTCGACACTAGTCGAATTCAGTCGCGGTCTGGAGGAGAATTCTAGCGGCCGGCTGCTGGCCAATCCCTCAATTACTTACAAATTCAACTAGCCGCGCCCCACACTGTCATTGCTTTCTCGGCTAATCCCCAAACAGTTTACTTTGTCACCTAGCCGCGCGGTTCAAAGCAATGGAGTTTGTTGACCTTAATGACAACTCGTCTACCGATGCTATGCCGCCGTCTATCCTTACAATTCACCCTGTTTACAATAAATGTGACGCAATACAAGGCCCACATATTGGTGTCACAGTATGCAGTTCTCCTCATGATAATTCTCTATATTTTTTTAAAAATAGAATGCTCCATTTGTTCCCTCTTCAGATGAAAGACAAACTTCAATAATAATTAAAATACGCGTGACTAATTATTACAGAGCTCGTGTCGGGTTTGTATCGTGCGCATTTAATAATTCATTACAATTAGCGCAGAAAAAGGAACGATAAGTTCGCATCGATTTATACTTCCACGTACGCTAAGAGGGTTATCGGGCCTTGTTTTCCTGGTTGTTGTTTACTTCACAAACAGTGTGAGTGTGGAGTATTTCACCTCTCGGCGAACTGAGAATGCAGTGTCGAAACTGGCGGGCAGCAGCAGTTATTATATTGTACTTACTGTGTGTGAGTAGAGGTGCCAAATCTACTCGCTCGTTGATACGGTCGCTGAAAGTACAGCGAGCTGAACCAACTCCGATGACGGAGTCCCGTAGAGTGATACTGGGTGTGCCTTACAAGAAATCCCGAAACACAAAATGCGTGCCGCATTGGCACTCGGCATACGGAGTGCCGGGAACTCTATGGTACATCATCGCCGCTCACACAGGAGACTTGGACAGGTGCCTTCTGGTGAACAAGGGGGATGCATTTCCTAACGGCACAGCCACAGGGGGCTTGCAGGACTTGATTTGGGGCAAAATAGATGTCTACTGCGCTCCAAGGTAAATTTAAAGAGGTCTCAAAATAAACATTACAGACCTCTAGGTCACGTAGAGTTACGCATATTCTATTTACCCCTGATAGTCAGGTGAGTTCGGTTGTGCCGGTTTTCGGTAGGTGCATAGAATCCCTTTTTCGATTGATTGGTTGGTAATTCTGGGTGCATCATTAGTCCAGTAAATGTAGTGCATGATTTTATCGCGTGAAGTGGCGGTGATCTTTCCTTGCTAGGTGGCAAGATCCGACGCCAACGTACCCGCTGGTTGCGGGTTTTTTCCCAATCAAGTATCTCCCACCAGCGGGGACCGCATCAGCCGGGACAAGCTCTAAGTTCCCGACTGGTCTCCAGCATGTGTGGTAATGTAGTGCGTGTAAGTGAAAGTGTAAGAAAGGGGTTAGGTTAGGACAAGGAAGAGGAAGGAGAGATCGCGAGCGGTCCCTGGCTCATTTCTTCGGGTACTGCTCCGACATTTGCGTGGTGTGTATCGAGAAACCACAGAAAACAACCGACCAGAACAGCCGGCCGCTAGAATTCTCCTCCAGACAACGGCTGAATTCGACGTAGCTATATAGCTAGTGTCGAAAAATCCCGCCACAATCGGGATTCGAACCCTCGGACCTCTCGGATAGAGGAACTGCAATGACATCAATTGATATTCCGAGCAACCTAATGCCAGAATGCAACGTGCCGAGCAATATTGCTTGGGGAGTTGTCTAAGAATCAAAAGCGAAAGCCACATATGTAACTTCATTATTTGAAATTTACTACAACATGATTGGCAAACAGAGATCATCTTCAATCTCCCCGCTGTCCTAAACGTTTGTAACGTTTATTCTGAGGCAGCCTGAATTTGCAAGAGCAAATAAAGTGAAAGCTTGTGCGGTCAGGGTCTTGCGAATGCGCTTGGCCGGTTGACGCCGTGTCAAAGGCTGTGATGCCGATATTTCGACCATCTTGTCGTGGTTTTTCTGCACCAACCCTGAAGAAGACCCTGACAAGATGCGCGAAACGTCGGCATCACCCGCATATCCGCCGCACACCCGGCATCTTTGATTGATTCATTGATTGATTTTTTCGTATTTCCGTGCGCGTCAACTGCTCTGGTCATCAGTCCCGTTAGTGTAGTGCATGTCTTTTCTTCTCGGGAGAAGGTGGTGATCTTTCCCCGCTGGATAGCGAGATCCCACACCGACCTATCGTCGGCTAGTGGGGTTTCCACCTAACCAGGACTCTCCCACCAGCGGAGCACCGCCCCAGCCGGGATATGCTCTAAACTCCCGACCGGTCTCCCGTAATATGTGAGAGTGTGGTGCATGTTAGTGTGTGTGTGTGTGTGTGTATATGTGTGTAAGAGGGGAAAGGACTAGGAAGAGGAAGGAAAGATAGCGCGCGGTCCGTGGCCTGTTTGTTAGGGTACTGTACCGATCAGAGCAGCCGCCCTAGCTGAAAAGCAAGTGGCAAAAATCCTGCCGCCATGGGGAGTGGGAACCTAGGACCTCCCGGTCAGAGGCGCTGCAGTGACATCAGTTGATGCAGTGAGCAACCGCTACCGGTCAACCGCTATCTTCGACGTGGCATCACCCGGACAGCGAAGAGCACTCGCAAATATCTAAACCTCTGGATTTTCGGAGACGACGTATGCGTTGGCGTTGGCAGGTTGGTTGGTTGTTGGAAATTCCGGGAGCGTTAACAGAGTAGATCATTAGTCCCGTAAGTGTATTGCATGTTTTTGCTCGGGAGGTGGCGGTGATCTTCTCTCGCTGAATGGCGAAATACGGTGTCCACCTACCGTCAGCTAGCGGGGTTGTCCCCTCAACCAGGAATCTCTCACCAGCGGAATCTCTCACAGCGAATTTCTCACCGCCCCAGCCGGGACAACCTCTAAACTCCCGACCGGTCTCCCGGAATATGTGGTAGTGTAGTGCATGTTAGTGTAAGTGTCTTTAGGAATGGTGTGAAGATAGCTCAAGAGCTCAAGGAAGAGGAAGGAATCATCGCGCGGGGTCCGTGGCCCATTTGGTAGGGTATTCGCCTGGTGTTGATGGGAGAAACAATGAAAAACTATCGATCAGAGCAGCCGGCCGGTAGAATTCTCCTCCAGATAGCGACTGGATTCGACCTAGCGTACCTAGTGTCGAAAATCCTGCACCGGGAGCGGTAGCTCAGTGCCTCTGCAGCGCCTCTAACTGGGAGGTCCTAGGTCCGAGTCCTGACGGCGGTAGAATTTTCGACACTAGCTTTTCAGTTAGGTCGAATTCAGTCGCTGTCTGGAGGAGAATTCTAGCGGCCGGCTGCTCTGATCGGTAGTTTTCCGTGGTTTCTCCGATCAACACCAGGCGAATGCCGGAGCAGAACCCTATCAAAACGGGCCACGGATCGCCCGAAATCTGTCTTTTCTCTTCCTTGTTCTATCCTCTCCCCTTACACACACACTTACACTAACATGCACTACACTACCATATATTCCGGGGAGACGGTCGGGAGCTTAGAGCTTGTCCCGGCTGGGGCGGCGCCCCGCTGTGGGATTGTCCTGAGTGGGGGAAACCCCACTAGTCGACGGTAGGTCGGCGCCGGATCTCTTCATCCAGCGGGGGAAGATCACCACCATTCCGAGAAAAAACATGCATACACCTACGGGACTATGACCAAAGCAGTTGACCCCCGAAAAAAAACCCCCCGGAAACACGAAAAAATCATTCAATCAATCGAAAATCCTGCCACTGTCGGGACTGGAACGTAGGACCTCCCTGTGAGAGGCTCATATTGCGGGTTGCGTTGGGGCCGGGGGGGGGCCGGTGGCGCTGCCCGTGCTGTCGCTGGTGGTGTGCGCGGCCAGCGCCGGGGTGCTGGGCGCGTGCGGCGTCACGCTGTGCCTGGCCTACGGCACGCCGGTGGATCGCGCGGTGCTCGACGTGGTACGCATGCGCACAGCACATCGGTTTATACTCGGGTTTTCGTAACGTGGCCGATGACATTCGGTCATTTTGACACCTCCTGGCTTATAAAATCGAAGCCGTGGATTTTTAAGGGCGAGAAAATCTTTCGTACGACTTCCTTCGGATGGGAAGTAAAGCCGGCTGTCCCATGTAGTAGATTTACTGCATGTAAAAGCTCCTCTAGCCTAAAAGAAGCCTCTGAGCAAAATTGAGATCCGCCAGTTTCGTCGCCCAAGATAATACCTCGTTTCTCTGCTAGGTGGTGAAAGGAGCGTAGGTGCTAGGTGGTGAAATATGCGTGGTTAGACGGAAGAGCGGGCCTGATGGCCCGAGTGTCGCCACGCAAAATAAGGCATTAACTTAACTTAACTAAGAGGGATATTTATAACAGTGATAAGCACATGTTTGAATTCTTGGCTGTCCGGGATTAGCCGCGTCATGGTCGATGGTGCTGACGTTTCGGCCATCTTGCTGTGGCCTTCTTCAGAGCTGTTCGGGCCACAGCAAGAAGGCCACAGCAAGATGGCCGAAACGTCAGCACCATCGACCATGACGCGGCTAATCCCGGACAGCCAAGACATCAACGACTCCGGCCGCGGAAGCCTACGACTCTACAGCACATGTTTGAGGTCATAAGCCCCGTTGAGATGAATGTTCGCGAATTAATTAAAAAGATTCATTTTTTAGCGGGAGGAGTAAAAATGACCTAATGTCATCGGCCACGTTACCAAAACCTAAGTATAGTTGGAGATGCTGGTTTGCGGAGTTATTTGCAATTGCTCTTTTGCAATGAAAATGTTAACTGTTGTTCGCGGACTCATTCGTAAGTGGGTCATTTCCAAAGTAAACAATACTTCTCCTTCACCTCCTTCTCCATGGTCCTTGAAGACAACCAAAAATGAGTTTAGTACATATAATTACATATTTTTTCATTCCTGAAATATATAACTATGATGGAAATAACTCCATTTTAACAAATTGTCTACACATCATCAACATTTATTTTCTTCTGGCGAACAGAGGGCAGCTTAACAAATCGATGGGGATTAATGTGGGAGTATAAAGTGTATGAATAATACTTACAAATTTGGGCCTGAGTTGCACATTGTGGAATCGTAAAAATGCGCCTAGTTCGTCAGTGATTGGATTAGTAAGAACTCAGAGAACAGAAGCAACGTTGTTTTATGGGAAATCCTTGCACATCCAGAGCTCTACGCGGCTTTGGGATGAATTCCCGGGCACTTATTTTACGGAGAACTGCCATTGACCATTGTAGAAATCACGACCGTTAATAAATAGTAGGATATGGATCACGGGATCGGTCAATTAATGAAACACATTAGTTTGCCAACGTTTCGAAATATTTAATTTCTTCATCAGGGCTACAAAAACACAATCATATGGAATAAAGACAACTTGTCTGAACAACAACATTAGAAATCACACAAAATATGTCATGAATCAACATACATGAAGAAAAATAAGTAAATAAATAAATGAATTATATAATGTACATATATACATTATATAATTCATTTATTTACTTACTTATTTTTGACTAGAAAGTTCCAATTATTGATTTATAGACAGTCAAATTATAAATTTTTTTTATTTATTATTACATATTAAAAACATAAATCGTTACAAGAATTTTCGGCAACGTTTCGGAGGTGAGGTGTACCTCCATCATCAGGCCGTGGCCTTACATTGATATTACATACGTTACATCTTAGTCAACGTTTCCCCAACGTATGTAATATCAATGTAAGGCCACGGCCTGATGATGGAGGTACACCTCACCTCCGAAACGTTGCCGAAAATTCTTGTAACGATTTATGTTTTTAATATGTAATGATAAATAAAAAAATTATAATTTGACTGTCTATAAATCAATAATTGGAACTTTCTAGTCAATCGTTACTAACAGACAGCCTATTGTTATTTTCTATTACTTATTTTTCTTCATGTACGTTGATTCATGACATATTTTGTGTGATTTCTAATGTTGTTGTTCAGACAAGTTGTGTTTATTCCATTGATTGTGTTTTTGTAGCCCTGATGAAGGAATTAAATATTTCGAAACGTTGGCAAACTAATGTGTTTCGTTAATTGACCGATCCCGTGATCCATATCCTAGAATTGCCATTCTAACTTACTCTCATCGTTGGCAAGTTTTTTAGAAACAGTTCGTGGCCTGTGGGGTTTGCCTATCTAAGCTCGCAGATAAGGAAAACATAACATTTCAAATAATCGGAATAGCCTGCTAGAAACTTAGATCTGAATGTTGAGAGCAATTGTAACACAACATCAATCAAATACGCCTGAAAAAATACGTGCCCTTTTAAGGCGGAAGATACACCTTACAGCATTCATTTTCTTATTATTTTTCCACTTTTTTCTCATTTAAAAGTGTACTTTAAACTTTTAGTTTTTTAAAATCAAATATCAACCAGTTTTTCATGCACTAACTTAGTGTTTCCCTGATAACTCAAATAATTTTAAGATTTTAAAATTTCTTCTTTTAATTTGTTGGCAATTACAGGTACAAAACCATGCTTTTCATTTAGATCTCTAGTAAATATATTTTTAATTTAATCCAAAATTAATTGATTATTAATAGTTTTTCATTTTTTTATCACAAAAACTATTGTTATCAGTGTATGATTTAGCATGATTTAGTACATAATACTTGGTTAAATGCGACCTAAAAATGCAATAGCTTTAAAATGATTAGTCTTTGAGTTATAAGTGATTTGGATTTAAAAACGGTTATTCTGGAAAACAAGAGACGAATTTAGACTCATAAGTTTTGCTTACTTTTCTACTCTAATAGATGCATGATGCAGCGACATACCCTTTAAGTCATAACTTGAATACTATTGCAGATATCAAATTTTTTTCACCAATATTTTTTTTGAATAATTAATGCATAGGGGATTTTTTTTTCAAAAATCGAATTTTTTCAGGATTTAAGGCGTATCCTCCCCCTTAAGATGAGTAGGTTTCCAGGGGATGAAATTGCTTCATTGATTTAACATTTCCACAGGTGATTTTATTGAATAACACGACCCAAGTATCCTCGTTTAGAAACGTACCCAAACCTTGACTCTCTTTGGTGTTTCTTGTTTACCTTTATGTGTTTACCTTTATTTCATTGTAAAACCAACTTCGTAATGTATTTTGTTTCCTTTTATAAAACACAACATTTCTTGAAGAAGTTGCATTCCTCGTGCCGGTGAGTGCATTGTGTGGCTACTGATGTTCTGATTTAACTCATTTCTGCCGCACAGGTCCGCGCCACCATCACAGGCTTCTTCCCTGCGCGACGTCGCCGCGTGCTGCTCGTCCTCGGCTTCTTCCACATCTTCGCCATGAACGCGTTCGCCGGCTGCTTTGTCGGATCGCTGGTCGTCCCGCAGCAGTCGGCGGAAATCGACACCTCGAAGAAGTCGGCTCGCAGTTCGATATCGTTTACGTGGATGCGGTGTCCGGGTCGATGATCGATAGCATTCGAGAAGAGGACCAACCCGCGGTCTTCCTGATGTCGAAAAAGTCGAGGAAGTCTCCGCATATCAGTATGTGGACATCGTACGCACAAGAGGCGTTGAAGACTGGGAAAGTAGCGTTGCTTTCCACGGATTACACGTTGGATATAATTATGAGGTATCAAGAGACCTGTAAAGATGGTTATCCTCTCTTACACAGAGTGAAAGAATGTGCTATCGCTCCTGCTTATTTGGCTTTCCCTGTTCGTAAGGGTTGGCCTATGAGGGATCATTTCAGTGCTCTGTTGCAACGGTTAGTGGAGGTAGGAATCGTTGATAAATTGTATGCCGATTCTCTGAGAAAAAAGGCGACTCAGATGAAGTTGGTAAGATTGAATCGTGGCAACTTGCCACTCGAATCGCGGCGTCTGACGTTTCTCCACCTCACTCAGCCGTATGAGTTTCTAGGCATCGGATTAAGCGCATCCTTTTTGGTGTTTTTTCTGGAAGTTTGCTATTCTCGATACACGATGAAAGTGAAGTGGCATGTGCACGCTTGGAAATAGAACATTTCAAGATTCGTCAGTAATATGCGTTAAAATATCGAACATAAAGAGTGAAGTTTATAAATGAATAAACAACGACAATAAATTTTGAGAATGGGAGAGGACGAATAGTGACATTTTATTGTTTCTGATATACAACCCCGACTTATTTTCAGTCATCGTTAATCTACCTTTCCCTCCTATGTGTTATAAATGTTCAGGGCTGTATAAAAAGTTCTATCACGAAGGCAAATCCACTGTTAAGCGAGGTATAAGTGAGTTTTGCCCTCGCGGTTTGTAATGTGTATTTACGAAAAACAGTGAATTATAATTATCCTCGAATCTCCACGTAAGTAACATTTTCTCGTATTATATATTAGTACTCAATGAATACGAGTTTAAGAGTGGGGAAATCTTATTTTTGCAGTTATGAAGTACATTGCGACTTAAATTTTATCATTTAAAGTTTGTTCCTAGATAACGCAATATCGTAATCGGTCCTAACTTTATTAAAATTCGTTAGTTAACAGTACTAGTTACTCTATTCAAGTAAGATCTAAATGTTAAATATTCTTGATGTTTAAGAGATTGCACAACTAACCCAAAATACTACATATCAGGATTAAATCTTCATTTCCTCTATTACATAGTTTTCTTTCACGACAACCGTTCTGTATCTTCCAGTTATAATTACTACTCTTTGTTTCATCATTGGTGCATATTCTGAAGTTTCCATCTTACAGATTTGAAATTTCGAGCCGATCTTCTATTGTTTTTCATATAGATAAAAATCTTTTTGAATGCAGGAAAGCGTACAGGGGTGGTCGAATGACAACTATGAGCGAAATTGTTATTTTTCTGTGAATTGTCTCAGAAGAATTGTTCCCTATAATTGTAATTGATGTCAAATAATCTTCGCATTTTAAAAGTTCGTACATTGTGTACATGTACATGTTCGTACATTCGTACATTTCGATGTGTCGATTTACAAGTATGAAGGTAACAGCTGTCATTAGTTGAAAGAGAAAAAGCTATCCTTAGTTGCAGGCTTCTGCTGCATTCATTGCCTCAAGCCCTCAACTCACCACTCTCGTCGGTTCCTTTGACAGTTGCCGCTACTTCGAAAACACGCGCGCTCGTCTCAGTATACAAAGGTGCGGAAAGCACCATGCTATATCGATATATGCAGTCTAAGTCTATATCGATAGGTGCAGTGAAAAAAGGATGAAAATATTCAGCATCGAAATCTTATCAAAAAAATTATAATTCCTTTCTGACGTCATAGACTTACCGTACTGTAATAAAGATTTTGAAATCTATAACACTAATTGCAAATGTACGCAGAAAATTGAAAAAAAAAAAAAAAAAAAAAATGCAGCATCTCACCATGTGAGAGGTGTCAATGGTATTGTTATATACATAGCAGTTCGAGAAAAATATTGAAACATTGCAACAGTTTCAAATTTGAGAGAAAAATGCAAATATTTGCTTGTGTTATTGAGCTATTCTCATCCACGCGTACCAACTGAATCCATATTCATGCGACACGGCCCGATGGGCGAGGGGTTTGGTTACTGAACTGCCAGATTCTTACCTCCTGCTTACTGAACCACATTTTGAACCTCCAGTGCGTGAGTTCTGTCCAAGGTGATTGATTGTTAGTGATTCCGGTCGCGTCAACCACTATGCTCATTTGTCCATAAATGTAGTGCGTGTTTTTACTCGGGAGGTGGCCGGGGCCGATCCGGCGCCGACCTAGCGTAGGTTAGCGGATTTTTCCTCAACCAGGTATCTCCCACAAGCGGGGCACCGCCCCAGCCGGGTCAAGCACTAAGCTACCGACCGGTCTCCCGGGATATGTGGTAGTGTAGTGCATGTTAGTGTAAGTGTGTGTGTAAGGGGAGAGGAGAGGGCAGGGAAGAGGAAGGACAGATCGCGCGCGGCCCGTGGCTCGTTTGTTAGAGTACTGCTCCGGCATTCACTTGGTGTTGATCGGAGAAACCACGGAAAACTACCGATCAGAGAACCCGGCCGCTAGAATTCTCCTCCAAACAGTGACTGAATTCGACCTAGCTGACACGCTAGTGTCGAAAATCCTGCCACCATCGGGACTTGAACCTAGAACCTCCTTATCAGAGGGTCTGCAGTGACATCAGTTGATACTCTCCCGATCATCTCTCCCGGTCTGTCCCAGTTGAGGTGAATGGATTTTAGGACGGAAAACCACACAGTGGCTATGTCATGCATGTGGTATATAAAAGAAGGGTGGCAGGTCTCCGACAATATAAATTATCTCTAGCAATGTTCCATCCTCAGGAGATTTCACGTTCTCCTAACCAGAGAGTTCGGATTTAATTAACCGAGACCATCATCTGGCGTAGAAATCACTCCCAGGTGTATCAGAGGACGCCCCTGTGGCACGCCTGCCGGGAAAAGATCCCCTAGACCCGTGCGGGAAGTATGCTTCAGAGGAATCGTCAGTCGTAAATACGGGATGGAACTAAGTGTCAGTGTCCGTCTCCAAGTAAAAAAAATCCTCATGCGATATCAAAATAAATACTAATTCTGTAACTGGTATCATCCAAAAGAAAGGCTTAAGGAATAAACCGCCCGCTCCCAAATATTTGCGTTTTGGAACAGCAACCTTCTGAATATTTGTATATAAAAACTGCGGTATATATTACAGTATATTTCTGTATCACTACATTATTTTACTATTCGTAAGAGCGTTTTGTTAAATACTTTTGGAGTTTTCCTAGTAGTGGTGTCAGTGAACAAAATACTAGATCATGGTGGCATATATTAGGTATCTATATTGTACACTGCAATTAAAAAAAAAACATTAACACACCATTCGCCTACAGAATTCGTTTGGGAGGAGGCCGTCGGCCGAAACCTCATCGCCACATCCTCACTGTCAGTGCCGAATTCAGACTCCCTCACCGCCGCCGCCGCCATCCCGCGGGCGGGCGCGGCCTCTGTATGCATAATGCGCGCGCCGCCATTGACAAATGCCGCATGAATGGCCGAGAGCACCTGTGTGTCTGGCCGATCGGAGCGGGGTCAATATTTGAGGACGGCGACTTCGGCCTCCGGCACGCCACGCCACGCCACGCCGCGTGCGATTTGGCGGTGCCCCGGGCGGGGGGGGGGACGGGGGGTTGGGGCAGTGGGAGCGCTGCCCCAGGCGGATACGCAGGTGGAGTGGGCGGAACGGGAGGGGGAACGGGCGCGTCACGGTGATGGGTGGAAGTGAACTACGTCGTGAGGGGAGATGCGATGACACGCGGATGAGTGAGTAGAGGGGACCGGGTCGTGTGGAGCTAGGGGTGCAGTGGGGGACACAGTGAAGTGAAGAGCGTAGCGGGGGCGCACTGGTGAGCGGAGGTGGATGGAGGCGGGGCGGGAGACGGAGCGGGTGATATTTGGAATTCCGCAAGGTGTAGGTAGGTGCGGGGCGGGGAATGGGGTGGGGCGGAGAACATGGGGCGCAGGAGGGGGAGGAGTTGGAGGGGGCGCGGGAGTCAGTGCGGGTGAGATGTGGTGTCGTCAGAGGTGGAGCTAGCGGCGGGGGAGGCAGGGCGTGGCGGGGTGGAGTTGTGGTGGGGCGGTGGAACGGGGCGGGAACGGGGCGGGGACGGGGCGGCGGGATGGAGGGCGCGTGAAATGCGGAGGGTTGAGAGCTGGAGGGGTGTGGCGGTGGACGGAGCGGGATGTAGCGCGGGGCGTAGGGCCTGGGGGGTGGGTGGGTGGTCGAGGGGAGGAACCGGACGCGCAGGCACCCGAGCGCGGACGTCGTTGATTGGACGATGGGATTTTCCGCGCTGGCGCCGCCGCGGCCGCGCTGCGTCCAACGGCAGGGTCGCGCCTGAAGGTCCACTCCACGCCGCTCAGGGACGGCGCCACAGTTTTTGTTTGCGCCTTTTTTGCACATTTCTGTCCGATGATGAAATATGGCTTTTCAAACTTCCGCGATTTGGTGATAGGAAGGCAAATTTCCTCGATCAGGTAATTTGATGTAGGAACTGTTAAAAAAAATAGTGTTTTATAGCAGGGTTGCTCAGAGCCGTGTTAAGAAGACACCTTTGACGACGGAAAGTGAGGGTTAATATAGTTAATCAGTGAGTTCCAAGGTATCGGTCAAATTATATAACAAGGAAATGCGCACATTGTTTTTTTCTAATCTCATTGTCATAGTATCAGTAAGGCTTGAATATTTATTCCCATTATTCTTTCCGTAATCAACTTCCTGTTGTTTATCGAATATAATATTTTAGGTAGCAGCAACTTATAAAAAAAACTAGGGGTTTGCTGGACAACTTGAGTTAAGGACTGAACTAAAGTTGAGGTTGGGGAAATGATTGGAGACTATGAATGATTAGAGATCTACGTGAAGTTGATAAAGTTAATACGAGTCTTAGTCGTCTTAGATAATTTCATGTAAGATACTATAGAAGAAGGTGACCTAGTAAGAGTTAGACATGGAGGCAATTCCTGGAATTATAAAACAATGTAAATTGTTTTATAATTCTTAAAAAATAAATGTTAAACACACTTTACATTTGAATAATGAAGGGATCAAAATATGTGCCCAAATCGGACTCAGTTCAGTTTTGTGATACAGCAACTTGATATTGAATTGGATCGCAAAACTCTACAAAAAACTCAAAAAAGTTTAAACATCATGGTCTGGGAACCGCTCATCCGTTTCAATCATCTCGCGATTTAGTGTCTCTAAAATTAATCTTCAAATTGTTAGTAAATAGTGAAAGAACTGTACAGACCCGACGGATTCAAATGTCACTTAAATCTTAGAAAGCCTAAACAAGGAAATGAGTTCCACGTCAAATTTTAAGAATTACGATTGCACGTTATTCTTATCGTTCACCAGGGAAATTTGAAGTTCTGTCAGTTGAATTAAGTCTAGAATGAAGGAAGAAAATTATTCTTTACTGAAGGTTGAGCGTCACGGTTTACGCGCTTCACCTGTTTGTTCTTGAAATTTACAACTCTGCGGGGCTTTGTAACAGCCACGCGCTAGCGTTAAGCTAGCTCTCTCCAAGGTTGATTATCACTACGTAATATTCGAGGTCTCTGAAACGGTTGTGTTCCAGGAACAATAACATTTATTAATAATATTTCTCAGTAAATAAGTCAACAAATAAATGTGATAGTCGGTTCTACTTTGATAGTGGAAAAATTTACGCGTTAAGAATGTATCAAGCTTTCAGCTCAAGTTAGCTTCCCTTTCGCGTACTATCTCTGTTTTTCTTTTGTTCTTCAATGTCCAATACTTCGCAATCCATTATTGTGTAAAACAGTTAATTGAAACCTGATATTTTCATATTACAAAGCATATGAGTCGGATCTAAGAAAATTCTTAAATTTTAATAATGTTTATTAATATATTATATACAGGTGTCCCACCAACTACGGGCCACCTCCATAACTTCTAAACGGTTCATGATATCGAAATGCAGTTTTCGCTCAACAATACAAAATCATGTAGCAAGTAGACTGTAGAGATATTAATAAAACAATGTAGGCTTTCACGGCTGGAGTTGTAGTCAAAGATTTTTTCCGGGCTGAAGGGCCGTGGTCCATTGGAAAACATATTTCCAGACGTTTCGTCCGCAACTACGGCAGACATCCTCAGTGGCGATGTAGTCTCGGACGAAGAATCCTCCTTGAAAGTTCCCGGTGACTGACTTCTTACAACAGAAACGCAACTTCTCTACGGCTGCGTCTCACCGTATCTACAATCGCACAGAGAAAGCATTACTCCGTGAACGTATACATCAATCTCGCCGCGACCTGGCTGCAACTGACAAAGACCTTTATAGGTTACATCTTGAAATCAGCAATAAAATGCAGGTTCCAGACTATAAAAAGTCAGTCACCGGGGAACCTTCAAGGAGGATTCTTCGTCCGAGACCACATCGCCACTGAGGATGTCTGCCGTAGTTGCGGACGAAACGTCGGGAAATATGTTTTCCAATGGACCACGGCCCTTCAGCCCGGAAAAAATCTTTGACTGTAGAGATATTGTTTGTAATATTTTTAGATTTGGAGAAATTTAATCATCTTTGATTTTTTAAATAGAACCCTGTATTTTTCTCAACAGGAATGGATAGATCATAAAAAGAGGAATGCAATGATGTTGCACATGTTAATATTCTGATAGAAGTTTGAGTCCAAAAATTGACTTTTTCACATGTGATTTTAATTTATACAGACAATATTTCCTGTAGCAGCCCCTGCTAGTGTCGCCTTTGGGCGAGGTGACCTTCCTGGCGCGAGGCTGATACGGGTGGCGGCGCCGCGAAGCAAAGGCCACTTCCCCAAAGGCGACACTTGCGGGGCCTACGAAAGAAAATGTCGGTTTAATTGAAAATCACATGTCAAAAAGTATTATTTTATATTGAAACTACTGTCAAAGCATTAACAAATGATACATCATTGTATTCCACTCTTTATGATCTACCCATTGTGAGTGAAAAAATATAGTTCCATTTAAAAAACCAGACAATTAAATTTTTCTCGGAAAATAAACCCATGACGAGGAATATCGTTACGGAATATTACTGCCCCCATGATTCCGCATTGTTGAGCGAAAACTTCATTTCAATATCGTGAACCGTTTAGAAGATATGAGGTTGGCCGTAGTTGGTGAGGACCCGGTACAACACTGTGGAACTATTGTCATACTCATTTTGCTATTTTAATATTGACTCAATACTTAATCTTAGAGATATTTGAAAGAGTGCAAGTATTTCTAACATTATCGCTGACAGTAATTGCATTGCATAATGCAATTGTTCTCGATCTGACAGAACCCTCACTTATAACTTAAAACATATTACTATGTACTATTGTCTTTTACGCTATATTGTACAATGAAATAGTAAGTTATATCTCAGTATGGTGCATACTTCATATGAAATGAACAATCCCTGAAGTGGAGAAAATTCCTACTTTGGCGTAATTGTGCAGATGTTATGCAAAACCTGATTTGACCAATAAAACCATCTAAGAAGATATTTTTTAAATTTATAATAATAATAATAATAATAATAATGATAATGATAATGATAATGATAATAATAATAATAATAATAATAATAATAATAATAATAATAATAATAATAAGCAGATACCACAAGATAAGCGGTTTTTGTTGCTAAAGACCACTAAGTAAGATAACACTCATTCTAGGTAATCGGAAGCAAAAATATTCTCTCAGGGTACTGAAATTCTTGAATTAAATTCAGTTAGTTTCGTTGATATTTTTGATATGTTGAATTATAAATTACAGAAATCTGGTGCGAGTCTTAGAATTGTCAGGACTCTGAAAACTACAAGATGAAATGTCGAACAGAAGAGCCTGGAAGAGAAAATTCAATTCATTTAAATACAATATTATAAAAGAAATCGGAAGATTAATTAATATAGAAATTCGAATTTTGAAATCTTACATAGAATATTCTATTTCTGGGACTTTGATGGATTAAAAGGCTTCAGGAACAAACCTACATTTATCAACTCGTTCAAATGAAAGTATATTAAGAAATATTTTCATTTGATGAGAACCCAAGGCATAGTTGCCTCGGTGACCAATCGATTCCACCGACCTGCTACCTGGCGGATCGAACACCAGTAAATGTCGGCCGGGGGTATTGTGTCTGCGGTGACAAAACACATTCCCTTCGCGGCCTACCGGAACTCGCTCCACCGCCCTTTGGAAGGCAGTGGCTTTGTGTGGCCACTATGCCTCCCCCTGGCCGAGGACCAGCAGCCGCGGATAGCGGAGAATAGCATAACTGCGTTTTCTCCATCCCTTCGCGGCTCCTCATCTCTGCCTTGTTACCCCGCAGGAGCTCATTATGAGCGTCTGAAAAGAGAGCGGTCGGGAACTTTCTTTGCCACGAAAAAACTCCCTTGCACCGCGATACAGCCCCAGTGGCCCTCTCCGCTGTAGGGCCCTCCGATCCCCCGCGGAATACACTCGTTGACCTGCAGTTTTTTTGATTTGGGAATTTTGCGAAGCTGCTGTGAGATGCTGTGCACCGAGGGGAGCATTCTTGGCGAACTTTCAGCTGTTGACCTTGCGTGCTCTTGTGTTCATCTCCCTGGTGCTGCTGTGTGAACATTCTCTCCTTTTAGTCAATACAAAAGAAAGAGGCCTACTGAATGATAGCACGATAAACATGTTAATACAGGTTTTCAATAGGTTTCATTTTTGAAATGATTTAAACGAATATTTATGCAACTTGATGGGGCTAATAAATTCTGTTGATTTCGAATTTCCGTGTTAAAAATTAGAATACACCGCATAAAATCATCTGCATATTTCTAGATCAAGAAAGGTCATTTCGTCTCCGGGGATATATTTTGTCAGTCGGAGATATTACTGGTATATGTTCGACGTAAAGAAAATTTTGAGATTTACTTTATTTTAATATTTTATCTTTCTTGGTGTATTTTTAAGAATAAAGCAAGCTAAATACATAGGTTACTTTCATTATTAATCTGTTTCTTACGCGGTCATAATGAGCAGTTCCCTCTTAAATAACAAGTGAATGAAAAGAGACCTCTCTGCAAAAACCAAGCTCTTTCAGAAGGAATGTATTAAATTTTCATTTTTCTGCCCAAACTAACACATTTCTTTGATCACCTCTTAGTTCATCAACAGCATGCTCAATGACTTTTATTGCTTTATATTGGGTGTACGTTGTAGTTTAGGGAATAATACAAAAACTACACTTAATAACTACCTTAACGTATCTTACGTACTAAACAAACAGTTTTCGTTTTTGTAATCAGTCAGAAACAACAAGCAAAGGGAACGCGCGCAACACTATCAATATTTACACCAGTCTCTGCTTGGAATTACAAATCTCCGTCTCCATGACAGAAGAATGCACAAGTGACTGTCACAACCACTATGGTCCAGGCCGCCTATTAAGCCGCACTACATTCGCAATATGCCAGCTAAATGTCTGAATAGCCAACTTATGTAACTATCATTCCAATCAACTCTCTCGCTTTTGGTTTGTTTGTTGTCATTTACTTCTCGCGCGATTGAAGACTTCATAGTACAATAGTGTCTGTCTCACTTTTCGTTAGAATTAAACCAGATTTTCATCTATAAACGAATATTAACTCGGTGAACAATTAAGCTACGTAAATGAGTCGTCATTATCAACAACTGCGTGAGTGAAAGATGTTAAAGTGCGTTGAGAGCTAATGAAAAACACAAAATTAAATGTTATCTGTAGTCTGCCTTCAGTGTTAATAATGATTTTGAGTTAGAAGTATTATCAATTTATTCATGGTTTCATCTGTTAATAATGATTTTCAAATGTCTCCAGTGATTTAATATTAGTGCAAAAATATCAATTTTATTAAACTGTTTAATTATTCATTATCTTTCAAAAGTAAGTGATTGTTTAAAAAATAAGAAATTTATAATTAATATAAGTAGTCCTCAGTAACTTGCCTGTTCTTACCAGTGACAGACTTTCTTTCTATACTTATTTCTTGTCCATTAAAACAGGGTGTGATACATGTTATAGGGATACTTATGGTAATAAATTTAAATTTTTGAAGTTATTTATTGAAACTGGAATATACACTGCAATGTAAATGCACAGTAAATATATAAACTTGCATAATGATATTGAATTCTTCCACTATTAGTTTTTGTGACCCAATACTACAAACTACACCCTGATCATGCAGTAATTTCACAGTAAACCATTCCATTAATGTGATAAATAATTCAAATGAGGATGATCATATTATACTCCAGTATCCATTACAAATGCATGCCAAATTATTTCCAGTACGTCTCGAAGCAGTACAAAATTAATATATTTCACTACCTTCTGACTGTCATTAAGATTTTTTGCCCAGATTTTATTTTCGACAGTCTTAGACATATTGAAACCTAATTTTAGGTTTTCAATCAATTTATCCAGAATGATTTCAGAAAATGTACATTTAAGTTAAATGATACAATGAATACAAATGTTGAAAGTAATCTAATTTCCAGAATTAATGAAAAGGTGCAACATAAAATAAACGATAAAACAGAAATTCTAGGGACAAAGTGTACAAATTTTCATCTTAAAAATATTTTCCTTTCTTATTCAAAATAAAAAAATCAAACATCTTTTAACATTCATCTGTTACTAATTTGTTTCATCTCCCCTTCTGCTCTGTATGATCTCTGACACAATGGAAGTTGTTAAGGATTTGCTTCCTTGTAAGATACAGTAATTTGTTTCTCAAAATATTGAGAGAAGAAAAATGTATGAAAAATTAACAGAACCTTTCAATAGAATTTCAATCTACATTATGCTTTTTTTATTAATTTTTGGTTTTCAATATGTATATGACTATAAAAGCTTCAGGGAGGTCTCCATGCCTTGAAAATTTAATGCTTTATCACGTGCTTTCTTATAGAAATACCAAGACCTACATCAAAATATCACACATGGTTCTTGACACTACAAAACAAATTGATCATTGTTAAGGTAACAAAATTTTGAAATTACATACTAATTAAAAATTCTAAATGATTATCTGAACCAGACTACAATATATTTTATTGGAAATCCCATCCTTTGTAAAATTGTCATCAGTAACTGGACGGGTCATTTGGAGTGTGGCCACAGCTTCTTATTTTTTGTTTGTTAATTATTATTTCAACAGACTTCACATCCACCTGTAAACATAAGAAAGTTGAAAAAATAAAATTGGATTTATTACTATTAACGCATAACTAATTATAATCAATAGTTATAGGTAATAACTATACCAATGATTATTTTAATTATGAAAACTACACCTGTCAGTTTTAAAAGATAAGATTTAGAAATAAAAAAACATTAATCTTACCTGTAATAATTTTGCCATTCGTATTGTCACACAAGTATGAGTGACATGGACCCTTCTTCCACTGATTCCTTCCACAAACCACAAAATAAATTTACAATTCCCTTTTGCTGAGAAACATTCACTTTAACATTAAAGACGAAATATTAAGAATAGGCCCAGAGGTAGTTGGCCTATCCATTATTTTTCAAAATTAAATTGGAATCAGAAAAATTAATAATAAATATAATAAAATTAATTTTACATAAAAATATTAAATCGAAGAAACTAACCTTACTACTAAAACTACCTCGACTAACTCCACTGTGATTAGTGATGAAAACAACTGGAAAATAAATAAAAATAAAAACGCGCAGTACTAAATTAATAAAGTAAACGAAATCACTAAATGCAGATTTATAAAATAACAGCCAACCGCAAAATTCGTATCGCTAGCAAAATACCAAACTAGCACAGCACAGTCCACATGAATAGCTTGAATGTTGGCGGAATCTACGGAAGTAGTCATTTTTTCATTGCAAACTTAAATTTTAAAAAAATGTCCCTACCACGTAAATGTAACATATACACGGTAATTGTGTGAAGGTTGGCAACGACTTCTGCCAACACAACGAAATGACCCTAAATCGAGTATGAATACACGTTCTTATCCAACAGTGACATTTTTCAAAAGTTGTCCCGTTAGCTGGTCTTTTTAGATGGCTTTTCTGTGTAGCAAGAGCCTAGTGCTAGAAAGGAGGGGTGGCCTCTACATATAGAAATATATACGCAATCATAAGCAGGCGTAGAGGAGTATCAGGGGGGCCGTGTCTACCCCCTCAAGAGGGTCCTTGTAGCCTCATATATTAAAACATTTTGTATGTGTTAAATTCTTGGTAAAAATAACTGATAAATAAACGTATAGAACGTACGGAATCATTTTAAATTCACAGTGATGAGTAGAGACCGGGTTTGTATGTAATCAAATTTTTTTAGTCTTTTTTCTTTCCGTCCTGAAAATTATAATCTTGGCGGAACGTCGTCGTCCTGACAGAATATCCCATTTTTTCGTAACATATTTTTACATATTTAGTAATATATTACATATTTTACATATTCTGGTATTTTCACAAACTATATTTACATTTTATCAATTTTCTTCCATTATATTACAGGTTTTTTATGAAAATAATTATTTTTAAAAAAATTGGCATTTTTTCCTACTTTATTACTACGACTGTCTACTCGAGGTACGCTACGTGAAGACGCGGCCAGAGTCCGGCGTGCCTGCTTCAGTTATCTCAGTGGCGGGAAGGGCGCGTCAGCGACAGATCATTTTCACCTTTAGGTGTGACATCGCCTTTCACTGACATCGCCTTTCGTGGTATCACTGACATCGCCTTTCGTGGCATTTAATCTTAACTTCCGAGAAACTTCGGCGATCGCCGACCGGCCGTGTAATACGTCGATGAGAATGCTGTACGCTGCAGTAATTTTTAAAAATACTGGTAAACTACGGTCTGGATAGCAATAGATGAGCTTTTACTATTGATTGATTCACTGAATGACTTAAAAATGTTTGTATTATTTTTAAAATTTAACTTTATCTTTTATATAAAAAATACTGCATTTGAATGTAAATTTTATTTTTTATTTTAAAAAATATTACATAAAAAGGAAAATGTGTCAAAAAGTGTTAAACTTTCCTAATACTATTAAAAAATGAATATTCTACAGTCTACCTACAGTATACCTATAGTGTAACGGACGGGAATAATATAAAGAACCTTGGAATCTATCCTTGAAAAGTGACCAATTGAAGCTCGATCCCCCATACAATATTCTAAATATTGTATTAAAATAAAAATAATGATAGTAAGGTTGTTTAAAGACGGTATATCACACGTGGTAAATGTGATTTTATATTTCTCATAGAATTGTGTCATACGACCTATCGCCTTCGTGCCGCAATATTTCCTACTCGCAAAATAAAATGTCACTTACCACTGGAATCATAAATAACTATTACCATTTGAATATGCAATTTAAACGGTTGTTTGTGACTTATCCGGTACTGACGAAGCACTGGGATCCCAGTGTACCACTCCGCGTCCTCCAATTCCGCACGAATTATTCTCGTTCACCTGGATTTTTTTGTTTGGAAATTTTGCAAAGGTGCGTTGCGTTGAATAGACTTTCTTCGAACCTCCATCGGCTGTTGACCTGGCGTGCCCTTGTGTGGGCCCTTAACTGTGCTGTGTGTGAACATGGTCTTCTTTCAAACAGCACAAAAGAAAGCAGTGAATTGAGTGATGGCTCGATCAAAGTATGAATACACGACTTGAAAAGTTTGTGATGATTGTGTGTGAACACACCCTTCTTTCAAACAATATTAAAGAAGGTAGTGATGTAGTGAATTGAGTGATGGGTCGTTTATATAATGAATACAAGTTTTTAAATTTTTTATTTTTTGAAATGTTCCAAACCAATAAAAATAACATAATCAAATAATATAGAAATTAGTTTAGATCATTTCAATGATATATTTTCAATGATTGGAATAAAACAAACCGATTTCCATGCTATTTGTGTTTACCAATTTCTTTTGGATGTAAGTTTTTTAAGAGCGTGAAATTCAATTGCAGAAAATCAAAGATGTGCATGCTTCAAGATCATGGAACTTCATATTAGTTAATTAACAATGAGTAATATATGACCAGACGGGGAACATGACATTACATTCTCTAACACGTTGTATAGTCAGAATCTATGTTTCTCCGATGTTTGATGTGGAAAAGTCAATGGACGGCAAAACGTCTATCTGCCTGCCTGCATGTCTTCCCGTATGTCCGTTCGTTCTCTGCCCGTCCGTCCGTTGACATTGCTTCGTTCCTAAACCATTCAGATGATTTTTCTATTCACAATTTTTAGAAAATATGAGTAGGTTTCGTGTATGTCTGGCTTGAAATAAGGGCAATTTTAAAAATATTTTCTTAAAATCAGTTCGAAATGTTTTCTTTAATATTTTTTTCGAATAAGGCAAAAGCTCTTATAAAAATTGTGAAAGTGCCATTTTTTGAGGAACTCTAAATTTAAAAAAAAATGCAAAAGTTGCAAATAATACAAGTGCTGTTGTAGTATCATTAGTTTTGTAAATTCTTTTGGACAACAGTCTCAAAATATACACTCGCTTGTAACACAAAAGAGCGATCCAGTCTGCTGTGTCGTTCGAGGAAGATAACATCAGAACAAGTGTTTTCCAATAAACCAGGGCGTTAGAGTGAACTTTTTTCATTGAGGAGTTGTCCATTTCCGAGAAAATGTCTCAAATCCTATGCAATCTGCCGTGTTGTCTCATTTGAAGGAGGAAACTCGGCAAATTGTTTCCAAATTAATGTGAACGTTGGAAAATTCTAGAAAACCAAGAGAAAAAGTTCATTATATTTTCGACGATAAATTGCTGAAAAAAATATTAAATCATCCGCTGTGCCTTGTTCGAATAAGATTGATTGATTAATTGACTTTTTCGTGTTTCCGGGAGCCAACTGCTTCGGTCATTAGTCCCGTTAGTGTAGTGCATGTTTTTTTCGCGAGATGGCGGTGATTTTCCCCTCGCTGGATGGCGAGATCCGGCACCGACCTACCGTCGGCTAGTGGGGTTTCCCCCTAACCAGGACTCTCCCACCAGCGGGCACTGCCCCAGTCGGGACAAGCTCTAAGCTCCCGACCGGTCTCCCGGAATATGCGGTAGTGTAGTGCATGTTAGTGTAAGTGTGTGTGTAAGGGGAGAGGATAGGATAACATTTATTCAACTATGGTAACAATTAATAAATTCCTTTAAATCATTTTTGGCAGCCAAATAAAAATCTATTCACTTAGTCTTTTTTTCCTCTTTTAGGATCCAACAATAGATGTGTCGGATATGTTGTAAGTTTTCTTTCTTCGCGCGCTCCCAATCTTCTTACACGCTCTTGCGCTGCTCCGCCGCGTCGCGATGGTTCTTCCCTCTTCCTCTTTACGTCCAATATATCCTTCTACTACGTTTCCTTTGTGTTTGGTGGCTATAATATTCCGCACCTTCCCCTTCTGTTTCTAACAATGATATTACCCAATCCACACCCAAAAATTCGAGAAAGCTTCTTCTCGGTGTATCTACTCGGAATCCCTCAGTCTTGTTCTTCCTCTTTTTCCATTATTTCTCATGCCAACTGCATTTTTAATAGTATCTATACGTCGCTTTTTCTGATAAAATTATGAAACTTGTAACTCGTCCCTTTTTTTATAACGTTCCTAGACTTGAGCTTTCACAAGGTTCTTTGGTATATTACAATATGCATCTTTGGTATATACAAGTTCAAATGAAGCATTTGAGAGATCACCGCGTATACCCGAATGACTTTTTCTACCGCAAGCTTAAGTTCACTCTAGGTGCAAAGAGATTTACCTGAGAAATCCCAAGCTCTTCAGTATGCTGTTCCGTTGTAAGGCAGAAACATCAGCAGCTACACGAACTTCTCCGCCGAGTCCATTGCCCTCCAAACGCCGTCCGCACGGGGTAGTTTGAGCTCGTTGGCGGGAGGGTGTGCAAGGGGGTGGAAGCGGGTGGGAGGGGCGGAATTAGGGGCACGCGGTGGGGGATGCGCAGGTCACCGCAGGAACTTGCAGAAATTTCAACTTACGTCGTTAGAGCGCGCGCCTCGGCCCGGAGGCGCTACTTGCTGCTCGGCCGACCGGCCAGTCGGCGGAGGCGTTCTCCTCTCGGTGCCTGCAGCGCCAAGGGCCCTCGCACGAGAGCAGGGCGTCTGGAGTGCAAGGCGAGAGGCAACGAGCGCACACCGCTGGTGCTACGAAATACCCTTGACTTACATGAATACATCCTAAAATTCCTTGAAAAGGCACACAGTTTTTATTGTATTAGAATTGTGATATACCAAAATGACAAACCATTTTTATTATGGAAATGTCATTTTATATGACATGGAAATACGGAATATCAATAGATGATCGTGAGGGGGTCGCTATGTGACAAATTAACAACCGGCGTTAAGGATCATTTTCGTTAGGTTGAAATGACAGAGCAGAGGCGGAATAAGAATTGTTTTGAGAGACAAAAGAAAAAGATAAAATTCGGATGCTTCCGAGTTTTGAGAAGAACATTCATTCGCTCGAACGCGGTGATGAGCGGGTCGGCTCCTGATATATTTTACCAGGTCGAGGAAAGACTGTAATTGACAGTTGTATAAAATTAACTATCGTTTTTTATATTAGGATAGAGCGTTCTTGTAGGAAGTAAATACGTGTCTACGCGTCCACCCTAGACGCAAGTGAGGGAAGTCACGGATTATAATAGTATCGCCGGGAGAATTTGGAACCTGATCACGGACATTAGGCGAGGACTTTAACCAGAAGCAAGATTCTGGTCGATTCTGCGTCGACGGAGAAGGTTCTAGGGGGGGCACCGAACGAAGAAGTGGAGAGCACGCGAAGACCCACAAATGAATAAAACGGTTTTATTCATTCGTAATACAGAGAAAATTGGTCATGACCAAAGATTGATTAATTTTTGATTATCATTATAGTAAATTCTAATTTGTTAAGTCGAAAGAAAGCGGATTATCATTGTTTGTTACGTGCAATCCAGCATTTTAATAAGATTTTCAGATTCCTCGCCACTCCGTATGGATTGAAGATTAAATAATTGGTTGCAGAATAAGTAGCAACAATTATGAACTTCAAACCCCAATTAACTGAGTTAGCACAACATAATTTTGGAAGGAGAGATATTTAATTTACGTAGGAATTATTAGGTTTCAAGTGTAACCTTTTCCTGGCGCCCAAATTACATTTATCAGTAATAATTATGTTTCAATATGTCCCTCCACGTGGGGCTTGTTTTTAAATAGAAAGAAGGGGTTTGTTTCAAATTGGCACCAGTCAACGTCGGGCATGTTTCAGTATTCTTTGATGACGTCGTGAGAACTACGGAAAACCACGCAGTGGCAGTTGGTGTTATTAAAAGTTGTTGATTCTTAACAGAGGAAATAAAATATAATTGTACGTAACTTGGTGTGAGTGGACTTTCCTTATTAGATTTTCAGTGGTTTATGCATTACACAGTCAAAATAACCACAAATAAGTCATTCAAAACATAATTAAGAATTATCAAGGCTTAATGAAACATCGTTCCCACAATAGTGCGGCTTCCTTGTGTCACAAACTTTTCCGCGATTACTGAAATTGTTTTGGAAATTTTCACGGTACATTGTTAAATTGTACTCTGTTTCTATTTTATTCTTTCTCCGAAAACGTACTACAGTCAAAGAATTTGTAAGATTTCTGAATTTGTTATGCATATGTTCATATCTGTTTGTCTTTAATAATACCTCGGCAAACTTTATAATTATATCGCGATAACACTCTCGAAGTATCCTAAATCTCTTTTTCCCATTTTGTTTCTTGAGGCGTTAAGAAGTATCTGATTAATGTTAAAAGGAAGTCATCACGTGCAACACGAATATCCCAAGAGAAAACGTACGTGACAGACAAGATCAAACTTACACGACATAGTTTAAACAATATTTTGCAAATTCATGAATAGTTTACTAGCTACGTATATAATGTATTCTTTCGATGGTAAAATATATCATAAACATTTCATTACTTCTTGTTATGTTCAATCTACTTGAATACACACAATATGTGAACGAATATCAAAGCACCCCATCCCCAGTGTCAACTAAATCATTTTAGGTCATTGTTCAGCGACGTAGCCCATATGCGTCAGTAAAAAGCCTTTTCTTGTCTAAACCTGTGTCCTTTTCGGCAGGTTGATTGCTTGTGCCCGGATCTTCCCAGAGTTTTCGGGTGGCCATTGACCAGGTAGCTGGCAGTTCCTGGATCATACTTTCTCACCGTCGACCCGCCTTAGAAGAGTTCTGAAAAAGAAGCGACATAATTCAGATGTCATTATACACAGAGAGCGTATTTATCACCGTGTAAAGTCTGTGCCCCTCCTGAGGTCTCCCTTGCAGGTAGTTTGTTGGCCAGAAAACCCCAAAGAGATACGAGGATTCACGCGAAGCAAGCCAAGCAGTATGTGCAGAAAGTAATCTCTTTGTTATTGGAGCATTAACCTTTTAAGAATCAACGGGTGAACAGCATTCGCTAGCACTCTGCTCTTTGTCTTGTTCGCAGTAATGCTGCAAAGCAATATTCAACTCTTTCTTCGCTTTAAAACACATACTCTGCGTCTTCACTTATTCATTCTATACAGAACAAATTGTTTACCTTTTCTTCCTTCTTTTTCTTCTTGATTCTTTTTTCTTCATTCTTTCTCTTTTTGATTTTTTTCTTCATTCTTTTTCTTCTTCTTCATTCTTTTTCTTCTTTTTCTTTTTACTGCCTTTTCTTCTTCTTCTTCTTCTTCTTCTTCATTGTTTTCTCCTTTTTCTTCTCCTTCTTCTTTGGTGTGAAGTCTTACAACTCTGCTCCCTTAGTTCAAAGAGTGACCGACACTTTCGGGATCCCTCGCAATTTCTCGTTGAAATGGAGCAGTTAGGTAATTGTACAATGATATATACGTATATACGTGTGTCCTTAAGCTTCATGCTTTTTACTGAAACTGATAGTCTGACTTCATCAGGTTGCGGTGGAAGATGCACTGCAACGCTTATTTAGTGCATTTAACGTTGTATTGCAACTTAGGCTGATTTAGCAGATAGTTTCTTTATCTGGAGGCCACAATATTTAAATACAGATATTGATGGTGCCCTTGGACTTTTAGAAGAATCATGGACATCTTATAAATCAAAAGGAGTGTATTTGCATTTGCAAATTCAACAACTAAATTAACTTAAATATGTAATTTTCTCACTCCCGTCTCGTAGACGTCGCGTAATTACGTACGGTCATGTAGATGGCACATCCCAATAAAACCTGTTTTCTGTCAGTCAGATTAAAATATGTTTGTTTTAGCATGAATTTGGCCTCTGGATTGTTCGAATCTAGGGACGTTATCACATTTCATGTGTCTATTGGACGATATTCCATTGCTTGCTCAGGAATCCATTGCTAAAGGGTACGAATGGTGGTCTGTCAATTGCCGTTTCGTTCATGCACACGTAGTTAACCCCTTGTTATTTTATTTCAGATTTAGTGTTCTCTGGTGCCCCCCTTAATCAACCAGAAAGAAGGCGAAGCAAAGCAGATCGTGAAAGTTCGTTTTGTTTACGGAGTGTAAAATAATTTCAAGCCTAAACAATACAGCGTCACTGAAAAAAGTAAAAAAAAAATTAATGCTGAGCGCTGAAAAAAATTAAACCTTAGTTCATGTCTAGATGGCACTGAGGCGTCAAGTCCGTCCGATGTAATATGCTACAAGTTTCTGGGAAAGAAGGGTAACTAATGATATTACCAAGGGCTAGCATGAGAAGTGTCACTCTTCCAAACAGGCTTATAATTGTAAGTAATGATGATGTTCGTTATTGATGATTGATTACTAGTGAATCCGGGCGCGTCAAGTGCTAAAGTCATTAGTCCTGTTAGTGTAGTGCATGTTGGAGTTGGCGGTGATCTTGCCCGGCTTGATGGCGAGATCCAGTGTCGACCTACCGACTAGCGGGGATTTCCCTAACCAGGCACCTCCTATCAGCAGGGCACCCCCCCAACTGGGACAAGCTCTAAGCTCCCGACCGCTTTTGATTCGATAGAACACTTGACATCGATTTTACAAACTATATAAAACATCTAACTACCTCAATATTGAACTTTAACTATCGATATTTTGCGATATATTAAATAATATCCGCGCAATGTTTTTTAAACGATAGCTTGAAGAAATGCGAATAGACTGGAGAAATTAGCTACGAAATCGGTCACTAAATTTTATGAAGCAATGCTAATGTCTGGATAATCAGTATTGCCTTTGCAACTTTTTTAATAATTTGCGTAAACCACGGAAAACTATCGATCAGAGCAGCCGGCCGGCCGCCAGAATTCTCCAGACAGCGACAGAACTCGACCTAGCTCTCTGGCGAGTGTCGAAAATCCTGCCACCGTCGGGACTCGAGCCAGGACCTCGCGGTCAGAGGCACGGCAGGGACATCAGCTGATGCTCTGTGCCACCTCTTCCAATGATGATGATGATGATGATGATGAAGATAGATAGATATAGATAGATAGATATAGATAGATAGATAAATAGATAGATAGATAGATAGATAGATAGACAGATAGATAGATAGAAAGACAGATAGATAGATAGATAGATAGATAGATAGATAGATAGAACAGACAGATAGATAGATAGGTAGATAGATAGATAGGTAAATAGATAGAAAGGCAGATAGATAGATAGAAAGGCAGATAGATAGATAGATAGATAGATAGATAGATAGATAGATAGATAGATAGATAGATAGATAGAAAGACAGATAGATAGAAGAAAGAAGATAGATAGACAGAGAGATAGACAGATAAACAGACGAATTTCTTACGTTTGATCTGAATCCTCCTTGCGTTGTTTCTAGCCATCCAACACCCAGAGCTCCAATGAGCACGTGTGGAAAGGCCGCGCTCCCCCGCTCCGACGGACGAGCGGGCGCGAGGTCCAACGGTCAGCGGGCCGTTCCCGGCGGGCGGCGGCGGCGGCGGCGCACGGTCCCGTACGCGGCGGGGGCGGGGCGGCTTGGGCGCCGGCAGGGCCGAACCGCTACCCGCTAGGCCGGCAGCGACGACCGACTCCGGGCTTTGTCCCGCCGCTCATCCGTCACAACGGTACATTACGCGGGTCGGCCGCCGCGTCGTGTGCCGGCGTGTGCCGCTGTCCTCCCCGCCCCCTCCCCGCCACACCGCGCTGTGCCGGGGAAAGGGGGCAGAAGCTTCGGGAAGCTGCGCGCGACGGAAAAACGCGGACGCGGTTGCGGTCCGATTTCAAGACGTTTGCTGTTTCCCTTCCACATACCTCTGAGAAGGCGGGAATTTATTTTCTTGATTTGGTTTACAGTTCGCTGCTGCCTTACGACGTAAGCAGCTAAGAGGGCGGGCTTTTCATAATAACTAACTAAAGCTAACTTAATTTTACCTTAACCTATTAGTGCAGTTTACACGTATGCATTTTGGCATACCTCACTTAAAACAATTTCTTCCCTCGGTAGCTGGAAATTTTGAGAGGCAGTCATTATGACTGTTTGAAAGAGTTAAGAAAATTCTTAGGAAGGGTATTAGAGAAGGGATGATTATTGAATGGTAAGATAGTAAATGGTAGCTCTGAGCAAATCGCAGCCTAAACGCTGCAGAGAGCTTGCAAAGAATAAAATCACGTCGTTCGCATAAGGCGTTATTAACGAGTTTCGAAAAAGTGAGTTTTCTGCGTATTTTACTGAACTGTATAAGTAATTACAATTTTTCATTATTTCATTCTAATATTTAAAATCCACATTTATTATTTCTTTTATAAATAATTGTATATATTAGATCACATATTTTAAAATTAAATGTATTATAGTAAAAATAAGTTCATCATACGTATGTATTAAGTAAATAAGATTTAGTACCGATTTCACGACTGATATTTGGAAAACATATCAAAGCTACGAGTGCCCATCGGAAGAACTTCATCCTCCTTACGTACTTACCAGACATGAAGGTTTTGATGGATAGTTCATCATATTATTTCAATAACGGTGGAGCAATGGTGGAATCAGTGACGGGGCAAATGGGAGGACCACCATAATCCTGCCACGTACCCGCTTTGTTCCCTATAATTTTGGATATAATTAAGGATCGAGCGGGATTTGATACAAGGTATCCAGAGGTAGAAGAAGAGCAGTTTGAACACTTCATCCCTCGGCCACCGTTTACATTTACTATATATAAAACTAAATGTTACCTGGCAACATCCCAAGATGTGATGATGGGCGACCTGGAGAAAACCCTTTGGAGACTTGCGGCTGGCGAATGACTTGTGTGCTGAGTTTGTGCAAACGATATGAGCCCTAATTCATGCTACTTCTGAAAGGGCAGGTAGACATTTTTCATGGTTTGTTGAAGATAAGAAGGCTTGTAGCTCAATGTGCAGAATTAAGTGTTGAAAAGACATCAGTGCGTTTCATTTTTATCACAAATCCCGAAGAGAGGCCTTTTGTTCAACCAGGTTATTGTCAGATTTAAAATATTCACTTTTAGTGAAACTACTTTCATATGGAACTAACTTCACATAAACACGAGAATCCTAGACTGAGCCCTTAATTGTACTGTAATAAACGATAATAAATAGGAAATTCGAATATTCATTAGAATAAAAAATATTTAAACAATTATCCTTCATTAAATGAATTATTATTTGCATTTTTTAAATATTCGTTATGTATATTATTGATATCTTCTAAATTATTAAATAGTATATTACCTATTCATCAACCCAGTATTTCCATTTGAATTAGTCTGATGATGTGACACGCCACATGAATTATTGCATTGCCTAAATTTATTGTTATTTTTTGATAATGATCAAATAGAAGCCAATTTGTCACATTAATATTTTTGGGCTGCTATTCGTATATTTTTAAAATCCGTAACACTTCCAAAATTAATTTTACAGTTCACCGTCTGGTCACAATAACTTCAACAGTCAAACATTATTCATAAAATATATTTTACTTTCACAGCAAGGTGTAACAATATTTTCAACATTAGAATCTGCCTTTTAACTCGTATTTTCTTAAAAGTAAAATATGACTAATTTGAACTGTCAAAAGAAAACTGTTCAAATTTCACGGGAGACTTCCTGTGAGAGATAAAGATGAACCAGTGGACTTGCAACACGACTCATATTCCCCACCCGCCCACCTCTTCCGCCTTCTGCTTCATTCCGCCCCCCCCCCCTTTGCTGGCCCACTTCGAGGCGGCCCAAGCGAAGCGCGGCCGCAGATTCCGCGCGTAATAAAGTTAGGTTCCAGTAAATGCAATATAAAGCCCGAACTTTGTCCGAAGGCTTCAATGAACAAGTCGGAACTTTCGCCACTTGTTACGTCGTAAACAAAATTAAGCAAAGTAGAAGGGGCTCCAACGGCGTCGGCGGAGAGGTCGAGGCGGAGGAGGGGTGAGGGTGGATGAAGTGGGCCTATGCAGTTGCGAGAATCGTAGTAGCGGAAGAGGTAGTGGAGGGTGTTGTCAGACAAGGGGGTTTGTGTCATCATACGAGTTTTACGGTAACGAATTTTATGAAGCAACTAGAAGAGAAATGATCGGTTACAGGGCAATTACAAGAGTCCTAGTGTCTCGGAAGTCCTGGATGGTCTGCCAACTGGAGGGTGGGTTGGCTGGAAGACGGGTCGGCTGGAAGACGGGTCGGCTGGAAGGCGGGTCGGCTGGAAGGCGGGTCGGCTGGAAGGCGGGTCGGCTGGAAGGCGGGTCGGCTGGAAGGCGGGTCGGCTGGAAGGCAGGTCGGCTGGAAGGCGGGTCGGCTGGAAGGCGGGTCGGCTGGAAGGCGGTCGGCTGGAAGGCGGGTCGGCTGGAAGGCGGGTCGGCTGGAAGGCGGTCGGCTGGAAGGCGGGTCGGCTGGAAGGCGGTCGGCTGGAAGGCAGGTCGGCTGGAAGGCGGGTCGGCTGGAAGGCGGGTCGGCTGGAAGCGCGGGTCGGCTGGAAGGCGGTCGGCTGGAAGACGGGTCGGCTGGAAGACGGGTCGGCTGGAAGGCGGGTCGGCTGGAAGGCGGTCGGCTGGAAGGCGGTCGGCTGGAAGGCGGGTCGGCTGGAAGACGGGTCGGCTGGAAGGCGCGTCGGCTGGAAGGCGGTCGGCTGGAAGGCGCGGTCGGCTGGAAGACGGTCGGCTGGAAGGCGGGTCGGCTGGAAGCGGTCGGCTGGAAGACGGGTCGGCTGGAAGCGGGTCGCTGGAAGGCAGGTCGGCTGGAAGGCAGGTCGGCTGGAAGGCAGGTCGGCTGGAAGGCGGGCGGCTGGAAGGCGGGTCGGCTGGAAGGCGGGTCAGCTGGAAGGCGGTCGGCTGGAAGGCGGTCGGCTGGAAGGCGCGTCGGCTGGAAGGCGGGTCGGCTGGAAGGCGGGTCGGCTGGAAGACGGTCGGCTGGAAGGCGGGTCGGCTGGAAGGCGGGTCGGCTGGAAGGCGGTCGGCTGGAAGGCGGTCGGCTGGAAGACGGGTCGGCTGGAAGGCGGGTCAGCTGGAAGGCAGGTCGGCTGGAAGGCGGGTCGGCTGGAAGGCGGGTCGGCTGGAAGCCGGGTCGGCTGGAAGCAGGTCGGCTGGAAGCGGTCGGCTGGAAGGCGGGTCGGCTGGAAGGCGGGTCGGCTGGAAGGCGGGTCGGCTGGAAGGCGGGTCGGCTGGAAGGCAGGTCGGCTGGAAGGCGGGTCGGCTGGAAGGCGGGTCGGCTGGAAGGCGGGTCGGCTGGAAGGCGGGTCGGCTGGAAGGCGGGTCGGCTGGAAGGCGGGTCGGCTGGAAGGCGGGTCGGCTGGAAGGCGGGTCGGCTGGAAGGCGGGTCGGCTGGAAGGCGGGTCGGCTGGAAGGCGGTCGGCTGGAAGGCGGGTCGGCTGGAAGGCGGGTCGGCTGGAAGGCGGGTCGGCTGGAAGGCGGGTCGGCTGGAAGGCGGGTCGGCTGGAAGGCGGGTCGGCTGGAAGGCGTGTCGGCTGGAAGGCGGGTCGGCTGGAAGGCGGGTCGGCTGGAAGGCGGGTCGGCTGGAAGGCGGTTGGCTGGAAGGCGAGTCGGCTGGACGGCGGGTCGGCTGGAAGGCGGGTCGGCTGGAAGGCGGTCGGCTGGAATGCGGGTCGGCTGGAAGGCGGGTCGGCTGGAAGGCGGGTCGGCTGGAAGGCGGGTCGGCTGGAAGGCGGGTCGGCTGGAAGGCGGGTCGGCTGGAAGGCGGGTCGGCTGGAAGGCGGGTCGGCTGGAAGGCGGGTCGGCTGGAAGGCGGGTCGGCTGGAAGGCGGTCGGCTGGAAGGCGGGTCGGCTGGAAGGCGGGTCGGCTGGAAGGCGGGTCGGCTGGAAGGCGGGTCGGCTGGAAGGCGGGTCGGCTGGAAGGCGGTCGGCTGGAAGGCGGGTCGGCTGGAAGGCGGGTCGGCTGGACGGCGGGTCGGCTGGACGGCGGGTCGGCTGGAAGGCGGGTCGGCTGGAAGGCGGGTCGGCTGGAAGGCGGGTCGGCTGGACGGCGGGTCGGCTGGAAGGCGGGTCGGCCAGGATAAGGGAAGTCGGAAACGCGGTGATGGTAAGAGAAATGTCTTGAAGGAGAAGTGGTGACACAATTCGGTGAATGTGAATGTGTGGGGGATCGGAGCTGGAGGTGGTTGTGACGACGGTAGCGGGAAGTTGAGGAAGTATGGGCCAAGGCAGTTGTGTGCGGGGGTGCCGGTACAAGCTCTGTCGTGAGGCCTCCTCCACAGTTGGCGCAGGGCTTTGGCTGACGGAGCGCATCGCCGCAGAGCCTCCTTCCCCGCACATCCCCTCCCCGCTCCGCCTCTCCCCGCCCCCTCCCACCCACGTCCTCTCTCCGCGCCTACGCTGGAAACTAGGCGGAGAGCAACCCCGAAGGGTGTGCGGCGGAGGCTGCCTTGTTCAGTGATGAGAAAGTTCTGAGTGGAAGTTCTCGCCTCCTTGCGATCCGCTGCGCGCTTGTCTTGCGTTTATATGGGTACACAGGTTGGATCAGAGGCATTAAGCAAAACCCCTACCACTGTAGTATACATTCATGTTTACTAATGTCAGTCTCCCCAACGCACTGGCATATTATAGCATAGCAAAGAATACACACATACATCTCTGTAACCACAAATAATTCGTTAACATCGCACATCACTTTTATAAGGCACACAATATTTGTTATTTCTTACTTCATACATTAATGTCTTGCAAACCATTAACTCGAGCTACATTTATAAATGACGTATTGTAGGCTTGAATTCGGTGAAAGAATAACGGCGTGCAGCAATTGCTGGTTAAGAAAATTGCTGAGGTTTCATTTTTTGTCAAAAAATTGTTGATACTTGATCATAAATGTAATTTCAATCACCGTTATTATATTTTATGCTGCTTACAAAATGAAATGTTATTTACGTTATCACTTGAAAGAATTCACTCTACCATAACAGGAATAATCAATGAACTTAATTAGATGCTCATCATGAGGGATAATGCTGAAATAGGTTAATTTATTCCTTTCTTAAATCTTTGCGTGCTTCTGCCACCCCGGTATTTTTAGATTTAAAACACTAAGGTTTTTTGGCTAGAAAGCAATTTGATTTTCTTCTTAAACCAAATTTTGTGAGATTGCTTTAAAGGGTTTTATGGCTTTCATTTTCAAATGTTACTAACCTTGCTTTGTTGGTACTTTTATTCATTAATTCTACTCTTTTAGGTTAAAATGTGGGGAAGTGATTCCCGAGCTCAAGGAAACCATACTAACATATAGATTTTACTGTTGATTGGCAAAAATAAATCAAATCAATTAAAGTTAGTAATGGTTTACTAAAAAGTAAGTTGTGTATTTGGGTAGTGTGTATATGTATCCAATAGCCATATACCCTTTGCAGCCAGCCCAAAACGTTTAACATACCGTATTATTGCTGTGTTCTTAAAAGAGACTTCTCGAATTATTTAATCAGAAAAAAGATAAGAAATTATTTAAAAGAGGCTTCTCGAATAATTTAATGTTAAAGCTGTCATTGTATTTCACTCTTTACCATGATAAAAGTCGATCTGTCGCAACAACCTTTCCTCGTCCTTATTCACCGACGATTACACGGAATGTATAATAATCAATACATATATCTTTCTTTTCTTACATGCGTTGGGTCATGACAACTTTTTTTTTTTTTTTTGGAGAATACGAGCACGGATGGCTATAATTGTGTTTATTTATTAATGTTTTTGAATTGACAGTACTGGTTTTATGTTCCAAAGCATTTTAGCAAATACAAGTTCCGAACTTTTCAAAAGCATTACATACCGGTTCTAAAGGCCCGATTGGGCAGATGCTCTATTACCGCACGCGCCACATTGTCCGCACATCCATTGATCGTCACGTGCGTTGCTGATCATTGGTTGCTACGCGCCCTCCCAGAAACTCTATCTCGCGACTGTCCGGTATGGAAAGGAATTAACCCACGGGATTCTACTAATTCCCTGTGACATTCTCGAGGACTTCTCCCATGGAGAACGACTGACTTAAAGTATGAGCGCTGCTCCAAACTTGTTACATTCACGGCGGTAGTCAGGCAACAGATTCCATGTTGTGCTAATAGAGACACTCAGCGCCATCTGGTGATGTAAACACTCTACAGCACTACTTTCACGCTACAAATAAAATTGTGTGATCGGATAACGTTTCTTTTTGAAAAGAAGTTGCCACGACTTCTGCCCCAACCGTCGTACTTCACTTTTCACCAGTTAGCCTTCATTTCCATTTCTACATGAAGTGTTCGCTGCGTTTCCGCGTCCCTTTTCCTTGCGCCTTTCCTGCCCTCACCACTCCATCTCACAAGCATCAACCGAACTCTTCGCCAGCGCCCCTTCTTTCCGCCTCCCTTCAGCCACTTTCCTCCCTCGCTCCGCGAGGCCTCTCGCTCGCCTGAGCGTACGGCGCCGGTCAAAGGGCGGTCGAAGAGCGGGCGGCGAGGACAGTCCGTGAGGACGGACGGCACGCAGACTGCTCAGGCCGTCGCCGCCGCCGCCGTCTCTTCAGGCGGATTCGCCCGAGTGGTCTCTATTCGACGGAGAGGCGAGCTACTTATCTCTTTGGGCTAAATGCTTTGAACTAGTCGCAGTCCGATAAAAGACTCCTTTGCCCCATTGAGTCCTTTCAGGACCTTCTTCCGATAAATCTTCTCGACTCCCTTAGTGTTTGCTGGCCTCCCCGCGGGTGTCTACCGTCGCGATACGCTGCGCGAATGAGATAGGCCCGCGACATGCGCATGCACAATGCGCATGACAACACGCAATTAATTTATCGGAAGTTTTTCAGACCTGCAAAAAATGCTACCTCCAACTATAATTGAATTTAGGACAATGAAAGAGATATGATAAAACGGAAAGTAACCCAGCTTGCATTTAACTTTGCAACTAATTAATACACGTGTACTATCACACCTTGGTTTACTTTAGACGAATATATTCAGAATGTACTAGTACTTTAGAGCCAAGTTTTTAATTATACCTCTGAACAAATAAATTTTAAAACCTTTAAAATCCATAAAAATAAATCTTTAATAAGTATCATTTATTACAATTTTTTCTTAAAAGATGAGCGTCTCCATTTTTCTATTGTTAAAACAAAGTTCTGGAACAGGAATAAGTTTTTTTAATGTCCGCCTTTCCTCCAGAGATTTCCCGAATTTTAAACCCTTACCGAGAGTGATGGTACATCTCTCGCTAACAAAAACTAGACGCCCGAGAAGAATAGCTACCGAGGAAAGAGGGATAATGATAAACACAGGGAAAGTAATCGAAGTTTTAATGAGGAAAGAACTGACGAAGAGGCGAGGGGGTGCAAGATCAGATTTAATTACAAAGTAACCGCGAACTTCTGAGAGTCGCCTCCCGCGCGCTGTAATCCTCTGCGTGTCAAAACATCCCTCGAGAATTGAGGCGCGGAACCAACGTCGCAGCGCGCCTTCGCAATTAAAACTGCTTCGGAATGCGGAGGAGCTGCCGGTCCGGCCGCCAGGGTGCTCTGGTGTCTTGAGATTCAGAGGTGCTATTCAAAATTCCTTGGTTGTACTCCTCGGTGGTATTTTCTTTTGACGTGATAATGTCTATTCGCTTGTTGGAGCGGTGGCTGGTTGAACTTTCTTGTGTGGTCATATGGGGTAAAATTTGAACCGCTTGTACCTATAGGACATGCTCTAGCAACGGTTGAGCCTACGTTTGTACGTGATGGTCCTACAGGACGTTGTTCGCTTGTGCTGTCACGCCACACGTACACACATGATAGTGACATTTGCGAGCTGGGGAAATGCTGCAGCATGATTAGTTTTTTATTTATTTTCAATAAATGTGTGTTATATTCTACACTAATGATAGAAATACCGTCGGTAGATAAACATCGTCGTCCAGCGTCCAACCAGGAGCGGTAGTTCAGTGCATCAACTGATGTCAATGCAGCGCCTCTGACCGGGAGATCCTAGGTTCGAGTCCTGACGACGGCAGGATTTTCGACACTAGCTTTTCAGCTAGGTCGAATTCAGTCGCTGCCTGGAGGAGAATTCTAACGGCCGGCTGCTCTGATCGGTAGTTTTCCGTGGTTTCTCCGATCAACACCACGCGAATGCCGGAGCAGTACCCTACCAAACGGGCCACGGACCGCATGCGATCTTTCCTTCCTCTTCCTTGTCCTATCCTCTCCACTTACACTAACATGCACTACACTACCACATATTCCGGGAGACCGGTCGGGAGTTTAGAGCTTGTCCCGGCTGGGGCGGTGCCCCGCTGGTGGGAGAGTCCTGTTTAGGGGGAAACCCCACAAGCCGACGGTAGGTCGGCGCCGGATCTCGCCATCCGGCGGGGGAAGATCACCGCCATATCCCGAGAAAAAACATGCACTACACTAACGGGACTAATGATTGAAGCAGTTGACGCGCCCGGAAACATGAAAAAATCAATCAATCAATTAATCGAAGCGAGCTGGTGAAATGCTGCGGCATGTTTAGTTTTTATTCATTTTCAATAAGTGTGTGCTATATTCTACACTAATGGTAGAAATGCCGTCGGTAGATAAACGTCATCATCCAGCGTCCATAACTGTTATGCTTAGCTAGGATCCAACAGGTAAACGAGGTTAAGAAAGGACGAGCCCACGTGGCCCTTAGACGGGTAACCACTCCGGAACCCCAGTTGTTCCCTTCCTGAAGTGATAGAAAGAAAATATTCCCTTTCCCATTTCCATGTAATGAGTCTTACGCAGTAGTGTTTAGTAACTATTGAAACGCTATTATTTGTTTGGTTATTTTCTCTGCAATCAATTTAGTAAATATTACTCAATGTATTAGTCAACGCAACGATTCGCATAGTTATGTCTACTAGATGCCATTCGTTTCGGAGTAAGACCCGTTTACTGAACATTACTACGAATACGTGCATTACTGTGTTTAACCAAACAGAAATATCGTGAACGTCACTAAGCACTTTGTTCATCCAAAATGCACTAAACCGTTTAGTTCAATCTACTACGTGATTAATTGTATGAACTAAACATTTCTCTCCGTGCATGATATTCAAATGCGCATTGTTCTCAGCATCGCAATTGCGAAAAATGTCAACATTTTGCGGAGAATGTGAACCCAGAAAATAGATCAATTACCAAAACAATTTGCTCAACTGTTTCTAGTCGTCGTTTATGTACTAATTACAGAATTCATTTAAAATCCTTGGATCAGCTGCGATTTATTTAAACTGTTTGCTTTTAACTGTTTGTCTCCTTTCTCCCTATCCATGCAGTGCCGATATCACTATAAATTTTTGCTCTTTGCGTGTTTGGAATTCATTAGCATTCCCACGGCTGCAACAATTGCTCGCAGTCCGCGCGGCCTCCTGTTCCCCCCAAACAACGCGGCCACCCCGTCGGAATAACAAGGGCGGTGCGACAGGCAGCACGTCCCATCGCGCTCTTCGCGGTGTGACCGGCGACCCAGCTACCGCCAAACGCCCCTCCCCTCCACACGCATCCCCGCATCCGCAACGTCCGCCAACTTCCCTTCTCTACAACACTGCCCACGGGTCTTCCCGCCTCCGCATGACTCTTCACCATGCCTCAGCCCACGTCACCCCCGTCTCGCCCCTGCCTCGCCCTGCCTCACCCACGCCACATCACCCCCGCCTCACCCCGCCCCACCCACACCTCACCCCGCCTCACCCACGACTCACCCCCACATCACTCACGCCACGACCCCGCCTCACCCCCGCCTCACCCACGCCACATCACCCCTGCCTCACCCCGCCTCACCCACCCCCGCCTCGCCCCCCTCCCCACGCCACATCACCCCCGCCTCACCCCTGCCTCACCTCGCCTCACCCACACCTCACCCCCACATCACCCACGCCTCACCCCCTCACCACTGCCTCGACCCCGCCTTGCCCCCGCCTCACCCCCGCCCCACCTCGACTCCTCTCCATGCTCCATCCACAACATCCTTGTCCTTCGCCAGCGCGCCTCCGCAAGACTCTTCAGCAGCATCTCATTCTGCATTTACTTCATCCCACCTCGACCGACCTCGCCCCACTCCACCCCATCCCACCACACTCCAGCACACACCCTCCCCCCCCCCACCCATGCCATCAAACGCCCCGCCCCCCCTCACCTCACCCCCCTCACCCCCACAGCGGGATATAGGCACACAGTCGCCAGCCCCCGGTAGCGCTCCCCATCAAATCTGTCAATAATCACAGCGACGGGGCGAATTATATTAAAAATACACCGAGGTTGATACGTCCGGCTTTGATCACTCAGATTATTAGAATTTTTTTGTTCGGCTGATTTTTGTTTGACATGCGTCACCACCGCCGCCGCCGCCGCCGCCTCCGCTGCACGTCCCTTTTTGTGCGTGTATGCCAACCGTTCCGCTCCGGCCCCCAGCCGCCGACCCGCTTACCTCAGATGTGGCGGCGGGGCCATCGTTTGTGCGGCGTAGATTATTTCTGTGGTGCGTCCGACGCGGGGGCAGCCGCCCTGGCTGACGCGCTGGTAATGAATTCGCCGCCTTTGGCGGACGGCGGACCTCGCAATTGGAGGCAGTGGTTTTGAATCAGCGGGGCTCTGGCGAATATTGGAGTGGATGTGCGTGTAGGAGTGGGGTGGGGGAAAATCAGCGGTATTTTTCGTTTCCAGAGAAGGATTTTTATTAGGGGATGTTCGAGGAGAATTTTGGATTTATTATTCCAATTACAGATATGGTTGTTATTATGACGTGGGTTCCGCACACTGAAATATTTAAAATTCCAATTATTCAGTTTCGTAATTCAATTTATTTTCACAAATAATTACTAATATTGCCTTCAGAATTATTTTTTGCAATATAAGCCAAATTATAACTTACGATTTTGTGGATTATAACTCAAATAGTTCAGTAATCAAGAATGCATTATTTCAAAAATAAACGAAAAGAAAAATTGTTCCTTACGTATTGGATCATTTATTAATTTAATCGTTTTTGCGTATGACGCCCCAAAAAAGTTTTTGAAAATGCAAGTGTACGACCAGGGAAGGATTTCTCCTTGACTCAGTGCCAAGAGGGCAGTTCTGCATCAAAAGGAAAGTGTAGAAATTAAGAACACCGTAAAGACATTGAGTTGCAGTTCGATGTTGCATCGAGCATCATGTTCTATGTTGCATTCTATGACATGCATTCTATGAATTGCTGTTTTATAACAATGTCATTAGAAAAATAAGTTAAATTAAGTGAGTTTTCAAAAATAATAAGAATAAAGTAACGATGGCTATCAGAGGTAGGAGAAATTAATCAGATAAAGAATAATTTATGTCAATTCCGAAAGAAAGAAAAGATAGTAATAAAATAACAAAATACATACTTACCGCTGTAATATTAATTAACAAATTATGTGTTGTTATTTAAAATTACTCAGTATGATAATTCGATTTCTATCATAATAAATATTGTGACTTCGTGGGAACACAACAGCAATCACAGACACGAGGTTCAGATATTTACATATTTATTAATAAGTATTTACAAATATATACTTTGATCCGTTATATACAGCTCTGATAGACCCTATACCCCGATCGCAGGAGCGATTCTTAAAAGATGCAAATCTGCCTGACTCGTGGCCCTCCCTACTTCTCAGCGAGCTTACGCGCACAGCGCAGAGCCGCAACGACCGCAGTCACCTGTGGAAAAAAATTTCCACAGCGGCAGATTTTTTATTAATTATTTTAATTTGCATCAGTCATATTTTACTAGCGAATAAAGGAAACGTACTATGAAGAGAATGAAATTTTATCTTTGACGAAACAACTTATAATTACAATTATTTTTATGTTGTATCATTTTAAAAGTTGCCAGATGATACGGAAAACCGGTTTCCCAAATGTATAACAATTTCCCAAATTGTCAAATTGAAAGCAAGGGGAAATGAGGGATTGGACATATTTACTAGGGAAATGTTTTATTACCTAAGGTTACAGGGCCCTTTTCAAAATTACCGAGGGCAACACGGCACCCCCTTGTACACCCCTGTGCTCACTCCTGTGATAATTAATTAGTGATTTATCGTGTACAACTCGTGACCATACGATTCGACAACACTGTCATATGAATGTTTCAAAATATCTGTTCATATTTGGCGTGTTAAAATATGCTCCGAATAATTATTACACATCATGTTCTAACGTCAACGCAATCATTCCTGTATCTCTAGCTACATGAAGTGATTAAGAGTACTCCTGGCGATCAATTTCTATTCGTGCAACGTTACGTAGCCATGTAAACAGGTAATAAGACCGATCTTGCAACTTTTGAAGGAAAGTGAGGGTAATGCAAGTTGTTCTGATTCCTATCGGGAGAAAATCTTAAGGAGAGGTGGGCGTCAAAAACACGACTAAGCTTCTTTCCAGCTGAAATTACCAGCGTACCTACTCACGTTAGAAATTAAATGTAGATCAGGATGAAATCTCCCATGACGTGTGTAGTACACTAAATATACGATTAGATTAGTAGATAAAACAGGACTAGATGTATTTTTTAGGAATATTAATTTATTTTTGGAAATAAGTAAATGCAATTCGAAGTTTCAATAAATTTGTTTCCAGTGTGGAGCTTATTGAAACTCCAATTGATACGCTCAATTCACTTCAAAAACTCAATTTGCTAGATTTTTTATTTACTGTATAAAACAAGGATCACCACCACCATCAGCATCATCATCATCATTATCATTATTATTATTGAGTTCTGTTCTTCAGCAGTCTGCATTTTATTGCTTTCTTCCTGGTTTCCCATAACAGTTTTTTTCACTTTAAATTGTCTTTGTATATGTGTACTACCTCTTCGTCTCTTCTCAACTTCATTTCCTTCGAAACTTTTATCACGTTTTCAAATTTGTCGCTTAAAATATTTCCTATCCAGTTTCTGCTTCTTGATCGGTCACAGCAGTCTTTTTTCATTTTTACTTGGTCATGAACATTTTAAAATTTTTACCTTTTTCTGTTCATTTGATCCTCTCAACTCTCCTTCAAAGCCATATTTCAAATGCTTTCAGACTTCATTTATTTCACCTTCTAAACGTCTAGCTTCTGTTGAAGTCATAATACACAAATCATTTGACGAGTCCCTTTATCAAATCCATATCATTTTTGAGCACAATTTCAATTTCTTGACAAAAAGGAGTAATAAGCCGTGCCGAGGACGAAAGAACATGGATGATAATGCAATGATGTATTAAAAAGAGTTAAAGGACACGAAATGTTACAAAGACGAAGCAAGTCGTGCCAATACAACTACGTACAAGTTAATAATTCGATGGGCAAATGAGAGGAAAATACCAAATAACAATAACATTTCCATTTCCAAACGTCCATAATTAATATAATGGTAAGAAAACAGAGCTGCTCATTCATCCATATGATTTACGCAGGCTTAAACACCCGTACGACAACGCGTTTCTAAAACATGCATTGAATTCAATGAAATAACGGAAGGCAAAGAATAGAGAGAAACGAAAGAACACAATAAGTGTATATAAGAAACAAATCAATGGAACGAAACGTTTCAGTCAGCAAAGAAAGTGAAGCAGCTCCCAATCAACTAATAATGAACCGTGCAATAAACGAAATACGAAATCGTTGGAACAATCACGGTAAGGGCTTACATAGGACATAATAATAGAGATTACGACTCAGATTCCAGAGAAAAGCTGACCACTGATCCCGTTTCCACGAGGCGTTTTCCACGAAACAGAGTGACAACGTCAGAAATTACGCAATGGCTCGCTCGCCTGCCCCCAAACGCTAGTGGCGCGGCGGTGGCAGGTCCTTCACTCACAGGGCGAAACGCTCTTATATCCGCTGCGGTCGGGCTGGTTTGTTACAGCCGTGCGCGCGGCCTCCTGCAAATCTCTCAAAGGCCCCGGACGGCCAGCGCGCGGGATCGCCCGGCGGTGAGGGCATTCACGGCCTCAAAGTCCTCGGCAAACCTCTGCTCCACTGCCACCGCCATTGTTTCCGGATTTTCCAGGAATATCTGATCGCAAATTCTGAGAAAAGGATTGGGACGGTCTCGCATGAATTCCACAAAGCGTCGTAGTATTCGACTTGAAATTGAAGTTCGTTACTAAAAAATATACCTAAAGCAATCTATACTTTCACTGACAGAGTTCATATTGATACTACCTATAGAACTGATAACGAGAGCGGTAGCTCAGTGCATCAACTGATTTCACTGCAGAGCCTTTCACCGGGAGGTCGTAGGTTCGAGTCCTGACGGCGGCAGGATTTTCGACACTAGCTTTTCAGCTATGTCGAATTCAGTCGCTGTCTGGAGGAGAAATCTAGCGACCGGCTACTCTGATCGGTAGTTTTCCGTGGTTTCTCCGATCAACAGCAGGCGAATGCCGGAGCAGTACCCTAACAAACGGGTCACGGACCGCGAGCAATCTATTCTTCTTTTTCCTTCTTTTATCCTCTCCCCTTACAGACACACACGTACACTAACATGCACTACACTACCACACCTCCCGGGAGACCGGTCGGGAGCTTAGAGCTGGTCCCGGCTGGGGCGGTGCCCCGCTGGTGGGAGAGTCCTGGTTAGGGGAAACCCCACTAGCCGACGGTAGTTCGGCGCCGGATCTCGCCATCCAGCGGGGGAAGATCACCGCCATCTCCCGAGAAAAAACATGCACTACACTAACGGAACTAATGACTAAAGCAGTTGACGTGCCCGGAAACACGAAAAAATCAATCAATCAATAAAAGTGATAGGGGAATGTCCGATTGAATTCCCTGCACTTCTAACAAACGTTAATCTGCAGTAGATAACATGACGGACGACGGGGAAATGGTCCCAGAACTGTCATGCTCGGTTCCTGACACACCTAGTCAGGAGATAGGGATGCGACGGAAATTACAGATCAAAGCCGTCAAATTCCATTTCGGCAGGTGCCCCAAATTAATTCATACGCAACATATCGAGTTTTATGATGTCGAACTCGCGACCTCCTGGTCAAAAGTGCGCTTGAGCAGTAAGCGGGGGACACAGGGAGAGGGGCCACGGGGTCACGGGGACAGAGGGACACAGGGACACAGTGACGTTTTGTCGTAAACCAATTTTTCGTGTCAAGTATCCAGAAAACGTGAATATTGTGCATACAACGTGATATATGCAGTAATTTAATACATATAGGAAGACGAATTCTCAGTTTTTTCGGTATCAGGAATTTAAAATACAATTTCTTTCAGCCCCCAATCACTGTTTCTTCGTTGTTGCATGAAATAACTTTCTATATACTACGTATGTACTTTGCGAGAAAGTAAGAAATCTTTTTCATAAACTGGGAGCGGTAGCTCAGTGCATCAACTGATGTCACTGCAGCGCCTCTGACCGGGAGGTCCTAGGTTCGCGTCCTGACGGCAGCAGGATTTTCGACACTAGCTTTTCAGCTAGTCGAATTCAGTCGCTGTCTGGAGAAGAATTCTAGCGGCCGGCTACTCTGATCGGTAGTTTTCCGTGGTTCCTCCGATCAACACCAGGCGAATGCCTTAGCAGTACACTAACAAACGGGCTATGTACCACGGGCGATTTTTCCTTCATCTTCCTTATCCCTTCCTCTCCCCTTACACACACACATTTACATTCACATGCACTACACTACCACATACTCCGTGAGACCGGCCAGGAGCTTAGAGATTGACCCGGCTGGGGCGGTGCCCCACTGGTGGGAGAGTCCTGGTTAGGATGGAACCCCGCTAGCCGACGGTAGGTCGGCACCGGATCTCGCCATCCATCGGGGGAAGATCACCAACATCTCCCAGAAAAAACCTGCACTACTCGTTCGGGACTAATGACCTAAGCTGTTGACGCGCCCGGAATCACTAACAACCAACCAACCATTTTCATAAGAAATACCGTTTCTTCAAATGGATTCTCCTACGCCATTTTTAGCTTCAATTCGTTTCGATTTTCTGAACTGACGGCTGACTGTTAAACACAATGAACTCCAACAATTGAGTCCTTTTCTTCCGTTTGAGTTCGTCCGTTGTTCCGTTTGAGTTCGTTGATTGATATAACAATGCAGTATTATGAAAACTAATAAACTAATCCAACGCTATAACTTGAGAGTATCCGTGAACTGCCTCCTCCGAGTGACTGCGCCTCCCTTCCCGGGGCTAGCACGACGGGGCGGGTGGCACGCTCCTTCATTAGGCGCATTCGTTGGCAGTTTGTTGAGGAGCGTTTAATGAAAATGAGTGATAAACTCGCGATAAGTTCCTAGGCGTGCCCGCGTCGGCGCCTTGTCTCGTAAACCTCGCCCTCCTTCCTTGATCCCGCCTGCCCCTCCCGCGACGCTCCGTCATTCCACCCCTCTGGCACCGCCCTATCTCGACCACCCGCTACGTAGTTTTGGCCTTGCCTCGCCTTCGGGCGTGGCCTTACAACGCCGCTGTTGCTTGTAATGAGGCGCTTTCCCCTTCGTTTGGTGAATCCCCGTTCATTTGTTGCGATTGCTTGTGTATGTTTCATGTCTCCTTACATTGTGTCATAATCATCTTCTTCGTCGCCGGCGTCATCGTCGACTTCTTCGTCTTTGACATCGTCTTGACTTCAATATCGTCTTCACCTTCGGCTTCGGCTTCAACTTCGACTTCGACTTCGTATTCTTCTGTTTCGTCTTCAACTTGTCTCGTCTTCGACTTCTTGCGCTACAGGTAGTTCCAACAAAGAAGTGTGTGTCTGTGCAATTGCTAGCTACAGAAGATATTAGTAATCGATGACATGACGCCAATAAACTCTGAGGTAGAATTGTCAAGCGGCCTGGGTATATATTCGATATTTTCGTAATGTAACACTGGAGTGCAAGTTATGAGTCGTTATTAGAGGGGAAAAGTTATGCCAGCGCCATACTTATATGGTGCTGGTATAGCTCTTCGCCTCTAAAGACATCCACGTGACGATGCCTCTCTTGATTTATCGCCCCTGACTGGCCATCACCGTTCAATCTATCTACTGTTCATGTTGTTTTTATAGGTTTCCACTCTCGCCTCCATCTTTTGTTCTTTGATTCTCCGTGGACCTCTTGACCCCTTTGTTTAGTAATTAATTAGGTGATTTCTGTCATCTCACTTGTGTATTGCTTCTTTGCATTATCTCTTTATTTCTCGTTCACATCTGCCACGTTATTTCTTTGTCGTGTCACATCACTATCCCTCATATTTCACATAATTCATATTTATATCATGTTCTCATTAAACCTCTCTTCCTTTCATTCAGTTTAAACATCTCACCTGAAGTCGTTTCGCAGCACTTTATCTTCTCCATATCGGCACGCGGTTCAATTTAGCCATATTTTGTGGCTTTGCTCATCGCAGCTCACTTATCCTTCGCCCCATCTTCACAAAGATTCAGAACCTTCCCTCTATACACGTCATTTGACGCCCTTTCGTGTCGCTCCTTCTATTCTCATTCAATCTGATGCTACGCCGTATCACACAATCCCACTCCACTCAACTCCAACCAGCCCGTTTTCCTCCACTCCACCCAAAGCAAGCCATTGCACCCGACCCCACGACACCCCAACCTACCGCAACGCACTACTCTATAGCCCATCTTACTCGATCGTACGATACCCCATCTTAAATTCCTTTAATTGAATCATGTGCGATACACGGTAATGTACGATACATGTCAATTTATTTGGCGGAAGAGCAGGCCAAATGGCTTGAGCCTCACCAGAAGTAAAGACATTACTACTACTATTATTATTATTTTATTATTATTATTATTATTATTATTATTATTATTATTATTATTATTATTATTATTATCATCATCATCACATCATCACCATCACCATTACCATCCTTACCCCATCTCACTCCACCACACTGCATCCCTGGTTATTCCGCTCCGCACCGCATTTTCCCGCGTCACTCCGATCTGCCGTAATTTCCTCCACCCTTTTCGTCTCACCGCGCGTCTTCTCCACCTGCAGTCATTCTCCCCGCCATCGTGGGTTTCATTGCACCTGCGAGGGGTTCATCTGTTCCAGAAGAAGCGCGCGGCGCGGGGCGGGGCGGCGGTCCCCGCCACGGACTCAGCGCAGCGGGGCGGGCGCGTCTTTTGTCAATAGTTGTCTCGAATTTGCAGGCGGCGCGCTGATGAGGGCGATATAAATGCATAAAGGGGCCGCAGCTGGTAATGAGGAGCGCGCCGCAATCTCGACGTCTTCGCACCTCCGCACCGCTCCGCGACGCGGCGCTAGCGGCGCGAATTCCCTTTGCAGCCCCAGCCCACCAGCCGCCCTCGCCGTCTTCACCCCCCCCCCGCCACGCAGGGCGGGCTCCGCGCGCCGTAGGTGCTGGTTAAGCTTCAAGATTCACGCCCTGTTGGCTTCAGTTTTGGAAGTTGGGTAGACGCTGGAGTGAGCTCGGAGTTATTTTGATGGGTTCGAACATAGTTGAAGCGTTCCGCTGTAAAACAGTATTGTATTGAGTCTATTAAACAACACTGATGTTCTTTTTTAATTTATGTACGTTTCAATAATGTGAATACATTATGTATCGTCTTTTTATCATCGCATATAGATCCATGGCATTCCTTCATGCAGAGAAGGAACCAATGAATCGCAGCAAACAACTAAAGTAACAAATAATTTGTTACTAATTATTGTGTAAGTAGAAAAATAAATAATTGAAAAAATATTTATCGATATCTGGAAGTTATGGACTACATCGACTCGTTTCAAAACAATGAGTCTAAAACGTTACTTGTTACCTGGTTTGTTCTTCGTACTCGGCTAACACACATGTCTGTGATATATATTATATATATATATATATATATATATATATATATATATATATATAAATGATCTATTTACGCGAGTATTTAGAAAACACTGACCTGGTGTGAACGGTGGTAGAACTAAGAAAATTATTTCCCCAATCCATTCTGAAATTTATGCTTACTGTTGGTCTCTGAGAAATTGGTATCGCATATTATTAAATTGGAATGCATGATACGATTGAAAGAAAACTATGCGGCCACGGGCAATGTAAAAGGTGTCTATGGTTTTGTTTGATACCCGTAAACTGGAGAAAAATACATAAACAAGAAAAAGTTACGACTTCGTCTCATAGATGCGATTGTGTCATCCTCTCTATTTCCTGATAATGCAGATAATCAATAACTGAATCGTGATAAAATAATAGTTATTAATTTCGCGCTATCCATTTTGCTTTAACTCGTCATCAGATTGCAGTGCTGAACCACTTTTTGAAATCACATTATCAAATACCCTGCGCATGTGTACAATGCATTTTGAAATTGGAAAGGCAGCAGAATCAACGGCCTTGATGTCGTTGGAATTGCATAAAAAATAATATCAACGGCAGAACAAAATGATTGTGATATTTATCGTCCTTAATCCTCAATTATGACAAATGGTGATTGTGAGTGAGTTTAACCCTTCAGAGGGCGGTAGCAGCACTCAGTGACACTCAATATTCTTACATTTTGGTTGACTCTGTGCAAATAATTGGTGTCAGACATTTGAGCTTATAGTTATTTCTCATACATTGTATTTGCCAACAGATGACTCTGCAATGTCGATTCTAAACACTGAAAATCGACCGTTATTTATGAGTAAACAGAATTCTGTAACGTTTGTGACTCGTTATACTGCACGCGCCTTTCTTGAAGTATGCTATTTGCTAATTTGCGGGTTTTACCATTAGATTTCTTACTGTCGTTTTGCTATTGAGCTTTACAAGATAGAGCACTAACCACTCATTCAAATTTAGATGCAGCGTTACCAAAAAAACTTGCGCTTTTCTCTCACGTACTTTCGTAATTCATGTTTTCGTAAAATAACTATCTTAAAGTGCTATATTTTCAAAAGGTTTGAAGTGAATATGCTATTTGTAGTGCACTGTTTGAAGTTTTCTCAAAAGGGTTGTAGTGAAGATGAAATACCTTTTAGGGAACTCTGCTGAAGAAGATGAAGCCAGAGATGTTCATAGAGGAAAATTAATAAATTGAAGAATCAAGGCAGAAAATGATGGGACGCGCTCGTCGGAGTCTTAAAATGGAATACCATTACCATCTGAAATGCTGGACGTCGATATGAAGAACCTTTTTTTAATTTATTTATTTTATTTTTTTGACAAATGACATGTGTTCTGCAAATTAAACTATCTTTAGACATCTCATCTGTCAACAAACATTAAAGACTGGACTGTTTATTTTCGACACTTGTATTTCAATATTCGCGAAGACATCTTGTTAAAATATTTAATTTATTGCAGAATTAAACAAGAGTATTTTATTTGTTGTTCTTGAGAAGTGTGATGCTAATTTTTTCTATTTTGAGAAAATTTGGTTGACTTTACAGAACAAAACTATTTTGAGTGTTTTTTTCAGCAGCATTTTTGCTGCTGCAGGCCACTAGATTTCTTTTATTTTCATAAATGATTCCAAACGCTGAGAGCTGACGAAATGAAAAAAATATTACCATGAAGACGATTTTAAAAGTACTTTTTGTTTGTACGTAGTAAAAATATTGCTTGAAAACAGAAGTTAATTCGCCAACAATTATTTACACTACTTTCGACGTTAGGCAGTTTGCCCCAATTCTGGCGTGCTTTCGATAGCACTAGTGATCCGGTCGATTATTTAATGTACTTTTTCTGTCGGTTGTACGATCGTCAACAGTGATCTCATCTTCAGAAGAAACCTGCATGATGTAATGGATTCTTATTCAATTTATTCTCAGTTCGCTAATTGGCGGCAACTTGCAGTTGATTACAATACCATTTCCGCGCCTCTTCATCTCTTCTCTGAAGGATTTGCTCTGAGATTTGCATTTCCCCTTAGTTAGCGCTCCAGTCACACATGCGAGTCTCCGAGTTTACATTCAGGAGGCACGCATTCCTACCGAGATCGCGGCCTTAATATTAGTTCTCGCGAAACCTACGGACGAATGAGGGGCCTTCAGTTGCGACAGGACGAATTCCCCACGACCCCCAAATACGTGAGAAATGTGAGTTACACTTTTTAGAATATTTCTTTTTATTCTCTTGAAAAATCTCGTGTACATCTTAACAAGTTGAGCCTCAAATTGCACTTGCGTAGTATGATAAATCAGTGCCACTTGAAGAAGGTAACGTTGTTTCTTACGCAATGAGATCAAGCACAGAACATGGCAATCTCACTATCGTTGAAGAAAAACAGGTATTCGTACTGGATGTAGATGCTACAAAAGATTCCAGAGTGCATCAGGATATAGAAAAAATCTCCAAATATCGTGATCTCCTGTTAGTGTTCGAAACACTAGAGCTCTCACAAATCATCTACGTATTCTTGATTTGATGGAAATCTAACATAAGGCCAGGCTTAGTGTACAGAAAAATAGAAACCAGCTTTAAATTATTATTATTATTATTATTATTATTATTATTATTATTATTATTATTGTTGTTGTTGTTGTTTGGTTCATTGATTGATTTTTTAGTGTTTCCGGACACGTCAACTGCTTTGGTCATTAGTCCCATTAGTGTGCTGCATGTTTTTCTTCTCGGGAGATGGCGGTGATCTTCCCCCGATGGATGGCGAGACCCGGCGCCGGACTACCGTCGGCTAGTGGGGTTTCCCCCTAACCAGGACTCCCCACCAACGGGGCACCGCCCCAGCCGGGACAAGCTCTAAGCTCCCGACCGGTCTCCCGGAATATGTGGTAGTGTAGTGCATGTTAGTGTAAGTGTGTGTAAGGGGAGAGGATAGGACAAGGAAGAGGAAGGACAGATCGCGCGCGGTCCGTGACCCGTTTGGTAGGGTATTGCTCCGGCATTCGCCTGGTGTTCGGAGAAACCACGGAAAACTACCGATCAGAGCAGCCGACCGCTAGAATTCTCCTCCAGACAGCGACTGAACTCGACCTAGCTGAAAAGCTAGTATCGAAAATCCTGTCGCCGTCAGGATTCGAACCTAGGATCTCCTGGTCAGATGCGCTGCAGTGACATCATTTGACGCACTGAGCTACCGCTCCCGGTGTTATTATTGTTACTATTATTATTGTTATTATTATTATTGTTATTATTATTATGGTAGTTGATATTGTTGTTGTTGTTGTTGTTGCTGTTATTGCCACTGATGCTGCTGCTGTTGCTGCTACTACAAAAGCTACAACATTTCGCTGTATTTGAAGCTGCTCTAGGTACCAATAAGTCTCGAAGACTCCGGATCCCTCCTTCAGAAAGAAGAAAAGTTGCGAAAGGCGGTGAAAAATAAATGCCGTAACAAATTCTGCGCAACCAAAAACAAGTGGTGGTTGTAGCAGTGCAATGATAATACGATAATTCGTGTGCTTAATTTACAGGGCTAAAATCTTTACCCGTTTGTGACCGGATACTTCATAAGAAGAATATTTTGTCAATAATGGTTGTTGCCAGCCACCAGTGGCTTACTGGTTTATATAATTGTTTTACTTTCTTCGTGGGTCTTAGTGTTGGTGGTTCATCTCTTCGCGTAAGGCACATGTGCTTCCAACGTATGACTGAAACATAAAAGTGACGTCGTACGTACCACATAATACCATTCATTCGCTATTAACTCCACTCTGAGAAACTGGCGCCAAAACCTACACATACCCTGAAGCTCAATTTATTCGTGCCATAATTGCGATACCACAAAGGAGTCCTGTAATCCTGAAGACCGGATATACACACTACAAAAATGGATGCTTCAGGATCCGATCTCTCACCAGTACTTTCATGGAACACTTTCCCTGCCGTTGGCGGGCACACTATGAACAAGTATAGCATAGTGTTCTTGGATTATTCAAGAGCGAGACAGCGGTACGGGTGGCAACGATGTACCGCTTTTTTTCTTAATGATGATTCCTATTTTAAACAAATCAGTATTTTATTACCCTTTTTCGGGGGTATTGAGATAAATCTCAAGAACTTTATAGTTGTAATGAACAGTTTAACTTTACAGATAGAATTAATTCATTCCTCTCTTAATAGTGTGTAACAAAAAAGGTTGTGATAAATATCGGAATTACGTGGGGTATGTGTGGCTTGTTTTATTTTCATTTAAATCGCTTATGACGGTATTGTTTATTCAGAGAAAAATGAATTTATTTTATCTGAAGGTGAAATGTATCGAGAAATCTTGTCTGTATTCCTCAATATACCTGTGAAATCGCAGATCCGATGTGAAGAAAAAGCCTTTTTTTGACTAATGGGGAATTAGGAAAAATAAGTAAGAATATGGTGAATTGCTGTCGATCTTCATATCAACTTAAAAAGATTAAACTTATCTACGTCTTTTGCTAACACTGCTTTTTGCGATCAAGAGCTCTCATTATAACTGTGTACATCAACTAACTCCATTAAGAACACAAAGGAACTCTACTGATATCTAAGCTTGGAGTCTCAATTTAGCAAATACTCGTATTTGCTTCCAAACACGGAACACAAGATGAAGAGGTAGCACTCTGGAATCTGCAATGATCCATTCCAAGACCGCCCGCATTTCAAAACACGCTCACTCAACTGATATCTGAAACTTGGCGTTCCAATCTAGACAGCGTTCTCTTCCACGCGGAGAATAGGAGCGAAGCAGTAGCACGCGCGAATCTCCGATGATCCGAACTAGTTTGGATTGCGCACGCTTGTCAGGCGAGCTTGTTTTCAGGCTGTTGGCTTCGCGTGCTCCAAGCCAATGCAGCCGGCGGCCCTTTGAGTTCACGCAAAGCGCTACTGGCGACGGCGCACTCCACTTAGGGGAAACCCGCTGCGGATGCAGGTCTCGAAGCGGTGCGCGGAAAAATGACGGATCTGTTCTGAGAATGTGGAAGAGCGACAGGTGCCTGAGCGACTAGAGCGAGTCCAAACACGTCTCTCGAAGAAGCTGGGAAGGAGAGGTCTCTCCCTTGACAAATTGTATTTTATTTTCTTGATCCTCTTTCTCTATCATACGCAAAGGATAATCCATCGTCTTTTCTTAGCGTTTGATAGTTTAAAATAAAACATTGGTCTTGTAAACAAAAATTAAGAATATCTTTTAAAACTTCAGAGAAAGAATATATATATATATATATATATATATATATATATATATATATATATATATATATATATATATATATATTGTCACTTATCCCCGAAATTAGAGTCTTACTTAAACTATTCTCTTATATCTTAATGCTTATGCCTATATTCATAATATTAACAATCAACAGCTTTTTCTTTAAAATAAATCATCCCCTATCCGTCACTAATACTACAAAGGATTAGAAAGCTTTAAAAACATAACAATTTCATAACATAACAACGTTCCAAAGTCTAAATACGAACTGGGTGCCACAATGCTTACAAATGTGTAATAAACACTAAACTATATGCACAGAACGGTTGAAGACAGGTTTAAAATATATTTAAAGTCAAGGTGATTTCATGGCGTGAAAATAGAAAAAATTGTTTTTATTTCTTTGACTGCATCTCAGCAGTCGAAAAATCTTAATTAAATTCACAATAATTTGTGTTTTGAGAGAAAGTTTTGAGATATTTTTGAATGTGTTCCAGGGTTCTAAGACACGCTAAAAAAATGATTTTTGTTGTTTTTTCATAAATAATTTGTTGGTTTAAAATTGGCACTGATAAAATATCAAAAAATGTTTTTTCTCATAGTATGAGTTTAAGTTGACGAAAAAATCAAAATCAAAAAACACGTTTTTGGCTGTAGAGGGGTGTGGGTTGTAGGAAGGGGCTAAGAATCATTTCAAATTTTTATTTTATGTTAGAGTTATGATGTAATTACTCATGTCATTTGGTTTAGAAGAACGTTTTATCATCTTATCCGCGGGTATCTTTTGGTAGCGTTGAACAATTTGGCAGAAATTTGAGCAGCAGCGTCAAACGAGTTAATACACACTATAATATAACATATAATGCAGTTCATTCAATGTAAATATGTAACGTACGTATTTATTGACAGATATAATCTACATGTAAGTGAAAACCTGATTGCCGAAATATATTTCAATGCGTCCAAAAGTAACAAACAAAATTGGTGTATTATATATTATTCTTTTGCAATTTTTGAAAATTTAGAGTTCAATGAAAATGAGACGTTCGCATTTCTTTCAAGCGTGGTTCTATCTTGGTTGATGCAGGTAACGTAAGTGATTGTGTGTTCGTAAATGTGTGCACGAGATGGCGACGCCTGGCGGAGTTCGCACCGGAGCGAATTCGGGCAAGGCCTGACCAGGCTGCTGCCGAGATTTGAACCATTACCCAGGTCTAAAGCCAGCAACCTGGTCGCAGTACTGAGGACCGCCCATTTGGTCAGAAACATTCTCTCTCGCCTTTGATAAGCACCGCAAATGATGGTGTGTGCGTGTGTGTAAGAGAGAAAGAGGGGGGAGGGAGGGAGAGGAAGAGTGTATGAGATGGCGGCCCGAGTTCACACAAGGGCTATTTCGGGCTAGGCCGGACCGCGTTGCTGTCGAGATTTGAACCGCTACCCAGGTCGAAAGCCAGCGCCCTGGTCGCTGTACTATGAAACGCAAATGATGGTGTGTATGAGAGTGAGAGACAGAGGGAGGGGGAGGAAGAGTACAAGATGGCGGTGCCGAGCCGAGCTCAAACTGGGCTAAGCCGTGGCGCGCCTTGTGGCGGGCACTAGCTGGGTGGGAAGCTTACGGAAGTGCGGGTGGGGGGCGAAGAGGTGCAGAGCACGGGGCACAGGGTGCCCACCACAAATACCACAGGGAAGTGGTGGAAAATGACACCCGATACCCAGGCCGAAAGCTAACGCTCTGTCCTCTTTGCCGTGGATCGCCCCACCGCCCAGAAGACCTCTCTTCCGCCGCTGATCATCAATGTGATGGTGTAAATGTGTGTACGAGATGCCACCGCCGGGTCAAGATTTGGAGCGCCGTGTGGTGGGTGGCTGCTGGGCGGGTGGGTAGCGGGCGCGGGATGCGGGGAGGAGTAGATGGGATCCGGGGCACAGGATACAGGACGCCCATTACAAAATCCACGCAGAAAAGCCGGGAATTGTTACGCGTTACCGCGGTAGAAACCAGTCGCCCAATCGTGCAGAAGCCTTCTCTCTCGGCGCTGATGAACATCGCAAGTGAGTGTGTGAATGTGTGTACGAGATGACATCTCCGGCCGTCGCGAAAGATTCTGGGTGGGGGGAGGGGTAGTGGGGATCCGCAGCGCAGGATACAGAATGCCCGTCATAAATTGCACGTAGCGTGGTAAAACAATTCCCCCAAACTCCTCCCAAAAAACCTTGGAATAAGAGGCCAAGAAGTTTTACCCCAATAGAAACTAGTCGCCCAGTCGTCCAGAAGTCTCTTCTTTTCCCCACTGATGAGCATCGCAAATGATAGTGCGAGAGTTATGTACACAGTCTCCGGAGTCACGTACGTCAGAGGAAAGTCCTCCGGGGAAGCCCCCGGCGCCCGACAGAACAAACGGGAGCACTTCTTTTTGCTGCATGAACCAGCAGAATCCTCAGGACCTTGCCACATCCGCCTGCCCCTTGGTCATCCCGACCTTTGGTCTTCCCCGACATCTGGTCATCCCTAACATGTACTCCTCCTCCCTCTGCTCCGCGTCTTATGTCGTAGGAGATGTACAGATTCCCCTTAAGATTGGAGGATATAAAGGCTGTACGATCGAGCTCTTGTCAGCTCAGACCTTGTCTTGTTTTCGATCGGCGCTGATGCCTCTATTAAATGCAGTGAAACGTCTTCCTTGTATATCATTCACGGTAACGTGAGCTATCCTCAGCCCCTCCTCAAGCCGTCATCGGAGTTGAACTAGCTTAACCCGAGTGGGTACGAGATGACGTCCCCGCGTCGCGTCGTGTAGCGGGCGGCTGGTGGGCGGGCGGGTAGCGGGGCGCGGGATGCGGCGAAGGGATCCGGGACACAGGATACAGGTTGCCCATTACAATATCCAGGCTGAGGTTCCGGGAATTGTTATCCGTTACGCCCGTCGAAAGTAGTCGAACAATCGTTAAAGAAGCTTTCTTTCTCCTCGCCGAAGAGCATTGTAAGTGAATGAGTTCCTGGGAACAAGGTGCCTGGAATTGTTACATGGGCCAAATCTAGTCGCCCAGACGCCTTCTCTCTCCCCGTTCACGCCCGTGATACTGCCAGTATGTGTACTGTGTAACATCGCCGTCCCGGACGGGCCGCTCCGTGTGGTGGACGGGTAGCGGGGCGCGGGATGCGGGAGGGGTAGAGGGGATCCAGAGCACAGGATACAGAACGCACATCACAAATTCCACGCCGACGTAGCGGGAAATTGTTACCCATTACCCCGGTCGAAACTAGACCCTGAATCGTGCAGAACACTTCTCTGTCGCCGCTTCTGATGCATCGCAAGTACCGCGAGCGGTAGCTCAGCGCATCAACTGATGTCACTGCAGCGCCTCTGACTGGGAGGTCCTAGGTTAGAGTCCTGACGGCGACAGAATTTTCGACACTAGCTTTTCAGCTAGGTCGAAGTCAGTCGCTGTCTGGAGGAGAATTCTAGCGGCCGGCTTCTCTGATCGGTTGTTTTCCGTGGTTTATCCGATCATCACCAGGCGAATGCCGGAGCAGTACCCTACCAAACGGGCCACGGACCGCGCGCGATCTGTCCTTCCTCTTCCTTGTCCTATCATCTCCCCTTACACACACTTACACTAACATGCACTACACTACAACATATCCCGGGAGACCGGTCGGGAGATTAAAGCTTGTCCCTGCTGGGGCGGTGCCCCGCTGGTGGGAGAGTCCTTGTTAGGGAGAAACCCCACTAGCCGACGGTACTTCGGCGCCGAATCTCGCCATCCAGCGGGGGAAGATCACTGACATCTCCTGGGGGGAAAACATGCACTACACTAACGGGACTAATGACCGAAGCAATTGACGCGCCCGGAAACACGAAACAAACAAACAAAGCATCGCAAGTGATGGTGCGTGTGTAGGAGATGACGTCTCCGTGCCGCGCCGTGTGGCGAGCGGCTGCTGGGCGAGCGAGTAACCCGGGTGCGAGATGCCGGATGTGGAGAGGGGTAGTGGGGATCAGAGGCGCATGATACAGGATTTCATTGCAAATTCTATGCAGAGTGCAGTGTAGTGAAGTGCTAGTGTAAATAGTGTATATAATGTCGTATGAATGTGCGTGTGCTTAACATGTAAATAAGTGTAAATAGATACAAGTATGAATGAGTGTGTGAATGCAAATAAAAACTATCTAGACTTTTCTAATAAGAAACACCAAAAGACTATAAAAGCACGAATGCTACCTGAGGTTCCCGGCCAAAGTGCCGACTTCATCCATAGGTTAAGTTAGTATTAGGTTAGTAGTAAGCACTGCCCTCTTCTCTGCCCTCCCCAAAAGCCAAGGAGCTGCGGCGCATGTACCACTAGCATGGAAATAAACTACCACTCTGCCAGGGTACTGGGGGGGGGGTTCAAAATTCTATGCAGAGGTCTCCGAAATTATTACCTCGGTCAAAATTAGTTGCCTAATTGTTCTTGATAGTGCGAGTATGTGCACGAGATGCTTTTTTGTAACAGTAGACCTGGCAGGGCGGTCGTTTCTTGACATGCGGTGGGTACATGCGCTGCAGCTCTTCGACTTTTGCGGCAAAGAAGGGGGCTTCATAACTGACTTATTACTAACTTAATCCATGGATGAAGCTGGCGCTTTGTCCGGCAACGTAAGGTTCGCGTGCATGCTTTTGTATTCTTTTGATGTTTTCTTATTATAGTCGTCTTGTTTTTGTTTTTGTTTCCAATTCACTCACGCATTCATACTTCTGTCTATTTACACACCTATCACACACACTTTCACATGACACTATTTACACTATGTACACTTCACTTCACTTTGCGCCACGGCGCCGACTGTGCTGAAAGCGTCCGTAGCGGTTAGGCGCTGTGCGTCCTGGCGACGGTAGCCGGTGGCTCCACGGGTCCCACTTCGTCTCCGGCCCCCGGTGTCTCACTCGCCCCTCAGGCGGCCTCTCCCCGCTGTTGGCGGAGCTCTGCGAGAAGCTTCGGCGGCAGCGCCCGGAGCGTGCAGGCCCTCCTGGGGGCAAACTAGGTCCTGTGGAGCTCAGTTTACCGCCCGACTAGTGTCACACAGGAGCCGCGGAGCATGCAAGCCCAGCGTCCGCGTGAGCGCCGTGCGTGCCCTCCGGCGGATCTCCTCCGACACCTGACGGCTTACGCCCAGGGTCCCATAGGTTACATTGTTTCTATGGGAGGAAGAGGAAGGTGCGGCCGCGTTTGCGGTGCGTGCCGCTCGGTTCTCGGCCGCCTAAATCGAGCTCGCTAAATCGGTCGCCAAAAACGGTCGGCTAAATCGGCTTCCTAAATTGGCAGCCTAAATCGGGTCGAGATCGGCGCTGCCGCGAAGATTTCGCAAGCATAAGTCCATATGCTGCGTATGGCTGTCAGTGTGTCCACGCGGATCTTGCGGGCCCAGCACCCGCGTGAACGCCGTGCGTGCCCTCCGGCGGATCTCCTCCGGCAGCTGACGGCTTACGCTAAGGGTCCGATAGGTTACATTGTTCTTATGGTGGCGATTGGGAGGAAGAAGAAGGTGCGGCCGCGTTTGCAGTTCGTGCCGCTCAGTTTTCGGCCGCCTAAATCGGCTGCCTAAATCGGGTCGGATCGGCGCTGCCGCGAATATTTCGCAAGCATAAGTCCATATGCTGCGTAAGGCTGTCAGTGTGCCCACGCAGATCTAGCGGGCCCAGCGCCCGCGTAAACGCTGTGCGTGCCCTCCGGCGGATCTCCTCCGGCAGCTGACGGCTTACACTAAGGGTCCCATAGGTTACATTGTTCTTATTGTGTCGACTGGGAGGAAGGGAAGGTGCGGCCGCGTTGTGGTGCGTACCGCTCGGTTCTCGGCCGCTCAAAGCAGATCCAGAGCGGCGCTGCCGCGAAGGTCTCGCAAGCATACGTCCATACGCTGCGTTTGTCTATCAATGTGCACGAGATGCCTCTGGGTCGGACCGGGCTAGACCTCGCCGGGGCTGGCCGGGCCGCGCCGTGTGGCGGGCGGAGGCGGGTCGGCCGGCAGCTGGGCGTGCGGCGGGCACGGGGGTGCGGCCGCGGAATTGGCGCGAGGCGGGGAATGGCCTGCGTCCTCGCAGGGTCCGGCGTTCTTTGTAGCCCGTCACGCTTCACGGCGCCTGTGATTCTTCGCCAGACGTTGAACTGTAGGGCCGGTGGGTAATGAGTGCGACATGTGATGCATTACCCGATTTTTTTAGGTTGTTAGGAAATGTTTGTTTCGTGCGACTGTTAGGAGTTCCTCAATGTTTGCATGCAAGTGGTCAATGGTAGGCGTAGGTATTAGCTGTATTTACTGAAGTGTGAAAATACGGTTTTAAATATCCTACTTGGGTTTGACGGTCCTTTTAAAAGTATCTTTAGGTAATTTTCATTGGAATAAGATTATTAATTATTAATATATAATTAATTAACCAAATATAATAACATTGACAGTTTGCCTTGTCATTATAAAATTCTTGCAAGTATTGTATGGATAACAATTACCACAAACGGCTCTAAATGTTTATGAAAATCAAAGAGTTGGTAAATTTCAATTGCAGATTGCAATGACTTTCGAGAACCCGTGGGCAGAGGCCTTATTTTCTCGCGTAATTTTTATTTCTAAAAATGAATCGCTTATTTCTGATTAATTTATTTTATTTTTTGGAAAAATAACTGGTTAGATAATGAAGTGCTTAATTTTTAATTATAAATCAATTCTGTGATAATTAAAGTACATGTAAACGACAATATGTGTTTATTTTAACCTGTTCATACGGATACATTGTGTTCTAAATGTTGGGGTTTTCAGAAAAATTTCAATGCATAGTTATATGTTTTTTTTTGTTTGGAACGGTACGATTTTCGCGAGGCTTTCGCTGAGTTTTCGAGTTGCAAAAATACGTAGATTTCTCTCTTCAAACACTTAATTGCAACAAAAAAATTATTCTTGTTTCGTGTATGACCTCCGAAATTAATAGAAAATATTAAAGATGTCCATAGGTGACGAAATATTAGCTGTAGAAAGGAATACTATTGGTCAGGATTACTTGCTGATCGAGGGACTCAGAAACAGATATTACCGGATGTGAATATCTGAATAAATGGAGACTGTGAATATAACTAAACATTATTCAAGAACACTCGTATTATAGCAACCATGAGGAAATACTTTGACTACAGATCGAGGATGGGTTTTGGGTATGTTATTACCTACAGTTCAAGTGAATAGAACTAAACATACGACGAAATTCTCAGATGATTGATCGATGATGGTTCAATGTAGTGTATGTTAACTTTTGAAACAATATAAAATCTTAAAATTGAAATTTGTATTAGTTATTGAAGAAATATCCTAAAGAATTGGAGATTTGCCGGTGGCGGGGTGTTTAGTGAGCGAAATTTCAACGGCAACTCGTAAGGAGTTATCAGCGAAATTACACTCGATCACAGTCAACGCACAGAGCTGTTCATGTCGTCGGCCAAGTCATTACAATTCTGAATCAGAACAATTCAGTTCGTCAAGCTTTCTAGAATTACCTTAATATTTGTGGCTTTTATTGTTAGTACGAAAAACTGATGCCCCTAGACCGGAGCCACAGAGAACCCAACGGAAATGCCTTTCTGAGACTTTTCCAAGGGCATGGCGTTTCGTCGGAAAAGGGATCGCGGGTGAGGTTTGGTTGAATTTTTTTTTCGTGAGGGGGCGGCGCGGGGCGCAGCCTCTCAAGGTCGCGGGGCGACGCGGCGGGCGAAGGGCGGGCGCCCCGCGCCGCTGGGCGGTTGCTACCTGGGCGCCGCGTCGCCCATTGCCCGCCGCCCCCCGCGCGCCGCACAGTGGGACATAGCCCAGAAAACCTGGGCAAAAGTCAAAATATTGCGGCGGCTATTATGAAATGGTTAGCGTATCGAACTGTTATGCTCAAGTTCGCGGGTTCAACCACGATCAAAGCCGCGAAAAAATCGCCTTCCTTCGGAGGGGAAGTAAAGCCGACTGTCCCACGTTAGTAGATTTACTGCATGTAAAAGAGCAATCTAAATGAAGCCTCTGAACTAAATTCAAATTGCCTGTTTCTTCGCCCAAATAATACCTTCCTTATCCCCTACTTGGTGAAAGGTGCGTAGCAAAATTCGCGTGGTCACACGGAAGAGTAGGTCTGAGTCTCGCCACGTAAAATATGGCTTCAATTCAATTCAAATCTTATCCAATTTGGACGAAAGTTGGTATCAGAAGGTTATGTAATATATATATATATTATATATATATATATATATATATATATATATATATATATATATATATCAAAATTAGAATAGGTCATAGTGGGCATTTTTAGTCATCCTCTTTAAAACTGTTAATCCTTTAAGAGCAATTAAAATTAAAATAGAATATGGTGGAATATTTAACTTTTCCCATCAATTTTACTTCTTTTTGAAGTAATTTTTATACGATTTTTTGTTCAATTGTGAACTAACAAAACTAATTATGTATGTATTAATAACAATATAAAGAGAAATTTTATGAAGTACCTGGCAGAGGAACCTCCATTTTAACAAACTTTTTGGAAAAATTATTATGTTAGAAGATATCGCACTTGTTGCAACTTTTGTTTTTACAGCTGACTAAGCCGCTGCCAAAGGTGCAGTTTGACCCGAAGTATAAAAGACAGAATAAACGGCCGGTCGTTTATAAAAGCGGAATTTAATAGCTCTATCATTACAGACCTAACCTACTAGTTGAAGTTCCCTAACTACATTTTTTAAAGAATTATTTATGGCCAACTTTTTAAGATTTGCTATCACTGTGCGCCGGGGTGGCGGCAACTGCTTTCCAGAAAATTCCTCGCCCGGATTCGACGTCTCCGCTCTTCATTGTCCCTCCCGCCCGCGTTTGGTCTGTTTGATGCCTCGCCGCCGAACATCCTGCCTGGAGGTACCTGGGAATTCCCGAGCAGTGTAACTGGGGATCTTGTGGTGCTTGATTCCGAGCGATATTTGGTATCGAAACCAACAGTTCTAAGAATTAATATGACTTTAATTAACATGGAACTTAAACTATCACTTATTCAAATATGAACTGTTGGGATCAAATATAGGTTTATATCATCAAGTATCAAATAGTATCAAATAAAGGTTTCTATATAAGGGAATTGGTTTGAATTCAGATGATTAAGTGTATTTAAATGCTATTCCCATTTGCATCTTCAAATCATTACATTTCCCATTTATTTTTCATACGCTACATCTAACATTTCATTCAATTACATACTTCAGTGAAATTGAATGAAGCGCTTCAGGATGTGGAGAGAGAAATCTTGAAAATATAATGTTATAGGAAGAATCAATTTGTATTTGCCAATAATGTTTTTTTAAACCAATTGTGAATGCTGTAGTTTGATATCAACACAGTGATATTATACTTTCACTTTTCTGGTTTTTGGTAGTGACTTGAGTAAAAAATTCAGAATCAGAAGGATAGTACAGTTTTCATTCTCTGCACCATTAAGACTTCTCTGTTTCTGTCCGAATTCGTAACGGAAGTACACAAACATTAAATCCATTGATGATGATTTCTCCGTTTTTTCAATGGTGATGATATCTCCATTATTGCCAAATCATGCCATCTGCACGTCCGCGCTGGCACACAGATATCAGAGCCACATTGACACATACGTACACACGGAACCACGGAGACACACACACACAAATACACGTTACACTTATATTTCTGTGTAGATGCAACGTACTCTAAAACAACACTCAGCCAAGTCGCTCTTCCAACATTTAGTCAAATTTTTTCCATGCGGTTCTGTCTCTGAAATTTAATCTTTCACTCAACCCTTAAGCTGAATTCAGAGCTATTCACTTCTTCTACACCTGTTTAGATGGTGCAAAGCATAGTACCTCTGACCGAGAAGTCCTAGGGTTCGAGTCTCGACGGTGGTAGGATTTTCGACACTGGTTTGTAGCTACGTAAGATTCAGTCCATATCTGGAGGAAAGATCTAACTGACGGCTGATCGGTATTTTTCCGTGGTTTCTCCAATCGAACCCAGGCACATGCCGGACCAGAACTCTTACAAACAGGCCACGGACCGCGTGTGATCTTTCCTTCTTCTTCGTTGTCCTATCCTCACCCCTTTCTTACCCACACTTACAATCACCTGCACAACACTATCGCACATGTCAGGAGACTAATTCAGTGCTTAGAACTTGTCCCAGCTAGAGCGGTGGCCTGCTGGTAAGAGATACCTCGTTGTAGGAAATCTCGTTAGCCGACGTAGGTCGGCGCCGGATCTCGACAGCCAGCGGAGGAAGATCTCCGCTCCCCCACCCCTGAGAAAAAACAAGCACTACACTTACGGAACTAATGACCTTAGCAGATGATGCGCCCGGAAACACGAAAGAATCAACTTCCTCTGCTTTTGTAATGTCTGCTGGCTTCATGCCTTTCTGAGATTCGCAATTTTCTATTTTCATCTTCCCCGTGATTTCACCATTTGTTTTACTTTCTCCATTTCAAGCGGGATTGTTTCGGCAAAATTTTTATAGAAATTTTCATAGAAATTTATTCATGGAAATGCAAGAAATATTGAGCAGTAGAGTTATTTATCGTTCCTTCTAAACTCTCACTCCGCCAATCATAAAAATAAATTCTCCTTGTTTTCCACAAATGCCCGAAGCAGATTTCAACATCTAATTGATCAATGTGATATATAGTACTTAATTGCATACAGAGAATGTATTGATGTACAGCACGTAGACGCTGGAAACTGCCATGGGTGGCGCGCAACACTGTCAACAAATGGCTAGCGCGAAGCGTGCAGGTAGATAGTATTTATCTTGTTGGCCGGCGGCGACGCGCATCTGCAGTAAATCGTGGCGCGTTGCAATCCCCGTTCACTCCCGCCCACTTGCGCTTCTTGCAAGTTGCTCATGCGCAGTACTTAAGAGAATACTTCTCAATGTCAGTGGAAGACGCTCTTCCAATTCATTAGAATTGCCTTGCCGTCTTCCAACATGCTGCCTGGGTTGCATTTTCTAAGCAACTCGCTGACTTACGTTTATGTCGAATAACGTGATGTTTCTAATTGTGAGGCAAGAGTAGAGAAAATTCAATGATAATGTGTGTTTTCGTGAAAAAATATAGAAGAGCTTCATGAAGCTGTGAAATTCTATTCGACATAATTTTGAATTTGTTACTGACAATGCCATTGGTGAAAATCAGCACACGTACGGAAGCCGTACACATTTACTTACGGTAAAAATTATGTTTTACATACATCAGATCCTGTATCTTTATGAAATATGTACGTGATTTCAACCCGTGTTATTACCCACGCAACGATTCTTGACCGATGGGCCACCTTCCCCCTCCCTGGTAAAATAAACTGTTGAAGGAAGTAAAAGCTCGCAGTAAGCAGTATTGACAACATTCCAAACACATCTTCATTTATGCATAATAAAGTCTATTTGCTGCAGAAGAAGAGAACGTGTTTTCGTGTTTTTTCTAAAATAAGTCTAAGAATGGCCGAAACAGGCCAGATACTTCATAGTTGATACCTCGAAGCCTGAGAAAGTTAGAACGCAAATTATTGAAAAAGTTGCAAAGCATGACTGATTTTCTAGAGATTAGCATTGATTCGTAAAATCTAGTGGCCGATTTCGTAACTAATACCCCCACCCCAGCCGCATTTCTCAAACCATCAGTTAAGAAGCGTTGCGCAGATATTATTTAATATGTCTCAAAGTATCAATTGTTCAAACTCAATATTGAAGTATTTAAATATTTTATGTAGCTTCTAAAATACATGTCAAGTATTCTATCAACTCAAATGCGGTCGCGGAATTACACCTTGTCCCGACTGGTGCCCCGCTGGTGCCCCGCTGGTGTGAGATACGATGTTGAGGGAAACCCGCTCTGGCCGACGGTAAGTCGGCGCCGGATCTCGCCATCCAGCGGAGAAAGGCTACCGGTATCTCCCGATGTAAAAAACATGCACTATACTTACGTGAATAATGACCTCGGTCGTTTACGTTCCCACAATCACCCAAACCAATCAAATCAAATGTTGCACCCTAGCAAGCTAAAAGCTTGCCAATGTTTTCTTGCGTCCAGACAGAATTTCTCCTCTGCGTCAGCCTCATCTATCCTCTGGCGGGCTCTCCCGCTGCGCGACTGCCGCTCGCAGAACCAATCGTGACGCGTCATGACGTATTGTGGACGCAAATTGTGGCGGGCCGCTTCCCAGCGCCGTCAGATCCCGCGCCGCCTCCATTCGCCTCCCACGGGCTCGCGCGGCGGGAGCCGCTCCCGTTCCCCGACCCCCGGCGCCCCACCCCCACCATCCCGTCCCTCCACCATCTCACCCCGCTTCCATGACCGGCAAAGGTGGTTCATGGCCTCTGGCATGGTGGTCTTAGGGTTCCACTCCCGACACTAGCCCGTAGCCAGGTCGAGTTCAGCCGCTGTCTAGAGGGGGATTCTCTCCGCCGGTTGCTCTAATCGGTAGTTGACGGGGTTTCTCCGATCCACATGTGGAGAATACCGGAGCAGTACTCTAACAAACCTGTCACGGACCGCGCGCGATCTTTCCTTCCTCTTCCTTGTTCTATTCTCACCCCTTACACATACACTTACATTTACATACCTACACTACTACATATATCGGGAATCAATTATCCGTTTCTCCCGGCTTTAGCGGTGCCCAGTTTCCAAAAGCTCTCCCTCCCACATCTCCAACAATCCCCATCGTTACTGCTTTCACCATTTCTATCAATTCCACCACCGCCATCTCCGCACGGATAAATTCTACCGCCTCTATTATCTTCTCAACCTCCACCGTCTCCACCTTCTATTAGTTATTTTTAGATATATTTATGTACCATTTATGTTCATGTGTTGATACTAGGGGGGGTATCTTCCCTCTCCTTATCTCTCACTCTCTCTCCCCTCTCTTTCTCTCACAGCCTCTATTTTCCCATCACTCTCTGTCTTTCTGTCAATCTGTCTGTCTCTCTCTCCACACACCCCTCTCCCTTTTCCCATCCTCTTTTTCTCTCTCTCTCTCTCTCACTTTCTCTCTCTCTCACATTCACACACACAAACGTACCTTGGATTATCCAGAACGTGAACCCTGTGTCCCAGTGGTGGGAGCTGAGAATTCGCTACCCTCGGGTTGGCGTGGTGCGTGGGGGGGCGAGGGCAGATGAAAGCGGCCGCCGCGGGGCGTCGGGGCGAGTTGTGCGGCGAACGCATTTCTCACCACCTCCGCCACCGCTACAGGCTCACCCCCATTTCTGCGGCTGCGATGAATTATTGACCCTGATATTTGAAATTGAGACCGCTGAGTTAGCTCCGAGTCAGCCCTGCCGATGTCTCTGCAGCGACTCTTCTCGAGAGATCCTGTGGTTCGAGCTCAGTCAGAAGAGGTCAGAGTAGAGATAAGTCGGATTCTGGCGCTGTCTGGAGGAGAATTCTAACGGCCGGATGCTATGATTGGCAGTTTTCCGTGGTTTGCCCCATCAATTCCAGGAGAATGCTGAAGCAGTACCTTAACAAACTGACCACGGACCGCGCAGGATATTTCCTTCCTCTTCCTTGGCGTATCATCTCCCCTTACACACACACACACACAAACAGGATTTTTTGCACTTTTGCATGTTTTTACCGGCACACATGTCGGGGGACCAGTCGGGAGTTCAGAGTTCGCCCCGGCTGGGGCGGTGTTCTACGGGGGGGGGAGATAATTGAAGGAGAAAATGACGCCGATGTGCTCGTCGCTTCCGGATTACACTATTCAGAGGGTAGAAAAGATATCCACCTACCTGGGTAAAACACTCACAATACTAGCGAAATTATTGACCATAGAATTTGACATCCCCGCAAACATTAATTAATCATTCAAATGTGAAGATTTTCGGACAGTAAATAGAGAAACAAGCGCAGTTATATAACGAGTGATGAAACGACAAAGCACACATTCTCTCATGTTGTTAGTGACGGTTAATATTTTCAATCGATCATAATATTTGCAAATCGAACTGGTATACTATTAATATTTTAGACATCAATTGAAAACATCCTCGATACTGCTTGAAAAATATGTTAATTATGTTCATTTCCTATCATCTACTAACACGATAAGTTCACATGCGCCAACACCCAAGTTCAATTAAAATGTAGGTGCACTAGTAGCAATCCTGCAAATCAGTTTAGTTTTAAATAGTACAGCTCTCTAATTTGTAATAAATATTTTCTTTAAAATCCACCAAATGTAAACAAAGCAAAAAAAATTGATATTTTATTGCTTCGGTTTAGTTTTCATTGCATTAACGATCTAAGCAACTAAATCATAATCGTCGCTAAACAACTATATTTTTTACAATATATATTTTATATTTCTATATTACTATATTTTATATTTCTTAATCAAATTTACGAAGTTCTAATTAATTAATCAAAATGTGGTTTGTGAACATTATAGAAGAGCCAACTATTTATTACTTTGAAAACTTTTGAAAATTTCGAAGCTCTTTTCGAAAAAACTCTTTTCGAGAAAATCTTATTTTAAATTTTTCAAATAAGCGTGGTTTTGAGCTTGCTCTTTCTCGAAAACTTCTGAGATCATTGGTGTTGCAGCTATTGTACTCGTATAATTGATCAACCAACTTAATATTTTATTTTATGGGAGCCACACGCGTAATGTTACCCCTGAGGGTATTATGTGCTTTGCTAGTAGATGAGAAATTGCATATTTCTACTGACTGACAATTGAAGTCCATATGAGAAAGAAACACGTAGCAGGAAGTTCTAAATGGAGGCCACGGACCGCGCACGATCTGTCCTTCCTCTTCCTTGTCCTATCCTCTCCCCTTACAAACACACTTACACTAACATGCACTACACTACCACATACTCCGGGAGACCGGTCGGGAGCTTAGAGCTTGTCCCGGCTGGGGCGGTGCCCCGTTGGTGGGAGAGTCCTGATTAGGGCGAAACCCACTAGCCGACGGTAGGTCGGCGCCGGATCTCACCATCCAGCGGGGGAAGATCACCGTCATCTCCCGAGAGAAGAACATGCCCTACACTAACGGGAATAATGACCAAAGCAGTTGACGCGCCCGGAAACACGAAAAAATCAATCAATCAATCAAATTCTAAATGGAGTAAAGGTCCCCAGAAGTGTAAAGACCTATTTATCAGAAAAAGATTTGAAACATTTTCTTGGACACAAAATTAAGAAAACCTTTAAAATAAATATTTTCATTGTGAAGCAAAAATATAAAGCAAAATTTCTTGCTGAGTTAGAAAATATACAATGGCAAGCGTTTGTTGATTGTTGGTTCGAATTGTGCTATAAAAAATAATCATGGGCATTTTCGAACCGATTTCATTTCTGATTAATAAAAATCTTATACAACACAATATTCTCATTAATTTCTGTTCTTGAGAGCACGGTAAATTTAAGATTTCTTTAATATCTTAAGACGGCTCCACACATTCGGCATTCGCCGAGCGGTGAACTAGTGCTCGCTCAATCCCGAGCAGCTGACGTGTTCGGATAATGTTCGTTCCCTTCGGTGTGTCCAAAAGACCGACTCGCAGTGGGTAGGGTGAACAACGAATGTCCGTCAGTCGGCAAATACCATCCACACTACTCCGGACTCGGCGACTCATCCACACTACTCGGGATTCGGCGAGTGGTTACTCGCTGTTCGCCGAATAACGAGTGTGTGGAGGCGCCTTTAGATACAGAACGTGAAAAACACCTCCTCTGTTACTTGATTGACTTTCCGGCGTTTCTTGTGGCCTTCGCCATCTTCATATTACCAATGCGTCGACATGGTAACGACAGTCATTGGTCGATGCCGCAGGCAAATGATAGGAAGGAACCTCGGCAGTTAATTGCAGGCACGTTTCGGCAATTATCCGTACGGTTAAACGCACCCGCGGGCGCAGGCCCCGCGTCCCTCCCCTGCACCGGGAAAATTGTCAGTAAACAGCGACCGCTTGTGGACCGCCTCCTCGATCAGGGCCATTACGAGGACCCTAATGCTCACAGCTGGCGGCAGCGCAGCCCCAGTTGCTGCAGGTGATGGCGCCAGCGGGGTAGGCTCTTCCGCAGACACCGCAATTCCCGGATATACTATATTTTCATCTCTTTCACGTGTGTTAGTAATTAGATTTCTGTAACCTGAAGCCTCTATATAAGACGTCCTTGATGCAACTGATATTATATACCAACCATTCTGATGAGCAAAGCACGGGATATTTAAAACGATGCTAGTATTGTTTATTACCCTACAAATAAACTGTGATCGAAGGGTTGTTGAACCAATTAGAAAGTATAGGGATGACTTGGAAATTTGCAAAATAACTACAGCGGTGAAAATGGCTTGTGTGTGAAAAGAAACTAACCAATCTGAATGACATAGTCAATAAAATAAAAGTCTCAAATTTGTACATTGTAGTACTCAGTAATAATCAACGCGATAAAATCTTCCGATGAGAAACGTTATTCTTTTGCGTCGTATCCCTAACTCTAAAATTCCTCTAAACATGAGAGTACATGACGATACAAACTAGTGTATCTGATTCTTTTTAAATACAATATTTGTATTCATAGATGGGTTAATTAAATGAATAAATAAATACTACTACCTCACACCCTTAAATAATAAATAAATAAATAAATAAATAAATAAATAAATAAAGAAAGAAAGAAATAAAAAAGAAATAAAGAAAGAAAGAAAGAAAGAAAGAAAGAAAGAAAGAAAGAAAGAAAGAAAGAAAGAAAGAAAGAAAGAAAGAAAGAAAGAAAGAAAGAAAGAAAGAAAGAAAGAAAGAAAGAAAGAAAGAAAGAAAGAAAGAAAGAAAGAAAGAAAGAAAGAAAGAAAGAAAGAAAGAAAGAAAGAAAGAAAGAAAGAAAGAAAGAAAGAAAGAAAGAAAGAAAGAAAGAAAGAAAGAAAGAAAGAAAGAAAGAAAGAAAGAAAGAAAGAAAGAAAGAAAGAAAGAAAGAAAGAAACTATTTTAGTTTCCCGATAATTTTGACAGCAAGTGCGCAATTCCTGTGCGGCGATGTTGACAGAGTGTCGGCGCGGCCGGGGCGGGGGTGAGGCGCAGGTGGGCGAGGGCCAGGGGTAAGGGGCGGGTGTCGCACGTGCGCGAGGGTTGACGAGGCTGCGGCGCCTCCCTTTGAGCCGAGGGGCTGCGCACAAAGGGCGGGAATGCGCCTCCCTGCCCTCGCCGCTTCCGCCGCGGCAGCCCCACTGCGCTTCTGCGGACCCACCCGCGCCCACGTTCCCCCTCACAGCCCTTCGCTCGGCGATGTTGTCGTTCGACGAGTGCCACCAGTGTGTAAAGTATTATACATCTTATATCTCTTTACCTCTTTTACCTTTATACCTCTTTAGTCTAAGGTGCCACTTATGAAACGATTACCGCCGAAAAGAATTAAAACTAGATCTAAGAAATAGAATATTCTTCGGTTCCTTAACATTCACTGACGATTCGTTCCATGAGGATCGCATTTAATGAAATGATGCAAGTAGGAACTCATTTTCATCATAGAGATATTTTGTAGGAGTATTCAAATACTTCTACTGATATTTTGTGTGTTTTGTTTCCCTACTACTACTTCCCTACTTTCCCTACTTTCAAAGCTAGTGAGAGCTCATGATAGGAAATGGTAATTAAAATTTGATACACTGTTACTAATAGCATTTAAGCTGTATTATTGGAATTTATAGTTTTGCGAACTTCTACTTCTTCCAGGAAAACGTACAAAGCCGCTGTATTGAGTTTATAAATATTTTCTTCTTTCTTTGCACAAAAGGAGATAGCATGAATTTGCAGCTGCAGTTGCAGTGGTTCTCCCCTTCAGGTTTTCATTCCCAGAAGATAGTTTGTTAAAAATCCTTCACTGATGGAAATTGTCACATTTGGAAAGTGTGAGTGTTTTTCTCAACGTAAGATTTTCAAAAAAGAGTATCAACAATGTAGAAATATCATTAAAATGAATTGCATTTGAAACAGTATATTGAATCTCACATTAGATATTCAAGTTTGTATTCAAAGAGCACCAAGTTTCATCTCTCATTCATGCATCACAAAAACCATACGGAGGGAAGGGGATGTGAAGCGTAAGCCCAGATTCGACATTCCACATTTCCTCCTCCTCCTCCTCCTCCTCCTCCTCCTCCTCCTCCTCCTCCTCATCCTCATCCTCATCCTCATCCTCATCCTCATCCTCATCCTCCTCCTCCTCCTCCTCCTCCTCCTCCTCTTCTTCTTCTTCTTCTTCTTCTCCCACCAACCTCAACCGGATCTAACCGTTCCATAACCCCGTCTTTTGTTCCTCGCGCCGAAAGAGTCCGATAATGGAGGAGGCGCGACGGCGGCGGCGGTGGCGACGGTGGCGGCGCGCCCCGGGGCGGCAGCGGCGGCGCGGCGGCGGCGCGTGCGGACCCGCAGGTGGCGCACGCAAGACGGCAGCGGCGCGGCGTCGCAGCGCTCGGGGCGTTCGGAGAAGCTCGGATGGCTTCGGGTGTGTTCGGGCGGGCCGGGCACGCCACCGGGCGACCGCCGGGCGCCGCGTCGCCCCCCCCCCCCCCCCCGGCCGCCCGGGCCATCCTGTCGCCCCCGCCCCGCCCTCCCCGCCGCCGCCGCCGCCGATCGGACGGGCGACCGACGAGGGTCCGCCTGCAACCGCTCTCAACCGTCTTCCCATAGCCTCGCCTCGGGACCTGTATAATGAAGATGGTGTGGTTTAAAAAGGCTACACTTGAAGGGTTACTGCTTTCAGGTTGCCGAATATATCCATAGTAAACTCTCTATCCTTCTAGTAGGAAATTTATGTTTCGGGAGCTTACGCCTAAGAACTGTCTTCGGTTGCTACTGATCAGGGGTATAAAATATTACATATTTTTTAGAATAACGTTTTGTCCATCACGATGTCGATACAGGTTATGAAATATGTGTTGACGGTAGGTTATTTTTTTTTCAAAGTATTTAACGCTTTATAAACACTTTGTTCAAATAGTTTAAAACATTAGTCATTCAAGCTGGAAATGGGAGTTGCTAGACCTCCTGGTTGTGCTCGCCTCAGTGAAAACTATCTCCATTGAAATTTGTAAGGAGACCAGGAAACTCCTATATATCAGGTGATTACATATTTATTAAAGTCTACGCATTTTTTAGAATTGTGGCTAATTTGTGGAATGATAAGTATTACTCGATATTCAACTTTCATCAACTAATTTCATGTTATGTCAGAGGAATGAACTTCAACAGTTTTACAAGTTAATAAAGAGATTTGTTGTCCTCGTATATCTCCATCTCTATGAAATTCTCGTTTTTCATACTATTACTCAATTACATTCATAGTTGACTTAGTTCCATTACTTATTTATTCTCAGATTTGTATATTTGAAATTGCCTGGAGACGGTTTATTGTTATGTGATTTGTCCTGAATTTTAAAGTATAATCTGTAGAAAATAATAAACAATATAACTGTGTGTTCAACATTAGTAGGGTAATTTGTTTGCCAACTTCATATCCTAGGCATCATAACGAAAATAAACTTCGACACCATCGCCGAAGCCTGAGACTTCAATGCACGGATGAACGAGCAACCTGGTTTGCCTAATATAATTCAGCGCCTGTCCGAAGCGTCAGTTAATAAGATTAAAATAATAGCTCTTTTGATATTCAGTAGATAAATTACAATGATTAAGCCCGCGGGCAGCACATAGCAGCAACCGACGTGCACACAAAGCAAATCGTGTGAACGAGGAGCCTGGATGTTGATGCGCCGCCGGCTTTCTAAATCGCTAACTGGCATTCCGCCGCCCCGTGGGCTACACGTGCCCCGTTTTCCGTGCTAAACAGTAGGTCTCGAACGCAGCACGATGGCAACCTCGATGTCCCTCATTTTTTTTCTCTCTTTCACTTCTTCTCTCGGTCCGTCGCGGCTCAACACTGATTCACAGCTGGTGCAAAGGTATTTCTCAGGGCGAGTTCTAGATACGACGTAGAGGTGTACTTAGTTCGCATTATGAACAGCCGGAGTCAAGTGGGACGAAGTGTTTTTCTCAGAATTGTGTCCACCGGACTTCGACGGGAAACGAAAGCTTTCCTGTCATTTGCGAGTCGGCCATCGGCTGGATCCCCGAGGGAGCAACGGGGTCGAGTTGATGCGAGCCGCGGCTTGCGGTCGGCGTGAAAGGAGGAAAGGCGCTTATCTGGTTCGATTTTGACACTAGGAACTGCATTAACTCGTTCCGAACGCGATGTCATTGTATGCGTTTGCGGTGGCCTCCGGTGTCGTTTGAATGGGCTGAGAGGGCTTTCTACGTGCCCATGCGGAGAGAGAGGCGCCGCCGGCCGACCTCCGCCCGCGTGACCTGCGGCGAAAGAGAGGCGGATTATCGCCCCGCGAAGGCAAAGGAACACCAAACGAAAGTTCGGTTTCCTACTGTAGCGTCGTGTCGCTAAAACCAGCGTGGGCACGCGGTGTGGTGTGCACCGGATGCGTAGACAAAGGGAGAAGCGATGACGTACGGGGTTTTTCTGACAGGTTGTGCGCTTCGCTAGGGCGGAGGTAATGGAGGCGGCGGGCAGCGTCGCGAGGGCTATTTAAGGGCCGTGAGAACAATAGCTCTTCCTTCTTTGTGATCCTGGCAGCGGCAGCGTAGGTCGTCCGTGAGAGGTGCGAACGTGGACGCGAGAAGCCGGCAGTTATTGTGTGACTAGTGAGACATGTAGTCGGTCTCAGGGCAGGCAGTACTACGCACGGCGGAACATTAGGTAGTATGTTGCGGTGTGGTAGCCGTTGTAAATGTCTCTCCTAGCAGTGGGGTCTATTTTGTTAGTTAATTGTATACAGTGCAATGGTTATTTTTGACTACGGTCTAAATTGTGACTAAACCTGCTGTTATTACAACCCACTCTCGTCTGTGTACTGATTACACCCGTATGACGCCACACTACCATCTGTGATAATAAAGTTAGCGTCGGAGAGGGATATAAAGAGTACGATACGAAGACCAGTAGACCGCAAAACGACGGCGACATTCAGATGGCTAAGCCCGCGTACGCGGTCGTGCGTGGACAATAAGCAATCGCAAACAGATGTCGAGGTATTTTGATTATGTGCATATTGCAGTGTACGGCAGGTGCGTCTTTTCTGTTCTTTCACTTTCACCAATTCAATAAGAATGATATAACAATTACGACATTGACATAGTAATGATTTTGTCGTGATTATAATAAATATCGCAATATGGGTGCTGAATTATTGCATCAGTATCTATAAATAAATATATCTTTGCCCAATTTCATATCCTTCTCTATCAAATTTCTTCTTGTAAACATTAGCGCAACAAATCTATGGCGTATTTTACTAAATGTCTTAGCGAAATAAAGTTCAGTCATAAATATTTTTTATTATGAAGTAACAAATAACAAATTCCACCGAAATATTAAGAGCAAGCAGATATTAGCAAGAAATATCAATTATTTGTTTTTTCATATTTCGATAGTTGTTAAATCATAACAAAAATTGATGAAGGAATTTTATATTTTGCTGCAAAACATGTATAATGTTGATAAACGAATCGCGAATTGTAGTTTAACAGTGGCACGCTCAAAGCGGATTGGAAAACCTAAATTTCACCATTATGTTTCAAACGCATGGGAACTCTGCAGTCGCCACGGTAGACTACCAGGCACGAATAATTCAATTCGAATCGTAGCACCGACTCGCTACCTCCATCTCCATCTCTGTCGCCGACGCAGGCCAGTGCGAGAGGAATGCGGCGCTGTGCGCATGCGCAGTCTGTCGCCGCACTGTGGGCCAAATTAGAAAAAAAGTGGACAAAATATACGAGTATTCTTTCAATAATATGAAACTCGCAACAGCAGCTTCGGAGACACACTACGAAAGGTTCCGACCCATTTGATAGCAAACTAATAGGCTGAGGTAGGTGGTTCCATTGCCTGCAAAAGTATTTTGGAGGCTGACTGCTATGGTCAGTGGTGTATATTATTTCCCATCAATTCCAGGAGAAGGGAGGTGCAGGTCCTAAAACAATCGACCATTCGCCGCGAGCAATTCTTCTTTCCTTATTACCTTAATATAAACATTACATTCAACGTTAAATGGAAATTGCCAGTTAGGAAATTAAACCATGAACATATTCCCCGGTTTATTACAGTAAATCAAGTGTTATGGAATGGAACATGTTTAGACTTTTCTAAATAAGTCGAAAAATGTAAAAGTGATGTTCCTCTTAAAGAGTTTCTGCATCGCGATTGATTTAAAATGTATCATCTAAAACCAAAAAGGAAATAATATGTATAATTTTCTGATAGTAGTACAATTTGTAGTATTTTATTTTTGTAGTTATTTGGTAAGTAGTGAGCAACGAGAGAAAACGCGATAGGAGTCGAGACGGGCATTTTGAAATGATGACTGTGCGAATTATCTTTATGTATTATTTTCCAGTACGAATACATGGAAATTTACTCATTCTGCAACTACATCTTGGGGATTATTCGAGCAAAATGCGAAGCGGCAGCCATGTTCATTCATGTGACCCCCGTGGTTTGTTTACTTTGCAAATCTCAGTTATTTTGTATGGCTATATCTTCTTTGCATTACGCGAACGGCAAAATATAATAGGCCGTAAGCATACTGTAAAATAACTCTTTGCATCAGTTACGGTAAGAACTACTTTCCATGCATGAGTGATGAAATAGTTATTTATGCACCAACGACGTCATAATGATCGAGCAGCGACAAAAAGTCCGAGAGCCTATGGCACGAGCGCATTTTATCGCCCGAGATCATTAGAATCATTTAAGGTCCCTGGTACATACAACAAACACACATACCATGACACATACTTTTTATAATGCCTCCCATAATTCCCTCTGTAAGAGAACTCATTCTACTGTTTCAGAACATTTAACTGTTTTCATGCTTTCCTTGTAACCGCGACCCTCTCGATCCAAATAAGTTAATCCGTGTATATCGATCTCCGTATCGAAGGCAATGACAAGCAATAACGTAATAAAATTAATTTTGTCCTCTCTTTGCTTCTTCTAAACCATTGTGCGTCGTCATCGTCGTCTCCACTACCACTGGCACCGCCGCCGCCGCCGCCACCACCCCCCGCCCCGCCCCGCCCGCCCCCCCCGCCACCGCCCCGCCCCGCCACCGCCCCGCCACCGCCCCGCCACCTCCGCACCCCCCGCCACCCCCACCGCCGCCACCGCCACCGCCACCGCCACCGCCACCGCCACCGCCGCCACCTCCGCAACCTCCGCCGCCATCGCCCCACACGGGGGCGGACCCGTCAAGCGGCAGCCAATGCAGCGGCCGATACAACGCTCCCAACAACAGGTAGAGGTCGTTTTAAAGAGGAGCGAACCTAACAACACGCGGGACGCCGCGGCCCGCCCCGTGCTTGGGGAGCTTTGACACGTACGTCTCCGCGACGGGCGAGCGGTCGGGCGGGCAGGCGGGGGGGGCAGTGAAAGACGCGCGGGCGGCGCGGGGAGGGGGCTGGTGAAGGCCGACGTCGTGGCAATCGGGGGTGGAGGGAGAGAAACGTCCGTGTCGGAGAGGTCGGCGCGAGCTGATTATTTACGAGAATTAAAAATGTTGATCTCGCTGATGGAAGGATGGGAGTGGGGAGAGTGGTTTGGGTAGTGATGTTGCCGGAAATTATGAAGGCTGAGGGAACGGAGTGAGGGTGGAGGACGGAGTGGCTGCAATGGAAGAAGCGTGCTTATAATAGCTGAGGCGAATATGGGCGAAATGTAGGACTTCACAGCGGTGAAGACAGACAATCGATCGATTTCAACGGAAGGGTTGTTCATTTGGTGCTCAGACAGAAAGAAATAATATGTGTGCGAACGTAATTAGCGTCTGTGGATCCGATATGTTAATGTACGTTGTAATTGTAACGTCAGTAGTATTGTAGTATTTATGAAATCCGATGATCTTTTCCCACGAAACAAGATATAAAATAAAGGAGATTGTACCAGAAACGAAGTGGTCGAAATAGTAATGCCGACAGTTGTGATGGTGGCAATACTATCTTTCAAATGCATTTATGTATGGGATGGACAGGGGAGAAGAACAATAGGTACTGTTGTAGCTATATTAATGGTGGTGGTGGAATTAATTGTGCTGATTTAAACCTCGGTGGGAGCGGAGAAGCACGAATGAGGCCGGCTCTGTCCCATGCATCGAGGGGAATGGTGCAGACTGTAGAGGAAACGGCAACAGGAGTATTTTTGGTGACAAGGAGCCTGTTGTCGAGGCTGTGCAGTTTAGATGTAGTTGGAGGCTCCAGAGACGGAATGCAGACGGAAGATGGCGAAATCAGAGTAATCGGTCGAAAGAACTGGGTGCCGGGAACAACGGGCGCGGCAGGGTCAACGGACATTGCGGGGACAACGGGGAAGGGGAGAAATCGAGGCTCGTGGGGACGATGGAGACGGCAGAGATCTCAGGTAAGGTGGAGGCAGGAAAGGAGGAGGGGACAACAGGGTAGCGGGACAACGGGATGGAGGGGAAGATGAGAGAGGGACAAAGGGCTTGCGAGGACAACGAGGGAGGGCAAAGGGGCATCGTAGGGGGGGAAGGAAGGCGGAAGGACAAGACGAAAGCTGCGAGGCAAATGGAGGCAGGAGCAGTGGGTGCCGACAATGGCCCAAAGTGGCATAATATAATTAGATTTAATTTAAATTTAAGGTAGTTTATTTAAGATTTTCCCCTCCTCTTAGCTCCATAAGCAGAAATGATGGAGTACAAAACTGTATCCAGTTATTTGAAAGCATTCCCGCCTTGCCAGAAATACTGGCGAGGGGAAAATGAAAAAAAAAGGCGACGGCAGAGTTATACGGCGGCTCCACACATTCGGCATTCGCCGAGCAGCGAACTACAGCTCGCCGAATCCCGAACAGCTGATGTGTCCTACCTTGTTCCTCGAATGTTCGCTCCCTTTGATGTGTCCTAAAGACCGCGGTGGGTAAGGCGAGCACCGAATATTCCTCACACGGCAAATAGCTAGCAACTCATCCGCACTACTCGGGATTCGGCGAGCGGTTGCTCGCTGTTCGCCGAATAACAAATGTGTGAGGAATAGACTAAAGAGGTAATTCTTTACTCTATGGCATAGGCAGCGTCAGGACAACGGGGCGATGAAAGCAGAGGGGAGTGCAGTCGAGATAACGGCGTGGATGGAGAAAACAAGGGTAGTGGGGACGATGGAAGCGGCGAAGACATCTGCGGTGTAAGAGATCGCAGGGAGGCGAAGACAACTGTTGAGACAACAACGGGATGGCGGGGACAACAGGGGAAAGGGGCATCGAGAGCGGTGGAGGGGGGCGATTGATTGATTGATTTTTTCGTGTTGCCGGGCGCGTCAACTGCTTTGGTCATTAGTCCCGTTAGTGTAGTGCATTTTTTTTCTCGGGAGATGGCCTACCGCCGGCTAGTGGGGATTCCCCCTAACCATGACTCTCCCACCAATGGGGCACCGCCCCAGCCGGGACAGGCTCTAAGCTCCCGACTAGACTCCCGGAATATGTGGTAGTGTAGTGCATGTTAGTGTAAGTGTGTGTGGAAGGGGAGAGGATGGGACAAGGAAGAGGAAGGACAGATCGCGCGCGGTCCGTGGCCCGTTTGGTAGGGTACTGCTCCGGCATTCGCCTGGTGTTGATCGGAGAAACCACGGAAAACTACCGATCAGAGCAGCCGGCCGCTAGAATTGTCCTCCAGACAGCGACTGAATTCGACCTAGCTGAAAAGCTAGTGTCGAAAATCCTGCCGCCGTTGGGAAGTTGGAACCTAGGACCTCCCGGTCAGAGGCGCTGCAGTGACATCAGTTGATGTACTGAGCTACCGCTCCCTGTAGGACGATGGGGAAAGATGGAGTCTGCGGGGTAAAAGCGGGCGGCAGCAGAGGCTGGGCGACGGGGCGTGGCGGGGGAATGCGGCGCGGCCGCAGGAAAGGCTGGGTGCGCCCCGCGGCGGCCTCCCCGGTGTATTGACAGCGGGGGCCGTTCGGTAATTTGGCGTGTTGGCGGGCCGCCCGGCCCCACCCCGCCCCGAGGGGCGGCCTCTGCCCCCGCACAATGGGCACGAGCGCGCGCGGGGCAGCCGCTGCGCCGCGCCGCCCCGAGGTGCTCGCTCGCGCCCGCCCGCCCCGCGTGTAAATAAGCGCGGCGCGCGAGACCTCCAAATTGGGCTGTCACCGCCGTTTTAGAACGCAGTAAATTTCACTTGTTGTCAGGAATACTACCCATTTTGTCGGCCGTTGTTTGAAAAGTAAATACCTGTAAATAAAAGTACAGGTTCGTTTGCTAAACGTTCCTTGTTGGAATTCTTGTCGAAAGTTGAGAGATTACTTGAGAGGTAATTGCAATTGATACTGCTTTATGAGTATTTAACAATTCATTAACAGACAGCGTACTTCAATCAGTACTGAAGTATTTATTTTCTTATTATTATTTCTTTGTTATTTTTTCTCAAATAGATTAGATCAGGAATAAATAGAATTGTGTACAATGACGGAGTTTCGAGAAGTGTGAAAATTCACTTCTTAAACAATGCTCTAAAGGTTTTCAGAAATTCATTGACATCCTAGTAATTATGTGTATGTTCTCGGAGAAATGAATCAGTATTTATTCATTACCAGAAGAAAGTAATGCACATCTTTAAAATCCAGTTCTAGTGATTTCAGTGGAAGCTTAGCTGCTTCTTCAATTTTGAAGTTTCCTAAAATAATTTTGGAAATCGGCTACTTTCTGTTCTACTAATAATGATTCAATCTCCCACAAAATTAAATAAAGTACTCAAGAAACAACAACAATCCTTTAAGTCATACATTCATCGCCTTCCCTGAATAACAAACCGCGAGCGATGGCTCAGTGCGACAACTGATGTCAATGCAGTGACTCTGGCCGGGAGGTCGTAGATTCGAGTTCCGATCGTTGGCAGGATTTTCAACACGAACTTCAGCTAGGTCGAATTGAGTCGCTGTCTGGAGGAGAATTCTAGAGGCCGGCAGCTCAGATCGGTAGTTTTCCGTGGTATCTCCGATCAACACCAGGCGAATGCCGGAGCAGTACCCTCACAAACGGGCCATTGACCGCGCGCGATCTTTCTTTCCTCTTCCTTGTCCTATCCTCACCCCTTACACACACACTTACACTAACATGCACTACACTACCACCCTTCCTGGAGGCCGGTCGGGGACTTAGAACTTGTCCCGGCTGGGGCGGTGCCCCGCTGGGGAGATACCTGGTTGGGGAAAACCCCGCTAGTCGACGGTAGGTCGGCGCCAGATCTCGCCCTCCAATGGGGGAAGATCACCTCCTCCTTCCGATGAAAAAGCATGCACTAGTCTTACGAGACTAATGACCTCAGTTGACGCGCCAGGAATCACTAACAATCAATCAATCAATCCATCAGTCAATCAACATTAATAACAACAACAAGCCCAGGTTTTGAATTAGTATGTTGATACATGGAAAACGTCCCTGCAAAATAAAGAAAGAACTGGGGCCGTTTCCCGACGCGCCCTCGCGGCTCGTTCAGTTTTATCGCCGATGCTGCCACGTGCAATTTCCGGGCGCGGCGCCGCCTCCGAAGCTTCTTGCGCGCGTTTCTTTGTCCGCCTAATGAACGGGTCCGCCAGAAACGGCCGACTCCGCGCTCTTTATGGCGCCGTCAATCGCCGTGGGAATGACCTCTAATTAACACGTTAGGCGCCCGGCGGCGGTGGTGGCGGCGGCCGAGCGCGCGCCGACCCGGCGGCCCCCTTCGCGGCGGACGGCGCTTGACCCGCGACGCGCTTCACCACGGCAGTGCGTTCAAGCGCTTTTTGCTAGGTGTGTGAAGATGTGATGGTTGTGCAGTCCAATATACTTAAAAGTAGGAGTGCGATCGACGCCGTTTGTTTTCATAAGCGAAACACTGTGTCAGACGCCTTTCTTTGGTGGAGACGTAAATCCGGTGGTCCAATGTCATAGACTCACTCTTTGCAGTGTTTGACCTGTGATGCGGCGTAGGAGAACGATGAAGTACTCTTTGCAGAATAAATATGGAAGTGATGATATGTAATACTGTTAATCACCGTGGAACTGACTTCTAATTAATGAGTTAGGCGCCCGGCGACGGTGGCAGCCTCCCTTCGCCGCCGCCGCCGGCGTTTGAGCCGTGACGTGCGTCGCGAGGGTAATGTGTTCAAGTGGTTTTTGTTAGGTGTGTAAAAATGGTGTGGTTATACGAAAAACAATGTGCTTAAGTGCGATCGATGCCGATGGTTTTTGAAAGCGATACACTCGTTCAGACGCCTGGCTTTCGAAGGGACGTAAATCCGGTGGTCCAATGTTAAAGACTCGCCCTTTGCAGCGTTTGATCGGTCATACGGCTTAGGAAATCAATGTTTAAATTTGCTTTTCAACGTAAGAATGTGAAGATTTGTAATACAGTGCAGTCGTATACAATTTACGTACAGATACATTAAAGCACGGCCGATAATTGTTTATTTAAAAGCGATGAAAATAATTTATAGACGTCTTCGAAAGTGAAGTACACCGAGTGGCCCCAAGTGAAATACCCTTCGTACACTCACACGTTTAGTGCAGATTTTTGCAGTTTTAAAAGATTCTTGCAGTTTCTTGCTCATATCTCTTAGTGTGTAAGAGAACCTCAAGCTCATTGAAGCGTCTCAGTTGAATTCTAAAAACTTATTTTGTCCTAGTAATACTTTTGGATGCTACTTAAATGAACATATATATTCAGAATTTCGCGTCTAATTTATTCAAACTTGGTATCCGATAATGTTAATGAGTTCAGAATAAAAATGTTGGTAAACATACCTGAACCTATTTCGATGTTGAGGGCTTTTTGCAAAGAAATCTAATAAACTAAATCGATAACTCCGCACCCTAGGAACATACAAAGAACTACATTAATGATTTTATCATCAACCATCTAAAACATCATCTTGTATTACCTGCTGATAAATGTCACCATTTTAAGTACCTTGGCACACATATTTCCTTCATGTATAAACCAGTACCTGTTCGGAAAAATTGTAAAAATGTGTAGATATGTCTAAAATTGAACATTGATTTGAAAGCTATTTAAATTAGCAAGTGATATTTATTAGTACTAACTTAGTAAAGCATTATCAAAGACAGGGAATATCATGTTTACGATTTTAACTCAGGAGATGTGAAAGTAAAAAAAAAAAACCAAAAAGTCATTAAATGACAATTCTCTCTCATTTTCTGAAGTATTCTATTAGAATCTCTATCTCTTAGACAGAGTGTTCAATTAAGCATTGACTCCCTTAAATAGACCATCTCCCAGACGACTCCAAACGCGTAATTCCGCCACTCCGTAGCGTTCATGGCCAGCAAGAAAAGGGCGTCATAGCAGTTAATAGAGTAGTAGAGAAATAGAGTTGAAGTCGAGTTAGTAGAGAAGCAGAGAAGACGTCGTAGCAGCGTAGATAGACCATCTCCCAGACAACTCAGAGCGCGTAATTCCGCCAGTACATGAAAACTAGCTCCACGGGCACTCAGCCGCAGCACACGTGTTCAGAACATGGCCAGCAAGAAGAAGACGTCGTAGCAGTTGTGGATTATATCGTCCCCGAAACCTGTTCACCCTTACGGATGCGCACGTCTTGCGTCTGTGGGGAGCGACCGCTCGTGACCCGGCGCGAATCCACACGCACACACACACACACACACACACACACACAACACGCAGCGCTAGGCCCGGGCCAGCAGCGGCCGCCCGCCCGCTGAAATACGATGTTATGATTACACATTTTGTTTGCCTTAAATCACTTGGCTCCTCCGCTCAGTCCGCGCTCCCAGGAGCTTCTTTGGAATGCCTGCCTCCAGCAGTTCGACGACACCGGCGCACATCCAGGCCTTGGATCCTCTGGATTTGCTCTTTGCGAACGGAGTCTCGAGTTGATTGGGACAGCAAAAACAGATTTTGAAAACATAAAATGGATGTGTAGATGGGAATGTAATTAGTCTCCCTCGGTTTTTACAAAACTCCGTTCGGTTTGAACTAACACCAATGCACTCGGAATATTAAGGGAGTTCTTTGATACTTGGACGATATGTAATTTGAGGATTCTATTGGCGCTAAAATCTATGAGATCCTTTGGGGAACGTAAGGTAGTTGTCTCATTTACATGTTATTTTTTCAATTCAGTGACCAATAGGAAATAAAAAATTCGAAATATGCAAAGTTAAAATGAAAGAAGAATAATGTATGAATAATCAAACATCTCTCTTCAAAACAAATTCTTTCCGTAGTCTTCAACTGTGACATGTTATGTCATCTGACTTTCTGTAATGAAATAAACAAACAAAAGGTTATCAGATTACTGGGTTTTGGCAAAGCTTTCTTGTGGCCTCATAAGTATATCCTCCTAGATTAGAAAATAGAATATTGAAACTCTGAATTGAATATCATGTTCCTAATTACTTTAAATTCAGGATGTTATTTTGCTTAGTCTAAAAAATTACGCCTTCGAAATACCTGATTATGAGCTTCCGAAATTTAAATTGAAAAGTTATCATTGTGATCATCTTTAGCTATACCTGAGCCTTCGCATCGCAGTCATAAAATTCGTGCTCCTTGGATCTCTCTTCATTTCGTTCTAGCTACCGGTAGGGGTAGCTCAGTGCATCAACTGATGTCATTGCAGCGCTTCTGCCCGGAAGGTCCTAGGTTCGAGTCCTGATGGCGGCAGGATTTGCGACACTAGCTTTTCAGCTAGGTCGAATTCAGTCGCTGTCTGGAGGAGAATTCTAGCGGCCGGCTGCTCTGATCGGTAGTCTTCCGTGGTTTCTCCGATCACCCGGCGAATGCCGGAGCAGTACCCTACCAAACGGGCTACGGACCGCGCGCGATCTGTCCTTCCTCTTCCTTGTCCTATCCTCTCCTCTTACACACACACTTACACTAACATGCACCACACTATCACATATTCCGGGAGACCGGTCGGGAGCTTAGAGCTTGTCCCGACTGGGGCTTGTTCCGCTGGTGGGAGAGTCCTGATTAGGGGGAAACCCCACTAGCGGACGGTAGTTCCGAGAAAAAACATGCACTACACTAACCGGACTAATGACCGAAGCAGTTGACGCGCCCGGAAACACGAAAAATCAATCGTTCTAGCTCAGACGTGTCAAACCGCGCCTCCAGGGGCCACTTGCCCGCTTGTGAAGCCCGGCGCTTTTGCGAGCACCGGGAACTTCCCCTGACTCCACTCACATTCCCCTCCAAACTCTTAGAGGATATTCAGGCGCAGGCTGATGCGCCGCGAGGTGGATTGGTTGGTGGGTTGTTAGTCATTCCGGGCGCATCAACTACTGAGGTCATTAGTCCCGTAAGTATAGTGCATTTTGCCGCTGGAGGTGGCGGTGATCTTCCCCCGCTGGATGGCGAAATCCGGCGCCGACCTACCGTCGACTAGCGGGGTTTCTCTTAACCAGGTATCTCCCATCAGCGGGGCACCGCCCCGGCTGGGACAAGCTCTAAGCTCCCGACCGGTCTCCCAACTTGTGTCGTGAGGTAAACTACAGTGGCTTCATACAATATATTTTTTTTCTTTTTGTAAGATGTTTTTATTTTGTAATATGTTTTATTAAATCATTTAGTTAGTTGTTATATAAGCAATAATGTGAAAGAAATTAACAATTCTCTGCAAATTCACAATTCTTGTCTACAGGAGACAATTATTTTAACACAAAACAATATTAGTCTGTTAATCCTCTTAACTGAACATAGGATGTTAATGCAATTTTGTACCCCTTAGTAAACAGGTTAAGAAATCAATATTATTTCGATTCAAAATGTTTAATTTTAACCTCAATTGTCAATTGGTTGCATTATTTCTTTTTAATTCGTCATTAGATTAAGTTAATTTCCTTACGCGTTCTATCTACTTCTCTCTCCCTCTTGACCATTCTTTTAAAAATTAATTTAAATGTATCTTTCAAAGGAGAACGTTTTTTTGAATTATTTAAGAATTCCAATTATCTAAAGTCAATTTAGCACAGCGTTCACTACACATGACAAAAATACAATTGTCTGCAATTGCGACTCCCAGAAATCTCAAACGGCAAGCATTTCCCCGAAGGCCCAGAACACCAATCCGACGAGATGTGTGTCCGTTCGTGGGATGGCGACGTCTCTTGGTCACTCGTTCTTGACGGCGGCTTCTTCAAGGCGCGGATGCGGCGGCTGCTCCAGAGGCGGCGGCGGTGGGGTGCGGGGGCGGCGGCGTGGTGGGCGTGGTGGTGGTGGTGGTGGTGGCGGCGGCGCGGGTGCGGTGTGCTCCAGAGACGGAGGGGGGGCGGCGTGGGGCGGGGTGGTAGGCGGCGGCGGTGGCGCTCCAGAGGCGGTGGCGGTGGTGGCAGCGTGGCGCCGGCGGTGGTGGTGGCGGCGGTGGCGGCGGCGGTAGCGGCGGCGGCGGTAATGGTGGCGGGGGTGGTAGCGGCGGCGGAGACGGCGGCGACGACAGAGGCTGCTCGGAGGCGGAGGCGGGCAAGGCCGTGCTTTTTGCGACGTGGCGGGAGACGATCTGGCTGCTCCCGACGCCGATTCAGCCGCCGCCGCTGCGGCCACTGGTACAGACAGCAGCCCGCCGCCGCCGCCGCCGCCGTCGCCGCTCGCCCAGACGAGTTTTGTGAAACGGAGCTCTCCAATTGTTTTCATATTAACCTTCAGTTTCTTTGGCGCGAGCGTCATCAAGGTGAGCGGGCGGCGCTGAAGAAGAGGTTTTTGTGGTGGTGGCGGGGACGCGTGGACAGTGAAACGGGTCGCTAGTTAGATCTTTCACGCAATGGAATGAATTTGTCGCGAGAAATGAGAATATCGTTGTGCAAGCTCTATTTTTGTGAATGTATATTTGAGCGAGAAATTATGTTTTTAGGGAGAGTGAATGAAAACTCTCTATGAAAACATAACGTTCGCTAAGCAACTCATTCATTCATTCTTTTGTCTTCCTGTTTACCCAACGTTGCTGCCGTTATTATTATTATTATTATTATTATTATTATTATTATTATTATTATTATATTGAATTTGATTATATAATTTTCATACATTTATTAATTGATACTCAGGTGGTGGAAATAATCTCAACATTTTAGCTACAGGAAGAAGATAAAACCCGCTTAGTTCCACGGGCTCTGAAAACTGAAAATGTACGGTTGTTTGCTTGGATGGAAAGTATTTTCTGCATTGGAATGGTGAAATATTCAAGCTTACTGTCTCGTACTTTGAGTCTCATAAATTGGTTCTGGGCTAGCTGGCAATTATTCCATCATCATCAATTTATTGGACATGGCCCAATACTTTTATGAATGTGAGAAAATATCTACGAAACAGCGTAGTTTCTGAGATTGCATGCTTGTTGTGAATTCTAAATGTTTCTTGGAAACACCTAATAAAAACATTCTGATTCAGTAATTCTAATAAAATTGAAAATAAAGATAGCTCAAAGCACCTTCGAGGAACAGAAACGAACATCAAAGTCCAAAATCTAAAATTGTAGAGAAACAGGCTTGGCAGGTTTCTTATTTAAGTTATGTAAATGGGCCATTGGAATCACTAAGATCACGCACTGAATAATGCTATAAATTATTTTCCAATTGACACTTCACCCTCCAATTCGTGATAAATATCTGGCAGCATGATCGAATTGCACGCCCCGATGAGATGAATGTGCGGTACTCGCAACGGAAGAATTTGGTTACAAAATACGTCGGTGACAGAACGTTAGCTCATTACGTGGTCACGACGGTCTTCGGACATTTCCGCAGAAGAGTTCTGCCGTCAACAAATTAACTTTCTGATATTGTGATTTATGAGGTATTTAAAGTGTTCATTATAAGCTGTTGCATGGTGAAGACAAGAAAATCTGCGAATTATTATAGTACTCAAACGATTTCTTGGGATCTATTCTATAAAATAATCAGGTTAAATTCCATTGCAAACGTATGACTCAAATATTGCGTTACGTATGACTTCTCACAACGCATCATTAGAATATACTTTTTATAAATTTATGTAAACTGCTTTCTGATAACGAGAAATATTAGTTATGGTAGATAATATACCACATATTTAGCATAAAAGGCAAATGAAATTGAAAGTTTTGGATTAGAATCTAACTTACGGCCTGCCTATATTTGAAGTGTGGCGAAGAAATTATATTTTACCACGTATCCTGAATATTTAACATTCAAAATAAAACATTAAAAAATTATTAAATATGTATAAATTAATTTTAGAATTGCTCGCCATTACGTTCCTAATTATTTCAAATTTATAATGATTTTTATTCTTCTTATATTTTCTTGGTATGCTAGACTTTATTGATTTGTTTTCAATATTTTTTTGTATTTTTATTTTTTGTTCTTCAATATTAATTATAGCATCATGATTTTTTCTGTAATATCTGCTATAATTGGGGTTTTGCCGTGTTGTGAGTAAATAAATATATACTTAATTTCCAATAGAGATAAATATAAATATTTTTGATTTTTGGTCGCCCAACGTTTTAAGGAAATTTTGTTCGAAAAGGAGACGAAAAATGGAGGTGAGTTAAGAATAAATGAGGTCTCAGATAGAGGAGAAAGAGGAGAAGTCACAGAGGAAAAGAGAGAAGATGCAGATAGAATAAAAGGCGAAGACACAAATAGAAAGAAAAGGGAGAAATTACAGCGAGAAGGAAAATAAAGAAGACTCTCTGTGGAGGAAAAGTGGAGAAACAAAAAAAAAGAAAAAATGAGCAAGAGACGAGGAAAGAAGAAAGAGAAAAGAAAACATGAGAAAGAGTTGAGTGAATAGAAGTGCAGGGAAGAAAAAGTATTTGAAGACGATGGTGGCGGAGGTGGCGATAATCCGCAAACAAAAAGAAGCCGAAAAGCGCAGACCGTTTCTGAGCAGCCTCTGTCGCACTCGTGTGAGAGCCAAGCGCTCGAAATAGCGCTGCCGCTGCTCATAGGCGGCCGTTACTTTCCAAAGGCCTTCGCGCAATCAGACCGTGAACGGTGGCAGAAACCCCACGAGCGCGCGCAGCCTCCGCGCCTGCGGCCCCGCTCAATTGCCCCTCCACACTTCGACTGACGAAGCGGCAATTTATGCCCGTTGATTGAGTGATTGATTCGTGATTCCGGTCGAGTCAAGTGCTGAGCTCATTAGTCCCGTGAGAGTAGGGCATGTTTTTCAACGGGAGATGGCGGTGATCTTCCTCCGCTGGATGATGAGATCCGGCGCTGACATACCGTCGACTATCGGTTTTCCCCAACCAGGGATCTCTCACCAGCGGGACACCGTCCCAGCCGGGACAAGTTCTAAGTCTCCCACCGGTCACTCGGCATGTGTGGTAGTGTAGGGCAGGTTAGTGTGTGTGTGTGTAAGGGGTGAGGATAGGACAAGGAAGAGGAAGGAAAGAATGCGCGCGGTTCGTCGTCTGTTTGTTAGGGTACTATTTCGGTATTCACCTGGTGTTGATCGGAGAAACCACGGAAAACTCCGGTCAGAGCAACAGGCCCCTAGTATTCTCCTCCAGACAGCGACTGAATTCGACCTAGCTCACATATTAGTGTCGAAAATCCTGTCGCAGTCGGGACTCGAACCTAGGACCTCCCAGTCAGAGGCAGTGCAGTAACATCAGTTGAAGCACTGAGCCACCGCTCCCGGTTTGTTTCCGTGGTTTGGGTTATAGAATGCTGATGCCTTACGGCTTAAACAGGTAAGAGCGGGGGAGGAGGGCTTTTGTTGATAAATAATTTAAACTAAATTAATTTTAGATTAAATATAATTTATCAGTAATTGTGTAGCAGATTGGCATATCTAACTTGAACTAATTTTTTTCTTAATGTGAAGTAATTTTATTTGCTTCTTTCTTGTTAAATGTTTCATTCACACAGTATTCACACTTATTTCACTATATACATAACCATTCAGTCTCACTATTCTACACTTCACGTACACACCGTTCGCCGCTGCACACGGCACTGACTTCACTCAGTGTCCATGGCGTCCGGGACGGCTCCGGGGAGGTTTCTTCGGATTTTTTCAAAGTAATTCCTCACATTCGTTCAAGCTCTACACTAGTGGAAGTGTCATCAGTACATACGTAGTAATTGGGGATATTTATGAAATGGGAATGATTAGATTAAAAATTATAAATTTGCAACAAAATACAGTGGGGTCGGTGTCATGAGCCAACAGGCATGGTCCCTGTCAATATTAATGTTCAACCTATAACCAACCTTTGTTCAAAATAATAAAATAAATCATATTTTTGCTATCTTAATTGATATTAGACCCTGGAAATGCCTTCAAGATGTAGCGCACAATGATTTATTGTTCTACTTCTGTGGCAATGTTTAAAAGAGCTATGTATTTACGCTTTTGGAGAAAAATCTGTCATTTTTATTGCATATTATTACTTTTCTTCGATATACATTGGTTTTGGGAAACTGATACCCGATGCTGCATTTTCTGGTCGTTTGTTAATTAACAATGACGTGAATGACGAAGTAATAGACCGCACTGTCTTTGCTTTCGACTTTCTTACCACCGAAAGAAAATACCGATTCCTTGCACGGGTTTCGAAATAATCATATTGTCCTTGATAGTTGGAGGCTCTCTAAAAGTAACACTATTACACCGCTACCGATTACTTTAAATGGTAACACAATTTGAACAATCAATTTGTACATCTAAGATTGGTGTCACCGATACTGCAGTCCTGGTGTCAATAAAGTGATATCGATTAAACAATATCATCACCAATTCTGGGAATATCGAAAACAACATAATGGGTACTGTACATATAAAAAATCAAAATAATTGCAACGTCTCTGAAGGTAAGCACACGAGCGAGTGCTGGCTAGCGTCGATTACAAATCATTTGACATCTCTCTGCTCTCTCCGTGGAGCAGGAAGTTCAAACAACGCGGCTGCCACAGATTCCCAACCAACGAAAGCAAGGCTCGCGACCGGCGTTGGCGGAGCATAGGCCGCTCAATGACGGATCCGCTCCGGGAGCGGTAGCTCAGTGCATCAACTGATGTCACTGCAGCGCCTTTGACCGGGAGGTCCTAGGTTCGAGTCCTGAGGCGGCAGGACTAGCTTTTGAGCTAGGTCGAATTCAGTCACTGCCTGGAGGAGAATTCTAGCGGCCGGCTGCTCTGATCGATAGTTTTCCGTGGTTTCTCCGATCAATACCTGGCGAATGCCGGAGCAGTACCCTACCAAACGGGCCACGGACCGCGCGCGATCTGTCCTTCCTCTTCCTTGTCCTATCCTCTTCCCTTACACACATACACTAACATGCACTACACTACCACATATTCCGGAAGACCGGTCGGGAGCTTAGAGCTTGTCCCGGCTGGGGCGGTGCCCCGCTGGTGGGAGAGTCCTGGTTAGGGGGAAACCCCACTAGCCGACGGTAGGTCGGCGCCGGATCTCGCCATCCAGTTGGGGAAGATCACCGCCATCTCCCGAGAAGTAAACATGCACTACACTAACGGGGCTAATGACTACAGCAGTTGACGCGCCGGAAACACGAAAAAAAAACCAAAGCAAACGGATCCGCGTAGGCTCCGGCGGCGGCCTAGAGCAAGGAGTCACCGACCGCCGCTCTGCGCGAGGACCCGACCGCCGCACGCTGGGTCGTACGGGGCAGCCACCGGACAAAGGCGCTCGGCGGCGGCGGCGGCCGTCCCAGTCTGTCAGCTGCACTCGCTGCCGCCGCCGCCGCGACCACACCTGGCCGGCCGCCCTCCGCCACCCCCGCCGCCCCCGCCCCGCCCCCGACGCCCCTCTGCAGCGGCAGCAGCATTCCGGCCCCTGACCTCCTTTCCCGCCGTCGCCGTCTCCTGCGCTCCCTTCCCGTCTGCGACGCGCGCTGCTCCCGAATGCGGCCGTCACGCGGTAAATACGCTCGTAATCCACATAATGAATACACCAACAATGAAAGCATGAATAAATTATATACAATTTTTGACGAAATTTCTGGTTTATTAATGTTCATATATAAATATTGTTGCGCTTGTTGGTAATAACGAAATCAAGTGCAACAAAAATTTACCAACTAAACGGATAAAATGAATCTTCTATTACTTTTTTATTTATTTATTAAGAAATCTTTACTTTGTCATAAGAGACGCGTATTGCGTGGACAAGTGGTATTATCCGTGAAAGTCGTATTCCAAAACCTTTCATCACGAACATGTATTTATGATTGTTGCATAATTGCGATTCCAGTCTTCAGATATTAAAAGCCGTTCATCGCTAATGAGGGTTTGGTAATTGTTTTTAGTAAGAAATTATTTAATTAAATATTTTCAGCGATTATTTTACAACGCGCAATGCCATCCTCAATCATTTAAGATATTACGTGATTGTGTCATCGTTCCGACGTAAGTCTTCCCCGCCATCGGCCAATCAACAAAAGGGTAAGGCCCTCTTCACAATGACATTCTGACTTGTCCAAGAATCCATGAAAACATTTCGTTAAATTATATGATCACCATAAAAGCCAGTAATACTGCAGTTGTCACTTCGGCCTTGCAGAATTCCAGTGTGCATTTGCTGTTGATTGAAGCGGTTACTCCGACGTCCCGGAACTTTTTTATCTCCCCCCCCCGCGTGTGGCCGTGGCGAGGCGGTCATTTATTATCATGCCGGATACATGTGCCGCAACTCTTTGGCTTTTACGGCAAAGAACGGTGCAGAACTTAAATAGCTAACTTCAGTAACTAACCTATACACGTAGCCGGTGCTTTGACCAGCACGCACGCTATAGAACACACGCTATGCTATAGTGCTGACTGACTGATAAGTGATCCCGGGTGCGTCATTTGATAAGGTAAATTAGTCCCGTAAGCGTCGTGCATGAGTTCCTGGAAAGGTGACGGTGATCTTACCTCCGCTGTATGGTGAGATCCGGCACCCACCTACCGACGGTTAGCAGGGTTTTCCACCAATCAGGTGTGTCCCACCATCGGAGCCCCGCCCCCGGCCGGAACAAACTCCCGACCGGTCTTCCGGCATATGTAGTAGTGTAGTGCATGTAAGTGTGAGTGTGTGTAAGTAAAGGGTGAGTATAGGACAAGGAAGAGAAAAGGATTTCGCGCTGTCCGTTGTCCCTTTGTTAGGGTATTCCTCCGGTATTCGCCTGATGTTGCTCGGAGAAACCACGGAAATCTACTTATCAGTACAGCCGGCCGCCTGAATTATC